>JAWNNQ010000334.1:0-460000 GCA_035044765.1 Leucophenga montana | reverse complement strand
TCTGTTTTTAATTGAAAGGTTTAAAAGCGTTGAGAGTATGTTTGACTTTATATGCGCAATACAATAAGGAAAAAAATTGAATAAGCTTTTCAAATTGAAGTTTATAGTACGAAATAAATGAATAAACAAGATTATATTTAGAAATATAGACAGGGAACGTTGTTGCAGAATATGATTTACGTATAGGTGTTCAATCGAATACACGAGACAATTACAAATCAATATTTCAGCAGTTCAGAAAACTAAGAAATGATTACATCAAGTTTGCAGTTCGGTATTCGAACTAATTTCAACTGAAGTTAAATATTCAAGAAATAGCGAGAGAGAGAGAGAGAGAGAGAGAGAGAGAGAGAGCGCTAAACTCTAATGTGCGCTCTGATAATCTTATAGATAGTGCACCTTTGAAAATCGACTATTGAGAGCCGTACTAACTAAGCAACCGTTAGCAAACCGAAATTGAGGCGGCAGAATGGAAATGTTAATGAGGTATTTTAACTGCAAGCAAAAATGAAAATCTACAGGTGTTTGGTGTATATATTGGCTTGGCTTCGCAATTGGTCCGCATGTCCACATTTAAGCCGAAATGTTGGGCCAACTATTTGGAATATAGCACCCATAAAAATCCTTTCGTCCATGTGTATAAGCAACATTATACCCAAACGAGAAACTTAAAATTAAATTTTTATCATTGCCGATGAGAAATATGCAATATTGGTCTTTGTCGGCCCACTAGAGAAATTTAACACTACAAAGACTGTTGGATCAGACTCAATGACTTATGATGTGTATATTTCTTTAACTGTAATGAAGGTGGAGTGAGGTAAAAGGTCGCAATCAAAAAAAAAAAAAAAAACACATTTACTTACACCGCTTTTCCAAAGACGTGTCTGGCGCCCGAGCAAGCGTTGTGATACCATCAAAAACATTTAATGAAATATTAAAAATGAAGCGTAAAAGTTAAAACTGAATGTCTTCTGCAGCTATAATTATCCCGCTAATAAAGAAGATTTAACTTTGTCTCCAGTCTAGGTTTCTTTCTTTTGAGAAACCTTGTATTAGAAGAAATTCAGCACCAAAAATTCAATTGTAACTCAATATTAAAGCAACAATTTAAAGATAGGGTTTCCTAGCTATGCAAAAACTATAATTTACAAGAGCACAAATACTAGTTTAGAGACAGCAAGTACATTAACATTGAATTATATATATATATATATCAATGAAAAGCACTTTCTCAATTACACAAACACACCCAGTCTGGGATATACTCTTATACTCGCACAAAGAAGCAAATGGCGCACATAATGTCGATAAATCACAAAGCTAATTGAATATTATATGCTTCACTTATGGCCAAACCGAAAGAGCAAACAGTCTAACCAAAACCATTCGAACCAATAATATATAACTAGCTGGCAGACAAATCGAAACCAAAACCAAGAAGGAGAACAATCAGCGCATTACGCACTACACTTACCGCTGTTTAATGTGCAGGACAATACACAGATACGAATACATCTACACAGAGAGAAGTAGTATCTACAACCATTAACGTTGATTTTATAACTGCGATAATAGAATATAATGCTCTATATTTATATCGGTCGATGTGTAGACTTCGCCTAAAATCGCAGAACAATGTGTTGCTCCATCAGCGTTAATGTCTCGCTTGGACTACTGCTTTTATCTAAGTTTTGGATTTTCATAATACTCATAGTACGATTTCTGTTTATATTTTTCACTTTATTTCTTCTTTTTTTGTTTTTTTGTTTTGGTATATGAGTTATGGCGACACATTTGTTAACTGTCCTCATCATTACAGATGACATTGGTTTTGAATGTTCTGTATGTTCGTATTGTTTTTCGATTCTGTAAGATTTAATGAGCTGTTATTGATTTTTTATATGTCCATTAATAAGAAGATTGTGGGAGATTTTTGTTTTTTTTTTTTAGAGCTTTAATATACGCTTTTTTATTGCTCTGTGTGATTTATGGTACGAGTATGATAAATATCATTTTTGACAATACAATGATTTCTAAATACTAAAAATATTATTATTTCACTTGTCATTGTGAAATGATTTGTTTTCGATTCTTTATGATATGATTGTGTACTTATGTATATTGTACGTATGTGTTTCTACTCAAAATGATTAATGTGCATTGAACTGTAAGCTTTGGCGAATCGAAATCGAAATCGAATTCTATGATGTGTTTGAGAGTTATTTTTTGATTTTATTGTAGTAAATATTCTACAAATAGTATCTAACAAGCTATAAATTAACTTGGTAGATATTTTTGTTGCACTTCAGTGTTGAAAAACATTTTTGTAGCTTACTGAAATCTTAAAGTCTTCATAATTATTGTCTCCTTCTTTAGACCTCCTAGTTTCGAATTGTATAGGCTGCAGAATGAGTCAAAACTAGTGCTATGGTTGATACATTGATTTAAAGCGATTTTTATACTGTTCACACATACTGCAAATAGTGCTATAATTTTGCTACATAGTTTGTAACGTACTGAACGAAGCACGGGAGACCCCATACAGTATATAATTTTATATACTTCATCAGCTCGACGAGTTGAATCGAACTGGCCATGCCCGTTTGTTTGTCTGTATCATGTTTATGTGAATCAAAACTAATCTTTAAGTTTTTAAGTCATCGTTAGGGTATGAAGACTTCTTATGTTCCTATGGTGAACACATATCACAATTACCATGCTTGGAGATATAACCCCCATATAAAAACACCATTCAGTTTTCGCATTTTCTACGAAAACGTTTTTATTTTCAGTCAATATTAACTTCGATATGTTGACTTCTTATAGATGAAAACTTGTTTATACACTGAAACTGTTCTTTTTTTATAGTAATTTTCCATGAACTTAAGACCGTAACTCACGATTCGAACGAAGGATAAGCGCGATTTTGTTTTATCTCAGTAACTACTTGAGGCAGATGGATGAGATTTGATACATATGTAAATTTGTGACCACTAGAAAAATGGGCAGTGCCACGCCCGCATATACGAGGAAAACGAAAGGGTAGCTAGTCTTATATATAGCTAGTCGTATATAGCACAATAATTGGCAAAAAGACGACTTTTTTGAAATGTATTTACTTGTAGATGTGCACAATTCTCTATCAAAATCGTTGGAATATTATGTGTGTTAATGGCATTAATAATCATCACTCACGTAACGAAACAAAAATATTTAATTTCTATATCTCTTTTCTCTCGCAACACTCATTGAATGCTGCCTCTAGCAGAGTCGTGCCTCTAGCAGCATAGTATGAACAGCCAGTGGCTCGTAAGGTCGATTTATCTATAAGATGACGCATTCCGTTGTGCTGACATTGTTAAATGTTTTGAGTGTGAAACAAAAAACGAAATGCCCATTCAACAACAAATGAAAAAGAGTATGACAAAATATAAATAAGTAGTGGAAAAGTGCGCAGCTGAGTGTAATACGTCACCTTAAATATAAATTCTGCATGGTGGCCAATTGATGGAAAACTGAAAGTACGAGAGAAATAGGCAGATTGTTCTTTTGACTTTGTTTGTGCTTTGGTTTGGTGAGCAGGAAAATATAACTATATTACGTGTTTTACTTTCCATGCTATCCACGCTATCAAATTGAAGATTCAAAAATTAGAGCGTTAGGTCGCATGCAACTATATTTTATATTTCACCACGATAAAGCAACACAAAAACTACTTTTTGGAAGAGACAACAACAAGATACTCATATATAGGTTTTATATTTTATAGTATTGGGGTTCCTTTGCTTTAAATAGTAAGATGGGTAGAAAAAGACTAGAAAAAAGATTTAGGAGTATTGCAGGTGAGTAATATCAATAGTTTCGTTCTGTTTAGGTTTGTGCAACTGTATGAAATATCAACAGAAACGCCTCCTCTTGACGTTACATAAGTTTGCACAAACTTAATATATCCTGTTACACTCCCAAAGTGTATATAAAAAAATTTCAAAATATCGTTATCGGTTGGTTTTGGCCACCCCTTTTTGTGTTTTTTAATGGCCCAACATTTAGAGGTACCCATACATGATCATCATTCAACGTTCAGTTTTTTGTATAAAAAATTTGAGTCAATATCAACTTGATTTTTGATATGGTGTATTCTAATGGACGGAAGCCTCATATTTGTACTATTGAGCGTGCTTGCTCCACTTTTACTATTAACTTCTTGCTTTTTGTATGCAAAGCTTTTTCATTACAGTCATTATCAACTTGAATTTCGATTTGGTGGCTTCTAATAGTAAGAAGCTTGACATCTAAATACAATTCTAAGACTAGCAGATTTTTGTGGCGACTGATAAGCTCACAGTGTACAACCGATATTTACAAATGATTATACGTTTGAAAGATATGCATTTACAAATGCGCACAATCTATATTTTATCAAAATCGGTTGAATATTTTGTTTGTAAAAGACTGAGAAAATCGTCACTCACACAACGATTATGCAAGTTCTTCTTGACTGCCTCAAGGAGGCTAATTAAGTAATGCCTGCAATTCTTCATCTGTAGACTTTTTTGAGTGCCCAGGGCGTTATTTTGTAATAAAATAATAGTTGTGTTTGTTTTTTTTTAGTAAACTTACCCCTCCCCCCAATAGTAGAGTTTCACCCTCAAGAGATCGTTCTGGAACCACCGCTATATTATATGAAATTTTCATATTTAAATTCGCTTTATTTTTATGTAGCGTGAAAGAAATTCATATTACATATTTGCAATCCGACTATATTAAAGCAACGCACTAAAGTACTCATGTTATCGATGCTGCTTTCCACACACTTGACTTTAATACTTTTGACAAATACATTCGAGTATTTTTAGCAGTTTTACGAGTGAATGCAATCAGTTTTAGAGTTTTCGCTTTTCAAAGGAAATGCGCTTTGCGCGCTCAATTCGAAGTTGTTCAATGGAAGAAAGAAAGGAGAAAGCATTTTTAAAGCTGTGCAATAAAAACAAATGTCATAAAAAGCTTAAGCGACAAATGCGTCAACATAATTGAGATCTTACTTTATAGTATATACTACTACTTATATAAAATATATTTTGTAAGCAGCGTTGCTGAAAGCCAAACTAATGCCTCTTAAGAAACTGATTTACAATTACTACAGATATATATATATATATATATATATATATATATATATATATATATATATATATATATATATATATATATATATATATATATATATATATATATATATATATATATATATATATATATATATATATATATCTATATCAAACTTATGTCTCTATAGCATACCACAAATCCCTGATAAATTGCAAAGCTAATGAATCAAGCTGAATGCAGCTTTAATTTCGCAAGCAGATAAAATAATGGCAAGCCAATTTGTGTGTCTATGTGTGCATGTGTGTGTTTGAGTGTGTGTGTGTGTGTGTGTATCTGTGTATAAGGCTAAAACAAATTTATTCATAATGATGCGTTCAGCAAATGCACATGACGTTGATTTAATTTCCGTACGTAGCTGCGAGGCGAGTTTGTACAGCACATCCGGTATAAAATGCATGTAGCGTAGTGTGAGCTGTGAGCTTAAAACCACAAAACTATGTAACATACACCGCCACAGCAATATCAGCGCATCCCTCAAGAACAACCACGACAACGACAACACGAACATAACCACAAAAGTCATCGACATCAAGTTGTATCTTAGCATGTAAGTAAATATCTGCATGCATCTGTATCTGTTCAGGGAATACTGCGCCAGGTAGTCAGTCGTCTTCCACGTTGTGAAATGTTGTTGTCATTGCGAAACTTAACTCAACTTTATATGCGTACATCAAAGTTTAGAATAAACTTTGTTGCCGTCGCATCCGTTTCCGCCTGTTTCCGCTTAGTAGCGGAAGTGCCGTAGCGAGATCTTCGTTTCGTAGATACATCTGCCTCATCTTGTCTAAGAAACTTTAAGTGGGCGTGTTTGGTAGCTGCAGAAAAGTCTACGTTACTACTTTTTCTTTTTGTTCTTTTTTTTAATGCTTTACACAGCTACTTGTCCTTGCATTCAATGCATTCGTTTCTTTATTTTTTTTTTGTTCTAGTACCCTTCCCACATAGTGCGAAAATGGCATTATCAGCTTGTAGGAACGTTTGTAATGCATTAATGAATGCAGCGGAGATTTAACGAAGTGTTGGTATTGTATACACAAGTATTCTTGATCAGTTCGATGAAATAAAAGTATCTATAGGCACAATTTTTTTACGCTAATATTTAATGCTTATATTTTAGCTGGAAACTCAAAATTTATTACAGATGATACTAATACTCGTATTATTATTTATGTTCATTATTTATGTTGTTAAGAGGTGATATGGCCCCTATGCATAAATATTTCTGGTCCAGATGATGCAGTACTCCGTTCGTACCAAAGATGAAGACTGAAAAGGCGCTTGGTGCTCATCAGTCGACTGACTAAGCAGCACAATCTGTGCGTCTTTTTATAACAACATACTTTGAGTGACCGAGCAAGGTTGCATACATACATTGCGCTGCTGAGGACCAAGCAATACGAAGGCATGAGATAGAAAAAGAAGCATTGATTCTGTTTTGTATTGAAATTCTTTGAAAGTTCTTTGATAGTTTCTTTGTGCAACGCTTTTTTTAAGTGGTTTAGAACTTTAATTTGAAATAAAACACGTAGAAATAAATGGAATGCGAAAAGTTTTTGTTTTTATGCTTAATACGTTAACACGTTAATACGTTAAAAGACTAGCTTGTGAATAACTTTTTATTTGATTCAAAACAATATTAAATTTTATATGAAGGGTATTAAAGCTTCAGTGCTCTTTCCCGTTTTTTGTTTTTTCAATTTTGTTTCACATGCATTTCTCAGCTTGTAATCTAGCGTAAAAGTATTAAGTAGTCGTGTGTGTATCGCTATGTTTTAAGCGTGTATAGCTCTACCTAAAGTGTCTTTGAGTTATATTTTCTGCTGCCTTGGATATACTATATAAAGTATATTTGAAAAAAAAAACCTACTTATTACATTTTATGCTTACTCATAGTAGTATTTTGTACCTTTGAGTGGTATTTTGTGTCTGATTCAATTCGTTTTCAATTTTCATTTAATTTTTATGATGTGGAATTACTTGATTTTTAACTCGATTGATTTCATATAAGGAAGTTTTAAAACGATGTAAGAAAACATTACAGAAAAAAATCAATGAGAAGAGTTGTATTAGTCGCAAAATCGATCGAATAATTTCTAAGTTCAGAATGCTTACAGACGACTTTCATGTAAAGTTGCGAAAGAAGCCACCATTCTCGCAATGTTATGCTGAAAAGTTAACTATGTTGGTGTTACCGCTCTTAAATATTACAAGAAAGTAATCAAAACTTTGGTGAAACAACTATTTAAAAGTTATTTTTGCAGTGGAGCTAGATATGTCATCTCATTCGTTGACCTTGTATACTGTGAATGTTAGAGGTACCTATTTAACCTACTCTTTATATATAGCGTGAAAAGTATATAGATTTTGTTATAAAGTTTGTAGCACCCACGAAGATTTAAAACATAAAGTGCATAAATAGGTCTCCAATCATAGGAGACCTATATACGATCCAACAGAGCGAACATAAAGGTGATAAATAAAGAAAACCTAATTCGGGATGTCTATACATTCAAGCCTTTAAATTCTTTAATCCTGCACTATTGCAGAACGGAGTAAGAGAACTACTTCCGAAATAGCAGATAATCATAACCAGCGTTCTGTTACTAGGTCATATTCCAATCCCTTAAAGAGAGATGTCTTTATCGTTAAGGCGTGGATAAAAGACACAACCCTTCGCAAAGAATTGTATGGGCGTCCAGTACACCGAGACCAAAATGGATACGACTCTACACCGCACTTCTGAATCTGACGGGAACAAGAAGGCCACCGATAATACCTCGAACTCTATGAAATCACACTATAACACTTGGACATATAAGGAGCGTTTGGTAACACCAATGACGCGACAATCTGTAATGCACTAGTAAAAAAGAGGATGATCATCCACTGGTGGAGTTTTTTGTGGAGACTAGTTATAGATAGCCTACTTCGTAAACTATGTGAACATTTTATACGCTGCCAAGGGGTTTTGCAGATAGTCATTATGCAATATAGTCATTATGGCAAGTGGAAAGTTTGAAGAAACACTCACTCTGAGCCAAGCTTCACCATTAAATGATCAAACAAGAAAACTTGAACGTTGGAAAGATTCTACGTACTTAAACGGGCACAGTTCTAGGCCTTGCGCTGCAACACAGGAAATCATTAGACAGATACACTAGTTTATTTTAGGCAGAACTTGGCGACATATTTAAATGCAGGTACATATCGACTAATATGATTGCGACTATCAGGTAGTCAAGTTAACGTTGAAAGCATGCTACTCAAGCTCCATCAAGTCCAAACTAGTGCATGCACCACTGACATGCTAGGGGAACTCGGTAAAAGCAACAAAGTTTATTTGCAGTGGATACCTGGACACAACAACATTCCAGGAAAATTTTGTCTGAACAGCAGCGGCAATACCATTGATAGGACTGGAGCCACTATGTGGTCTTGGGAGACACACCACATCTGAAGTAATTTGCAAGAAGAGATATAAGTCAAAGAAACAGAACAGAACTTAGGCAAGCACAGAGAATTCTAGTGGTTATGACCAGCGTAAGTCAAAAAGCATGTTCCAACTAGGTAGCAATAAGGAAAGATTACTAACAGGAATGTTAATAGGACACTTACGAATAATGAAACACATGAGTTTAATGGGTACACACAACTCCCATGAATGTACATTCTGAGACCATTATTATGAAATATCGCTTCAGGTTCTCGTGGAATGTTGAGCTGTTGTTAGCAAAAGACTTTAGCAGATGGGCGGACACTTCGTTACCGAAGATCAGCTGATAGGATTATCTCCTAGGAAGATACTAAGAATTGATTAGCATATTGAACAGGTACCAACAAGTGGCACTTTCAGGTTCTCTATACTTAGTAATAATGATACTAATGATAATAATTGTAGCACTCAATAGAAGATTCCAGAGATCTCAAAAAGTAGTGTGAATCTTCACTAATTTAATAAGACGATTCCCATATTCCCAGTCATGTACGTCTGTTTGTCTGTTCGTAACACGACAAATCTCTGACTTTGAAACCATCTAAATACCATGAAAGGAACATATATCACAATGTAACACTCGTATTTTGAAAATTTGTACAATTTTTTGTTAGCTATATTTTAATTTTCGCTAATCCACACAACATACCACGAAAATCAAATTGTAAATTCAATCAACAAATCATTGCACTATCAAACACTAATTGCATCATTAAATTTGAACAACTAAACAAAAAAAAAAAAAAATTTGTAGTTGCATCAAACGTTGTAAATTGCATTTGATTCATTTGAATAATAGATACTTTGAGGCGATTTTCATTTGCTGCTCTGGGCGACCACCATTGCCGCAGTCGATTGATTGAATGCGTGCCAAAAGGCAAACGCAAAATATTAAATGAAACAAGAGAATATCGAAATCAACCACAACAACTTCGGTTAAGTCGAAAATTGTATACACTGTTCTCTCACACACATTAGAATTTTAAATTTCAACACTAAAACTGAGGAAACTCCGTCCGTGCTCATTATGGCCAATACCATTCGCAAATTTGAGTCTCAGTGTACGTTATTGGATGATATTGCGGCTGTAGCGGAGAGTGCGGCTGAAGATCATGACCGTGACACTCTTACGGAGCAACTTGGCGAGTTTTACGCCAGGATATTGGTTTAAAGGCTTACAAAATTCAACTCGTTCAAGATTTGAAGCCGCCAGACTTGAATTTACGCTTTAATTTCAGTCAAGAAGCTTTGCAAAAGATCAATGAAGATCCGCTGTTGTAGATACTATAATTTTAGAAACTGTCTATTCCAGTTCAAGTCTTCATTTTATGTTTTATATAGAGGGTATTAACTCATACAGATAGAAAGACTCTAAAAAAGAAGAGCAACTTTGGCAGTAGCAAAATCCAAAAAAGCGGCAAATTTAATATTCCGCATTGGAACACGCAAACACACACACACACAAAGCCATACACAGATATACAAACGTAGCCATATATGCATCTATATATAGCTAATAATAACAACAACAACACAAATACACATCAATAATTGTAAATTTGCATTTAATTAAAATTCACAGATATTGGAAAATGCATTTTGCATTATAAATTTTTTTTTTTTTTGATACGTGTTGTTACTCTACACAGTCAGTGTGTATAAGTAGTATATATTTTTATTACAAAGTTTGTAACAAGCACATGGGAACGGAAAAATTTGATTAAAACGGACAGAACCGCATGTTTTGTTTGTTCAATGAAATGTACGCTTGTGATATCGCTTTCGAACATTTGATCAGCTGGCAATGCACATCCAACTTTGTGTGTTTTTTAATATGTTAGCTAAAACGTTCTTATAATAATAATCATCATGTTGAAGCTTAAATTATATAAATCTACTTTAAGAGCTGCTTACATTTACATACAAAAATTGCCAACTAAGTTACAATACCTCATTAACATTTGCACTATTGTCGCTCATTTTCATTTTCATTTAGTTTTTTGTTCTTCACGGCTACCGACCGCTCACTTAAATTATCGCTCTTTGCTACATTTTTGAACAACTACGTTACGCAAATTTTGTGCCATCTCTCTGTGTAGGCGCTCTCTCGATGTTGCTCAATTTGCTATTTTCATCTCTTCGCCTAGTAAACTGTGCACATGATTGTTGGCGTTGTGAGCGTAGCATCCATAAAGTTTATTATAATGGTCAAGAAGTATCTAAATATCGAAGTTTGGAGTCTCTAGCTGTTTAACTCCTTATAACTGTTGGCTCATACATCCAAACGGATGAACGGAAGAACATAGCTAAATCGTCTTAGTTACCAATGCTGATCAAGAATATATACTTTTTGGGATCTACCACGCCTCCTGCTGCTGTTACATACTTTGGCACAAACTTATTATACCCTTTAGATACAGGGTAGAATAAGTTACTTGGAAAACTACAATTGTCAACTTCAATCTAAGTAAAATCTTATCGTAGTAAAAAAATAAGTTTTGAGAGACAATAATCTTCAAAAAACTTTAACATTTGGATACTATATTCCTTTAGGGTAAATTGGTGTATTACGTTTGTGTAAATGTATGTAACAGCCAAAAGAAGGCTTGGTAAGCCCCATAAAATATGTATATTCATAGTCACCATCAAAAATTGAGTCGATATACTCAAGTCTGTTTGACCGTCTGTCTGAATGCCGTTATGTCGAAAACCAAAGGAGATGTAGGCTTTAAGTTTGGATGGGGTATGTGCCAGATTACGATTGAAATCTAAATCGAATCGAGTTTCAAACAAATTTCGACAAAAACCACAAAAATGTGTTTAAATTTGGAATCGGTTTAGATTTCGAGCGAAATCTGGCACATACCCCGATATTATGACTCTCCTATTCGCACGCCATCTAAAGTGTATAAAATAAACATAACTCTGCTTTTAGCGTTAGCTCATATAAGCAAATTTCCCATATTAGAGTTTTGTAGAAATTGTTTATTTGTTTTTGAATTTGTTGTGTTTTAAGTCAATCCTGCGTTAGACATTCTCTTTATTACATTAGCTTAGATTTTATCATTTCCGATGCGAATGTGTAGAGTATTATGGATTCGGCTTTACCTTCACATTTTTTGTTACATTGTTTTCATTCGATTTCTTTGCCTCGATTCTAATTTTGAGTATTTATTGCACACTAATTTCATGGCATTTCTAATTAAATTAGACTTGCGTGTTGCCTTTATGTATATGTAAAAATATATTGTTTTTAGGTTTTTAGCTTTCGATGCTTCTGCTGTTCGTTGATGGTTCAAGCAATTAGTTAATAATATGAAAGCATGCATAGATTCTTTGTGTGCAGCTTTGAACCCAATCAGAAGCTGTTATTGTTATACTATTCTACTTATACATCAGCACACTTACACATCAGCAACGATTTGCCGCGAGAAATAGATATAGAAACGTTATAGAAGTGTGAGCAGAATGCTAGCAAGAAATGCAAAGTGCCAATGTTTTTAGTATGAAGGGTATTAAATCTTTAAATTGATGCTTGGCTTTATATATAGAAACATATACACTTTATGAGGTCTGTAAGTGCTTCACCACTATATTGCTCGTTTATATCCTAGAAGAAACTCTTAAAGCTGAGTTGAGCTTACCAGTTTTAAAATGATAAACAACGATAAGCTAACCATATCCCTCACACAGAGAGCGTATTGTAAGCGAAGAGCTGGTGAATTATTTATTATTGCAAGAAATGAGAAGGCATATGTGAGAGAAATAGTATGAGAAAGAAAATGGTGTTGTAAAGAGTGGTTTGGGAGAGAAGCAGTTATAGAGAGAAGCACTATACGAGAAAAAAGCTGCTAACGTACATAAAAGTCCAAATAGAGCGCAAGCCAACTGTGAATATTTTATGCGATTCTTTCAATATCAAAGTCGTTTTACGCTTAGCAATGACGACCTCATAATTTGTACAGTGTGTCAAATTACAATAACAACGCAACTTAACTAATCAGAATTTTTGTTTATCTTAAGCAACAAGCAGCCAACTTTGGCAAGCGTTCAATCTTATGTGTGTGAAAATCCGAAGGTGTTCAATCCCCTGTTCATTCGCAGAAAATTTAGACGCAATACCCGAAGACCCCAAAGACACTAAATATACTAGATGGCGCATCTCGTAGAAACGATTTAAATGAAAATAGTATGTATCCTGCACTACGATTCTATGTCGAGCGAAATGTGTTGCCAGCAGCATTGACAGCATTTGCTTTTGATATGAAAAATCGACTTTTCAATGTCTTGCAGTGCAGTCAATATGAGCAGACCACGTGATTCAAAAAAACGCTGCTTAATGCTGCGTGCAAAGCTGCCAAAAGTCAAAACGAAAGTTTATAAAAAAAAAAAACAAAGTCGGGTTTATATGAGGTTCGAACCACGTTACATATGCGACAGCGACAAAACAGCCTTGCACTAGAATACTGCCACCGTTGCCGCGGGGTCGCCTAACATAGCATATAAATGAACGGAGCACAAATTAAAATTGAGCGAAAATTGAACCTAATATTAAGTACAAATATTTTAATTCGCAGATGCGCCAGCCAGTATATTTAGTGTCTTTGCTTCTACTTACAGTTTGGGCCATTATTTATGTTCTAGACTTATGGTACAACTCTCGTATATATAGTCAGATAGCTTGAGAAACACTAACGTTACTGAAATTTAGTGGCAGCAGCGACAAAAGGCAAGCTGACTTTAGTTTTCTTACGAATTTATCGCCGCATATTCCATGGCCGCCAATCTAAGACTTCAAGGCAATGCGTTGCAAGTGAAATTTGCATTTGTGTACTTACTTTGTTGTTGCTTTTTCAGCGCTAATCTCTGTGGCAGCTGTTGCCATGCGTTGCAGAGTAGCAAAAAGCAATTTCGACGTATTAGCGAACGCAAAGATACACAAAGTGAGTGAGTGAAAAGTATCTACTAGTAACAAGCTTTTAGGCAACCAAGCTGTAAAGCAGTCAACAGCTTGTTAGCGGCAATTCGAATATAGTTGAATCTATCTCGCGTTTGCTTAAAAGTTGACTTAAGATACTAAAGTTGCAGTTAAAGAATTGGGTATTGCATTTTAAGTCTTTTGCGCAAATTAAAATCCTTGAAAAAACTGTGTAAAGCATGTTGCAATTACTCAACATGCTGCAGTTTACACACATACAAACCCGTATGTATATACATAGATCTCTCTCTCTCTCTCTCTCTCTCTCTCTCTTTCTAATCGGGCAAATCCAATGCGCACATGTATAACACTGCAACTGCAAATAAATTATGACATACCACGATAGATCAACAGCGACAGCAACGATGCGTTGACGATTGCAGATAGAGAATGTGACATGCAACAGCTGCCGCTTGCAACTAAAACTAATTGGGTGTATTAGAAAGTTTTACCAGTTTTTATTTAAATAAAACTAACTGCAACTTTTCAAAACAGAACTAGAAATTGTAGAAATCTAACTTGCTGTAGTGAGTGTACAGCGTCTTAAGGTGCACATTCCAGCGGATCTAGCAAACCCAAGAATTGTATTTGAACCCACCGACCACTCTGGCAACTGCAACTTTTGCACTGTGGCTCCTTAAAAACGCTGTACTGGTAAAAATGCAACTGGTCTCATTAAAGCCTATTAAAGCCTTCCTTTATTTACTGCTTTCCTATTACATAGCCTTCAGCTTTCCGTACCAATTCCGTCTTATATTGAACTGGTATGTACAGTCGACAAAAGCAAGTGTCGGAGTGTGTAGAAAACCTTGAAGCATCAGAGAACACTTTCATGTCTGGAGATGATGAGAACAGTTCATACTATCCCAATCAAAAATAAATCTATAACTACAATGCCAAGCTTTGTCGTTCAGGCTCAAGCAGTAAAACTTGTTGGATGGAAGTGTGAAAGAAGTATACCAGACAAAGCATCACCACACTTTAATATGCTTATTCACCTATATTCTTTTTGATTCGATTGTCTGTTCCCGTCTGTTCCCATTGGTCGCTCAGTGGACCTCAAAGAGGACTAAAAAAAATACCAAAAATTTGCTTATAGTTTTGAAGTATGATAAGTATGGCTGGGAGGTCGTCTGCGACTTCAAAATTGTGATATTCCTAATGGGTCTGTAAGTAGGTTTTACGAAGTTTCCATGGGTTTCAATGGGAGCCGCTGCTAGACTGATGCCACCTCTGCATGTCGTGTGCCTTCAAATAACTTGAAGATTTATTTCCTGAACTTTCTTAAGAAAAGCTTTCAGCCAGTGTCTTCTTTGGAGCAAAAATAAAGAAGATCCGGGACTGCAGTCACTTCTTGAAAAACCTTACTTCAAAAACCTTACCCGCTTTGGGGCGGTTGTTCGGAGATTCTTGAGCAATCGTAACGTCAACCATTATGTTGACGTGGTTGAGGATCTGGTGATAAACTTTGAAAGATTAAGTTGCGGATGTTCTTTGAAGTTCAGTCAAGGTAACCATCCTTTTGAACTTCAAAAATAAGCGAACTATGGATCTAATAATTAGGTTATAGAAAAGGATATGATCATAAAATGAATACCAATAGATACAGCAAGTACTGTCCTGATTCTCTTCAGTAAAAAAATGCAACTAAAAGAGGCAATCCCGAAAGGACTCGGATTGAATTCTCAGATGAGGCAGAATGTCACGGCGACAAAATACTGAATAAGTAGAAGAAAACATCTTGTAAAACGCCAGAAGAACTTCTGTTTACATGTTTGAACATAAAATTATCTATAGGTCATTTAAAATAGTTTTTAAAGTCAAACATAGTTAGATATGCTTCAACAACTTCAACAGCGTGACCGAACATCAAACAAAGCAAAGTAGCCGTCTCACGTGTGTAGGTATCAAAGGGTCCATTAAGATATACTCAACGGATGCACTTTGAGTACTGCTAGATACTTTACAAATAATGCTGCCTTAGGCACTCTACGGTTACAAGGCGTCTCCCAACTGTAAAGCGAAGACTTTACGGATCACTTGAAGATTCTAGAGCCATTCAAGTGTATCTATAGTAGAAAAGTTCAAGCTTATGGGTTAATCTCTAAACATTTGCCAAGGTGAAGGCCATGCTCAAAATTAAGTGCAAGAAAACATTTTCATAGGATATATAAATATATAATTAAATAGTAAAGCTGCCAAGAAGGCTATTCAATTATCGATGATATACTCCTGGTTAATGACTTGAGCCATAAAAAAAGGACATGTTCTAAGGAGTCAACGGTTGGACTATTTAGTCAAGCAAGGGACGCTCTTTCTGTAGTCAAACCAAAGAATCTAAAATAGGCAAACGTTTTCGAACACACCCAATGCATTTGTACATACCATACATGCAAAAGTACATGGAAAAGTCCTTGCTACATTGCCTGGTTGCCTGTTTGGTTGCTGATGGGCGCAATGTTTAACAGCGGAATGCAATTTGTTAGACAAGATATGTAGCAATGCAAAAAGTATCTCACCGCAAAAAAAAAAAAAAAAAGTATCTAAAGAACGACATATTGCACCAAACAGAAATGAGCAGCAGTAGCAGCATGCATGATTATCATTATTATGTATGATCATCATCATCATCTTCATCGCCATCAGAACATTTGTCTGGCAGTTGGAAAATTTATGCAAACGCATTCGTCAAACGAATCAACGAATAAATGAACGAAGGACGAATGACGAATGAAGTAAACGCATAATTCACATAATTTTGCATTTGCATCGCCTGTCTTGGTGTTTATTTGTTGTGCTCTGCTCTGCTCTGCTCTGTTGTTGTTGTTGTCCTTATTGTACTCATTGTCCTCATTGTCCTTGCTGTCGCTGTTTGTTGCCGCATCATGTTGCACATGTGTTGACATGTTTGTCGCTATAAAATATGTCAAAAGTCGCATGCCTGCCTGCATTCAGTGCCTGTCATCGAGCTTTTGTTGATGCTGATGCTGATGCTGATGCTGATGGTGTCCGCCAAATGTTTAGCGTAATGCATGCAAAATTTGATGAGCCACTGATGACAGATAACTGCCATGATAATATTGTCTATAAGTATTAGAGAGACAAATTGTATTTGAGGTGTAAATTGTTGCAGCATTATTGTGATTTCTGTGGATATTTGCATGACATGTGCCGAATGGAGTTTATCCAAAAACACAGCAAAACAGGAAAGAGCAATAGTCGACGTACTCGAACAAAATTAAATAATTAAAATTGTTTTTCTTTTTAAGCACTGTGTTAAATGGTTGCGTGTTATGCATTTTCAATCCCGGCTTAGGATGAATAGAACAGATGTATCAATTTTAGTCGGAGTAGTAACAGGACACTGTCTCATAGCCCAGCATGCCTGGGGGCCTCCACAGACGAATTCTGTAGAAGCTGTGGTGATTGCGAGCAATCATCCTCTTCTAAATCACTGCCACTGACTGTTCAAGAGAAGATTCAGGCAACTGGGGTAATACTTCCTAAATTACATATCTGAAACTTTCAAGCAAGAGGTCATAAACTTAGTGAAGTATGTAAAAGCATCCCGATGGGTGTAAAAGGATAGGGTTCGAGTCTCAAAGGAGATTCATGTGGTATCACAAAGGGCCGTGTTCGGCTTAAGTGCTGGATGAGCGATTGTAACTCACCCAACCATTCTAACCAAACCTAACATAATCTAAACTATGTGATCTTCGGTGTTTCCGTGCTATGTTAAATTATTGGTGGATCCAGAGGGGGGAAGGGTGTCTTGGGTAACGTTGCCCTCAACAGCATTTTTTTACATAAATAACGTTTTTACATCAGTATTATTATAATTTAGTATTATAATTTTGTCACAATGTTTTCAACGCCTTAAAGAAAGCATCAGAGACCCCATAAAATATATATAAGTTTCAAAATAACCGCGATTTAATAAATAGAAGGCATATCTCCTATACAAAAACACTGTATTTGTTTTGTTGTATCGAACATGTTTGATTTATTCTGCAAAAAATATAAAATAAAAATGTTCAATAGGTTTCCGCTTTATCGCATAGCTACTCGATGTAATCCTATCTGTTAATAGCTTTTTTGAATGTTCGCGTTTTTTTATATTGTAATTATTTCTGAGATTTTCAATGAAAATATGTATTTAATATATATTTAAACTGCACTTTGGCCAAAAAAGTAGACGTGTTACAGATTTTTTATTCAATAGAAGAAAACTAGGGATGAGACAAGCAAAATACAGAACAGAAATAACCGGAGACATCTGGTCACCCTAGTATTGAAGATTATCATCTCACTGCTTGACTCTTTTAACTGATACAACTTAAAAAATACATATCCAGCTGTTACTATTTTAGTAATTCCAGAAATTATTGATTTATGCCCCAAGTTCCGGTTTTAGGATCCAAATAAATAATTAGGAAGTTATTACGTTATTTCGTCCATATTTCACTTTCAGCCGAATTTCGTGTTTTAATTTCAGTTGGTACACTTTGCAAGGTTTGATAAATTCAAATTGCAAAACTCTTCTTAAAGTAAAAAACGAATCATTTTAACGAAATCACTTCCGAACCCTATATTCGGCTTCGAAAAGCGGATCACGGTGGTATACTCCTATCTTTATGTAATAAATATCTTTAATGCTAAATTATTTCAGATTATTTTCTGTTTATCTATCAAACACATATTTACTTCACTTACTGGAGCATCAGCTGTGCAATATTCCCAACTCGATGACCCTTTTAATTGTGTAATCAATTTGTTGACATACAATGTCTTAAATTACTAGTGCAGAATTTATAAAGTGACTGCCGATTAGTATACCAAAGAACAAATTGAGCTTTTACACATTGGACGACATTCGTTTTAGCACGTGTCAGATGAAAATAATTTATGAGGCGAAAAGAAGCAGCGCACAGGTGCTACAAATGCCTATCTGTAAGCTATTTTGTATCAAAAGGTTTATTAAATATAAAATATAACATGTACGAGTACAACACACAGTTGTCCTTTTGTCCTTTTGTTTCATTGTTTTTTTTATTTTTAATAAAGTTACCTTTTTCAAGACTGTGTGTTGAAACGAACTGTCGACATGGGTTTTGTATCTGTGCTGCTTATGCAGTTGACAGTAGAAAATCCTTTGAAACAAGATAGCGTCTAATCGGTCTGTAATTTAAGAATTTATTGTCGAGCATGCATTTTTAGCAATCTATAAATAGGCATGTAGGAAGATATCTTTATATAAAAGATAATTTAATTTGCCAGCAATTGAATAATATATTTATAGCAATTTACTGTTTTGCTTTGAAAACTATTTAAGCATATGTAACATTTCCATCATCAATTCGATAAAATTGTAAGCTTCCTATAAAAAAAAACGCTGTCAAACAACAATCAAACATTTTCGCTACGAATTATTTTTCAACAAGTACTCAGATAACAAAAATGTTTGCTACGGAAAATACTTTACATACTCAAAAAAACAAGTGGCAAAGAGTGTGAGCTTTTGCATTTCCATCAGAAAAAGCCAAAGAAAAATTAATATGTGTGGCCTTTTCAACTAATAAATATCTGATTTTAGTATTTCATGTTGATTTGGGAACAAATTTTCATCGATCTCAGTATGGACTATAGTCTAATTCTACAGAATGAACAATCAACCGTTTAAAGTTGTCAGATGTCATAACATCATTCCTTTCGATACTAAGTGAAAAGCAGCTATGTAGATGATTACGAGTTTTCCACTGAATATTTTAACATACAACTAAGGATGGTCTACATGTCCTAGAAAGTCACTGCTGCAATACAGATTAAATGCTTTGGTTCTTCTCAATATAAACTACCACATTGTAGTAGTCTGACCCAGAGAAAATCATGCAGAGGCTCGCCAAAACTGAAAATAATCGACTTGACTTCAAAGTTTATAGTAAATTATGTTGGCTTTCAAGTCTTGAATTGTAACTGACTTATCGACGAAGACTTTTGACTACACATAACCTAAAAGAACAAAATTCAGAGGTGTGATATCACACGATCTAGGCTGCCAGTTGACAGGTTCGAAATGCGAAATTAGGTGCTCACCAAATTGTTTTCTCAATAAAGCCATTGTTTAGCACGCTGTGTGTGCCGTAGCACCGTCTTGCTGAAACCAAACGTCGCCGACATCACGGCGACTTCAAGTTTAGGCAACAAGAAGTCCGTTATCATTGTGCGGTAGCACTCTCCGTTTTTAAAGAAATACGGACAGATGATGAGACCACCAGCACATAAACCACACCAAACAGTGAATTTTTGTGGCTGTAACAGTAGCTCGAGAATCTCTTCGGGTTGCTCAGCAGTCCAAAATCTGGCGCGAAAACAGCGGATCTTCATTGAGCTGTTGCAGAGGTCATTGACTGAAGTTAAAGCGTAAATTCAAGACTGGCGGTTTCAATTCTTGAAAGAGTGGTTTTTTGTAAGCCTTTAAACCAAGATCCTGGCGTAGTTGTTCTATATGAGGACAAGATGCTGCGCACGGCGTCGAATCAATTGGTCATGGTATTCAGCCAAACTCTCCGCTTTGACGCACTGATACTTTGAGCGCGATATCTCCGCTTACAGGGGAACAAATGTGATGAAGATTAGCCTGAAAATAAGAAAAAACATGAAACACTCTAGATCGCACTAGATCACATATATGTAGCACAAATAGAGTGAGATTTTAACAAAATGTTTCGTTTTCCGCTGGACATAGCGCGTATATTAATATTATTTTTCGTACCAATATCTCCGCCTAAACATATAGTATTGGAAAACCAGTTAATCATGGAAAAGTTTTGTTGTGTAGATCGCAAAAAATAAAAAATATTGCAGATAAAATCACATAAGATAAAGAATAAGATAAGACTGTTTCCAGCTCATACGAATTAAGCTGGGTGAAAAACCAAAAATGATAAGCATCATCCAAGCTTCTTTGAAGCATCTCTTCTGTGCTTATTCCGCTTTCAAAAGATCGAGACTCCTCACATTTGGACGACTTTCATTCTGAAGGACATAGCTAATCGTCGAACAACCGCTAGGCACCCTTTTATCCACTGAAATTCGCAAGGCTTAACAGTCTTCCGCATCACTTAGAACCGATGCCAGTCTTTGTTTCATACCCAAACTGGTAGTTTATCGTTGCTACAGCATACGTAATGAAGTTTTACGTTTAAGCATGCAATTCAAACTATATTATGCTTATAGCAATATAGCGTTGATAACAACTTAAATATTATTTGCAAGCCTGTATAATCTTCTTCGTTATTTTAACAGCTCAGGGCTTCAATAAAAATTTCAACAGCAAACAATACATTTTATGAAGATCAGACAACGAAACATGCAGACAAATAAATTCATTGTTTGCTTTTAAAATGTAAAAACTGAAGCCGAATAAACAATTCAGTGATATCCACATGCATATACATATGTATCTTATATACATATACATATGTATATTACTTACATTGGTGACCCTATAACCTTGTTTTTGTTTCTGGTTTTTCATTTGCAATTTTTCGACTACACTCGAAATCAAGCAATAAACTATTCAGTGGTGGAAAACCAAACGCACAGAGCCAAAAAAAAAAAACAAAAAGGAGAAAAGAATCATGAACTGAACTGCAAAAGTTGTGCGTTGATGACTACAAATATTCAGTGCAACTCGCTCCACTTTTCCAGTGATTGTCTCCTTGAAGCGCTTTCAACTCACATTTTATTTTTTGGAATGCGTTTGTCTGTTTGTCTGTCTGTTTGTTTGTTTGTATAACTTATAATTGGGTTAACGTGTTTTATGTGCGTAATTTATTTTGATTTGCTTTCCAATTCGCTCAATTCGCTTTGCAAAGAAAATCGAGAAAGAAAAAAAAAAACAGAACCGCAGCAAAAAATTGGTACAAGATTTAATTTATTTCAAGTGCGTTTCGTTTCAGTTTGAAATACTTTTTTCGTTCAGTTCAGACATATGTAGTCTCCATTGTATATTTATTTTGATGAGCAGTTTATAACATTCCAATGAATGGTCGAGATATCAGTTAAAAAAACCACTTCATTGGGTAAAAAAAGTTTTTCAAACTCATATCAGTCTCATGCGTAGTTAGAGGTATTCGGTTAACCTAAATATAAATAAACTAGATCGCAAAACAATAGAATAAACTATAAACTATAAAAAAAAAACCAAAATCTTTAAAATTGTACAAAACAACTTCTTAATGAAGAACCCTTTACAATTTAACTGTTTTAAAGCAAAGCTATATCCTCCACACATAGTATGAAAATTTATTATTAGTTTGTTTGCAAGTTTGTAGCGCTGTGAAGGAGACCCATAGGTGACCCTGCAAATATAAATGCCTGACCTGAATGAGAACGAGAGGAGTCGTCATAGACCTTCCGTCCGTCTGTCTGTCTGTCTGTCTAAATGTAATTGCGCAGTTTTTTTAATATACATTTTTGCGATATCTAGCTGAAACTTGCTGTTGATGCTTATTTTGGTCCTAACTCCATAGAGTGTCTATATCAATATGCCACTCTCACTTTTGAGGGATAGCCTCCATACAAATCCAACGCCCACTTTTGGGAGTGTTGGCATGAAAAACTTAAAGATTTCTGCTAATATTAACTGTAAATTTGGTATGGTGGCTTCTTTTGAATGGATAATTCACATAATTATCAAAAGGCGTATCCCTCTCACTTTTAGAGGTAGTCCCATTAAAATTCGTCACATATTTTCACAAGTTTTTTATGTCATTCACACAAAAAGTCAGAAAGTTTGTAACGCATTAAGGGATATATCATAGACCCCATAAAGTATATATATTTTTGAACAGCTCGACGAGACGAGTCGATCTAGTCATGTTCATTTGTCTGTCCGTCCGTCTGTCTGTCTATCTGCTAGCTGTTGTGCATTTTTTAGGAATACATTTTTAAGATATTCAGTTGTAATCCAAAGAGCTGAGCACATTATGTCCGACACCGTATGCTCATGTCTCTCCAATCGCCAGGACATCAGCATATCCAATAATATTGTACCTTTGCGAATTGAGCTCGATTCGGAGGTAGTTTGTCATGTTACGCCTTCATCGCCACAATACTAACAGACTCATTGCCAAGATAGGAAGGCAATGGTGAGTTTATCTATGCCCCTAAGCGCATGTGCTCGAGTGATACAGCCGTAGCCTGTGTTATCTAAAGCACCCTCAACGTTCAGAAAAGCACACAGTGCTAATTCTTTTGATTGAAAGATCCTTAAGATTTTGCCAAGCTGGTTATGAAGTGCGTCTACTGTTTATTTAGCCTTCATAAACATGTAATCAAATTGGTTTTTATGAAGAGGAGTTTAAATATTTATGGATTGCCTAATGTGGCAGTCAATAAGACACTCAATTGTCTTGAGAATGAAGGAAGTAAGACGGAGTGGACTGTAAGATTTAGTCAGTTCCATGGTTCGTTAGTATGCTTTGAGATAAAAACGATTGTCAGATTTCTCCATGACTGCGGTATACGGCCCAAGTTGAAACTAGCTCTCATGAGATGTATCAGAGGCTCAATCAGGACATTTAAACAGTTCTGGTTTAGAGCCGGAGAGATAACACCTCCCTCTTAGAACTTAAAAGTCATGATAGCTCATCAAACTTTCTCCCTACTAAGATTTACGACAGATAAGCTGCAATTCCGTCTGTTTTGTTACACATTTATATGTAATGGAAAAGTTCAATGGTGTTTGTTTAAGTATAGACCCGGGAAAGTGTATTTGAAGCAGGTGTTCAAGTGTTTCCTGTCTACTAGCGGTGAGAAGACTGTCATCTCACTTCAAGAGTCCGATTTCGTTGTGTTTATCTTTTGTAATTACCTTATGGAGACGGGCTGCTTCCGGTAGCGTTAGCAAACCATCACAGTACCTTCTTCAGGACTTATGCTTGTGCTGACGTATAAGTTTATTATACTCCGTTAGAGATTATCCGCATTAATTCCATCGACGTATTAATAATATATACAAGATGAGTCGATATAGACATGTCCCTCCGTCCGTCTGTCCGTTCGTAGTATGGCTGTCTGAGAGAAAAGTTCTCCATCCAGAGAAGAAACGAAAAATGTTTTTGTTGTGTTGTTGTTCACTAAATAATGACTGGATAGAATTCAACAAGATAGACGAAAAGTTTTTCTCTGTTTTTTTTTGTTCTCTCCAACTCTTGTAACTCAGTTTCAATTGATTTTCATAACAATTTATTGCCTTGCTTTTTGACGTTGCATTTTGCCTTAACATCAAAAGCTTTCTTGCTACTATATACTTAGATATTCTTAAATGGTTTTACATACGATGCCTCAGTACACTCCTCCACATATGCGAGTTTATTGTCTATACGTATATGTGTATCTGTCCGCCTGTCCGTTTGTCTATTTTTATCCATGTCTGTCGATTAAATCTTGAGTGATGTATTGTGTTAAATCGTTGAAGTTTTCAAGTACTTTGAAATTTGGTGTTTGTAGATAAATATCTAAATATTGGTTTTAGATTGCTTGGTGTACTTGTTTGTATTGGAATTGTGTATGTTAGTTCGGATAGTAGAAGTATATAATTAGGCTTTGGTGTACTTCTTTTTGTGATTTCGAAACAGATTTAAAAATGATTATTATAATGATTATATTAGATGCATGTTTGTGAGCTGAATAAATTTATTTTAGTACAAGTTGAAGTGGCACATTTTTGTTCAGTTACATTAGGTTTTGATCGCTTGCAAGCGGATTATATATATATATATATATATTTATATATATTTATATATATTTCTCTTAGATACACAACTGTCTGAGAGTTTTCAGAATATAAGCAATCTCTTCCCCTGTAGTCGTCAAAAACGAAGACTTTGCAACAAATGGATCAGCCCATTAGTTCTTTCACGCTACATGAAGTATGCAGTATCATCCAGATACTTTACGATATCCATGATCCACAAACCTACCCTCGAAGGTTTGGGAATAACTGTTTCTCACATTCATTGTTGGTTAGTGAAATCTGGAGTATCATGCTGGACCACAAGTTTGGTGTCCGTGCAGTTCATGACACTTCACCGATTAGTCAAATACATAATAGGCCTTGGGCCGCTTGTCATACACTGGTCTGTTGGCCAAAACCAAAGAAGCGTCTCCGGCTCCATATTACAGGTACTTATTGAATTCTAATAGTGTGTTCTCGGATCTACTTATTCTAGTGGCAGAGGTGATGAACATCATTTCTTGATGATGTAAGTGCCTTCTATAATTGAAGATGCAAGTATTGTGCAACCTTGAAGAGTAGCTACACGTTGTGATAATTGTTGAAGGGATCAGCGATAAATCGCTATGGCAATCTACGTCTCAAGCCATCAAGGCGAAAGACTTGACGCTCCTTCTGAAGAGCATACTAACTTTTAAGGACCCTGTGATGTCGTGGGTATCTTTTCTTGTCAAATTAATGAAGTTGTTCTGGCTTCTTAATCGGAGAAGTAAACTTTCACTGATCAATAGAAGAATGATTTATAAGCAGATACGTGAACAGTGCATAGTGAACACATTTTGGCTACCATGGAGAAGCAAGTTTCTGCCATTTCCAGCAGATAAAACGATTGGCTGCTGGCTCACGATAACCGGCCAATATAATTTTGGCGACTTATTTATTTCCAACTCCAAGATCTGGTCTAAAATGTGGAACTATCTCTGAAAAAAGGAGAAAAAAATTAAAATTTTAATATCTCGGAAACTTATCCATACAAACTTTTTTACAATAAAATTTTTGTGGTTAATGGAAATGTTTAGCAATTAATGGTGATTATGCGGAGAATTTTAAAATAATGAAGTTTTTTCTAAGTAACTTAGCGGGCCTTTGTTATACCCTTCTTATGTTGTACTTAAATTGTAAAAATCCTATATCGTTTCAGTCTCAGCAACGAATTAAATCTTATTTTTGGCACTCCGCTGTTGCTCAACTTTTGTATCTCATCTTTTACCATTTGCTTTGCTCTCTTTCAACTGACAACTGGAGTCACATTCGATATGATCATCAAGCTGTTATTGGGTCTAGCCTCATCGATGAGTCGGGCTGCTTTAATTTCGCACTTTGGACAATTGCTACTGGATGCAGTGCTTATTATTAATTTTATTCAAGCATTTCTGTACTTTGTTTTCAGAGTAATGGCATCGCATTGGCTGCCTACAATCAGGCTTGGTATGATGCCGATATACGCTTCAAGAAGATGCTTATACTGATTATCAAGCATGCACAGAAGACTGCTTTACTGCGTGCTACTGTCTATCTTCAAGTAACGCGGGTCACCATTACAGATGTGCGCATTTTCGATTCCCAATTCCGTATTTTGTGTATTAATATCATTGTTAATTTGCAGCTGTTACAATCATCTTAAAAGTTTTTTGCTCTTCTAAAAACTATCTATGAAGTTGATGATGCCTTGGCTTAAAAAATAATGAAAACAATAAATTGTTAATTTTTTCATCTGTGGTACTGAACCAAATCATCAAAAATCAAATCATCCGGCATGGGTGCTTAATTTTCACCAGCTGACGCCAAAGAGTGTTGATATCAGAGACCACCTTATTATTGTGTTTTTGCTCAAGATCTACATAGAACATGTTCAGAGGCGACCCATTAGCACGACTTTTTGGATTGTGTCCATTTCTTACTTCGTGACGCTGGTGGTGTGGTGTAACCCTTTGATAGTCATCTTACGAGACCGCTCTTTTGCTTTCAAGCCGTTTAACTATTGCTCTAAAAGTATCATAGCTCAGAAAGAGAATTTGATGCCTGTTTTTCTAGTGTAAGTATCCCCTCTGGTAACCTTATCGACAGTTTGTCATAGTCTATTGTCAAATATAGGTGGTGGCTTGTGAGCTTTGCTTAATGAGTCTTGCACTTCTACGTTGTCAGATTAATAAATTGATTGTTCGAATTTAAAATCTGCTTTCTGATTTCTATATATTCTCTGCGATCCACAAAATTTCGCTTAATCTTGAGCTGGTTATTTCATCGTAATCAGAAGAATCTTCTACGCTATTGGTGGCTATTTTTAGATTATTAATCAACATTTTTAAATGATCGCGAAATTTTGATCAACTGTAAAATAAAATATAAGTGCGCCTGCGCAACCATCGTATTTTGTTCACACGTAAATGACATAGCTCATTAACAATGGCTGGTTGTGATTTTCCAGCCAAATACGAGGCAAAAATTCTGTAGCGTTTGAATTCCATTTCGATAATTTTTTTTAACTGCGACGTAAAACGATATGCTTTCGTAGCCTTGTAAACAACATAACAGACTGACACTTGACAAAACAAGTGCGCGCTGTCATTAGACGTTTGATTTTGGTAACACTTTGAGCTTCCCAGCTGCTTTTAGCCATTCGCAAACTCAGGTGATAGCTATGTTGCATAGTCAGCTCCGAAATAACATCTACTGTTGATTTCGTCCTGTACCCGAAGCATAGATAACCCACCAGCCTGCTTCCAGTCTATTGCACACTATTCTCTCGAGGATTTTTCCAGCTGTGTCAAGAAGACAAATTGGACGATATATAACTCAATTTAACTCAACTTGTATATATAACATACTATGTATGTATATATGTATGTGTGTTTCCTATAGACCGCCAAATTGTCCAACCGATTTATCTTAAAATATTGGACAAACTTCAGATGGGTCAGGAAAGGGATGTTCACCAAAAATAGTTTTGTCATTTTTTCTTTGTCACTTAGTTTGTAGAAAGCATATTTGAATGTAAAAAACTATACAAAAAATTAACATAAACATGGCAAATCGACACCAAATTTGGCACGTTGGATACTCGGATTTAAATATATGAAGCAAATGGATGATAAAATGAGCGGGGTCACCCTCAAGGCAAAGAAAATCAGAAGTATTTTGTGGCTGATAGTGACATCATTCTGAATGGGTTTTATAGTCAAAACCAATTCACAGTCTTTCGATCAACTATTTTGCGTTTTGAATTGCGTTTAAATCACATTCCTTAAGTTTTGTATAAACTACGCTAAAATTGCATAAGCAATATCACTTCTATCCAGCAAACTTAAGAATAAAAGGCCACAAATTTCATTATAAATCTTTTCTCTTCCCTAACTTTGTCAATTTGTAATGATCCAGAACACTTAATGAAATTTGCTTGCATTTACAAAAAGAAACAAAAAGGAAAACTTTACGCTTATCTGTTTTCTGTTGTCGATTTTAATTAAACTTTTTCTTTTTATGCCATGGAAAATGCAACGGAAAATTCATTACGACAAATATTTCTCATTAACTGATTATGTCAGGCATTAGTTCATTCATATTCGAAAACCAAAGCCGCAACGACTTAACAAACTGTAGAACATCCGAAGGAACGGCAACAGCTATTCAGGACTCTACAAAAGCTTTAAAAACTTATACAAAAATAAAACTTTTCTAAATGAAAAATGTAAGCAAAACAATGTGCCAGAAGAAGAAGTAGTAGTAGTAGTATTAGTAGTAGTGGTAAAGTATAGAATACAGGGTCGGCTCGGCTCGGCTCGGTTCGTCTCGGCTCAAGAAAGGATATGGAAAGAAGTTGTTGCAGCTGTCAAATGCGCAGCGTTGCGTATGGTGAAGGCGCCATTGCGTTGTAAACCACAACAAAGCCAACAGAAATACAAATACAATAATAAATTTAATATGGCCGCGAATGACTGCAAGTAAGTTAAGAAAGGACGAACAGGAAATGCAGGACGAAGTAGTGAAACTGTGACCGCGTGCGGATGCGGTTAGTGAGCGCATCGTACGAACGGAGTGGGAGAGATAAAAAATGAAAAAAAAAAAGAAAAAGAAAATAGAAGAACAACAACTGCTGCAAGTGTACAAGTGCAAGGCAAAGCAGGATGCAGGATGCAGCGACAGGATGTTCGAGTGCAGCGTGCACAAAGTACAAGGATGCAGCAGTCGAAGCAGTGTACGCCAAGTCTTAAATTGAAAATGAAACTTAAATTAAAATGCCAACTGGAGTGGAACGAAAATGATATTAAACCCTGTCCACAGAAAGACTAAACAAAAAGGACAATAGCAACAACAACAACAACAATAACCACTACAAGACAAACTATGTAGATTTCACTTTGATAAGCGCAAAGCAACGACAGCGGCAAAGGCAACATTTCTATTGATACGTTGCAGTTTTAGTTTGTGTTTCAAAGTAGATTGGCTCAAGTTATGGCCAGAGTAATGCCATAAAACGTCATAAATGCATACGAGGTTTGCTCTAAAATTCTTTGAGCAAAGGCAACTGCTTCAGGTTGGACTGTATTGTCGTGAGTGCCGCTAAAAACGATTGTGCTTTTTACTGGAGTTCCTCCAACTAGTCCAATATTGTTCAAGTTTTTCTTCCTTTAACTGTTTAAACTCAGTTTCCCGGCGAGAGAAGACTGAAAGTAAGATAATCCCTGAGGCGTATCGATTTTTCAATGGGCTGAGCGCACATATGCTGGCTTCCTTTCGGAGGAACTTGAAACTTAACTTTCCCATCCGACTGATACAGCGTGTTTCAGACAGAAATCTATGCAGTCTGGCAGTTGGCTAAACTGATCAGCACCTTGGAGGAAACTCTATCTCAACAGTTAAGCTACAATTAAGGCTCTGTCTTCGCACACCTCAAAAAGCAAACATGTCCAGAGAACGATGGCAGCCCAACAACGCCCAACAGCAATCAGTTGAATTCAACTTAGTTCCTGGTTATTCTGGCATACCATATAAGGAAATGGTGGGTGAGTGCGCCAGAACTCTCGTAGTGATAGTGATATTCATAGACCTTTCATC
Source organism: Leucophenga montana (assembly GCA_035044765.1). NCBI lineage: Eukaryota > Metazoa > Arthropoda > Insecta > Diptera > Drosophilidae > Leucophenga > Leucophenga montana. Next base: position 430,501 of record JAWNNQ010000334.1, on the reverse strand, counting down.
TTTTGGCTAGATTATTCAGCATTTTATTACCGCTGGGAATCCAGTAGATGTGCATATTTTTTGTGGTGCCTGAAACATCAACTACATTCCTGCTGGCCAGTACATTACTGAAAGAGATAAAGGCCGCCTGCAGGGATTTTATTGCGTCTTGGCTATCGAGGAATATATTAATTTCTTGCAAGGTGTGCATCTGTTGGGTTACTTTCGCTTGTATAATGCTGCAATAATCGGGTAGTTTATACGAGATCCTCAGATCAGTCACTACGCCGCTCCCACTATTGACTCCATTTACAATCAATTGGTATCTGTGCGAAGTTGAGTTTGGGAGTCAAGTAGTTCGTTCTACTGCTAAGCTTAATGCCAACTGAGCTGTGTATGTAGTATCGTTCGTACTACTGCAATGAAGTTCCTGTGCTTCAGTTTTGGTGAAAGGCCTCATGTGAAGAACGGCATCTTTTGCATAGAGCGCATTGTTTGCATTTTGCCCCCATTTTTGCACATTGAGTTCAACTAGCTAGGCAATATTATTCCAAGCTATTTTATACACTGTTGGTTTCTCCTTATTTTGGGGCGCCACTTTGGCCACCTTGTAGCTCTTAGCAAAGAGAATGAGGTCCGTTCGAGGTCGTTGATATTGAGTCCGGCAACTGTAGCCAATACAAGTATCTCTTTAACATACGGGTCATGATTGAGATCAGAGTTGGTAGATAAGTGTTAAGTATGCTTATCTCATCAACGTATGCAGTTATTTTGGCTATTTTCTTGCCAAATTTCTTAAGTAGTTTGTTAGTAGTAGTACGAGTGGCAGGACTTCGAACTGGGACGTGCCTGCATGTGCCCACTTCGTCATGGTTGTGGTTCTCAATTCGTCTTGGAGGCTTATTCAGCTCAGCAGGTTATATATGCAGGCGCATATTGCCGTGTGCTAAAGGTTATATAATTTTTAAATAAACCTCGCATGCTTCAGAACCGCATTAATGCCTTACTTTTGCATTTATTTGTTTGTTTATTCTTTGGCAAATGAAATTTTTAGCTTTTGTTGTTAGTTTAACTTTTCTCTACACACTTTCTAATTAGCACACAAAAGGTGTAAGGTATGCATCAGTGAATATATCTGTTTGATTTTGTGCCTGTGTGCGTGTGTGTATCTATAGTCGTAGTAGTAGTAGTAGTAGTAGTGCTAAAGGAAATTGTTGCATACAAAAAGTGGCATACATTATCCTTTGTTTGCTCATGTGTCTGGCTTAGGAAATGAATTCGTTTTTGTTGCATACATAAATTTTCAGTTGCTTTGCAGTTCGTTGCATGCGTTATAGATACATTTATACATAGATACATACATATGTACATATGCAGGTATATGGCGTATGACCTGGTTGAATTATATGAATATTTTTGTTTTCGTTTTGAGTAATATTTCATCTTATTTGATCTATAGGTTAGAGATTTATTTTTAATAATTTCAGAAAAATATATTTCTGTGCATCTATAATAAATGGAATAATGAAACAATATTTTGGTATGCAAAGTAGCCAAAGAATTTATCAAAAGAAAAAAATTTATATAAATTTTATGGTTTGGAAATAGGTTTAGTTGCTGTGGATGCAATGCTGATAAAATAGCACAAAAACATATTCACACTATATAAACTCAGAGAAGATTGCTAAAGTATCTAAATCTTTTATTTCAAATTGAAATGTAGTGTTGATGTCTGAGAATATAGTAGCATGTACGCGAACACTATTGTTCAAATTTTAATTTTTTATTAAAATATTTATTATATTTTCGAGCAACTTTTTTATCTATTTTCAGTAATTCTTGAAACGATTAATAAAACTATTGACATTTAACTCGAGAATGTGTCAACACGGCTCTGTGAAACTGTTCGTAAGTTCGAAACCTACCTACCTGTCAAAAGCTCAATAGTATGTGTATGTTATATTAAGTTTGTGCAAAAATATATAACAGGCATAAGGAGGTGTGGCAGAGCCTATAAAGTGTATATGTTCTTGATCAGCATCGGATGACGAATCGCTTCCCCATAAAAACCTGATTCCCATTTTTAATTTGTTGTACACAAATTGGTTTGGTCTTATATAAATTCTAATAATACATACCACATAGGTCCAAATCAGGACACTATAATGAATAGCTCCCATACATAACATCTGTTAACAGTCTACTTTCAAATTTCTCCTTGTCAATCTGATAAGACTAAATCTTCAATAATATTTATGCAAAAACAGGAAGGAATTTTTAAAACAAGATAGATCTGACTACAACGAGAAAGGTATTGTTAGATCCGTCTTCAACATACATGAGTGCTATAGGGTGTAACATTTTTATATACGAGGTGTGTTAGAAAAAAAAAGTGACTTTGTATTTATTTAGTCTCATACAAAGTAATCCCCATCAGATATAATACACTTGTGCTAGCGCTTCTCGCCATACTGGAAGCACTTACCATATGCGCTTTTTGGTATGGCCTTGAGCTATTTCATCGATGTCTGTCTTTAACTCGTCAATCCTTTCGTAGGTCTTTTCAGTTTTGTTGACAGGAAAGAGACGCAGAGCCAAAACTGGTGTATACGGTGTCTGAGACATGATTAAGGTGGGCGGGCATCGTCAATAAAATATTCTCGGTTTTCTCTTCTGGCACTTATAAACATTTTTCTTGCTTAAATTAAGTAAATTCGCCAAATGCCACAGTCAACGTTATAAGTGCGTTGCAGCACTTAATTTTCACACAAAATTTAATACAGCTGCTTTGATTCATTTTTTTGAATAACAAATAAATCGGCAAACACACCAGAAAACGTCTAACCTTAATATCTCCCAAAAAACAAACTGAAAATGCGAACATTTTTTTATATATTGTAGACCAAATAAAGTAAATATATTCTTAATCAGCTAGATATGACGAGTCGATCTAGCTATGTTCGTCTGTCTGTTCGTTTTTTGGGCACCAATTTTTACGCTATCTAGTTGAAAATTGGCACATATACTTCTTTTTATTGCAGTTTAATAGAGTATCAAGATTGACACGTCACGCCCACTTTTTAGTGAAGCACCCATACAAACGCACCGCCCATTTTTGAGTTTTTGTAAGTAAAACTTTTGTATTGTAGTCAATATCAACTTAATAATTGATATGGTAGCTTCTGGTGGACGGTTGCTTCACATATTCATTAATAGATGGGACCCGCCATCTTTTTGGGGTGGCGCCCATACAAACCTACTGCATTCTTTTGTGTTTTTGTATGAAAAACTTCTTTATTAAAGTCAATATTAGACTAAAATGCGATGTGGTGCCTTTTTATGGACAGCCACTTAACATACATAGAGTAAAGGGCGTGTCACGCCCACTTTTTGAGATGGCCCCCATACAAACGCACCACCAACTTTTGTATTTTTGTATGAAAAACTTAGCTTGAAATTCGTTTTGGTGGATTTTAGTGAACAGCACATTCATATACATATACAAATGAGCGTATTCCGCCCACTTTTTGAGGTAGTTCCATACAAAACCATAGCTCACTTGTATGCATTTGTATGAAAAACGTCAATATCAACTTGGAATTCGATATGGCTGCATCTAATAGATGGTCGCTTCGTACACATCTACTAGTGGGCGTATACCCTACACTATTTGGGTTGACCTCTAAACTTAAAACTATAATTAGAGCAGAGAAGTATATCCAAAGTGCTTGAAAATTGATGCTGAGCAAAATACGTTGTTAAATTTTTCTTGTACCCATTGCTAATTCAACATTATAATTCAACATTATAATTAAGAGAAATTAACTTAAATTACATCATAATATAAAAGAGTTTCATAAATATTTAAATAATAAACTAATAGTATCGTACGATAATTAACGCTTAAAAGCATAATGCTCAGGGCACTAATGCGTTTAACCTAATAGTATACGCGTACATAGATACGAAATTTTTAGTTTAATATAAATTCAATTTAATATTTAACACCTACACTAATTATTCGAGTGCACAGCTAACGAATTTACAATGTGTATTTTACAAACTTCTAAATATGCAGAAATTAAACAAACGCTTACAACTTGATATGTGTAACGAAATTTGTTTAAAATACCAAAATGATATTATGATTATTATATACATAGCATACAATATTTTGTATAGCGCTAAAGTAGTTCGATCGATTTAGATAAGAGTATTACAAAATAATTTCGCACGCAAACAAAAACCAAAAACTAATATCGGCAACAATTTGGCACGATTGGAGTCAACCGACACACATATAAATACAATACAAAATATATGCATAAATATATACAATATAGTACAATGCTATAAAGCTACAGATACAAATGTATCTATATACTTTATATGTATATATTGAAATAGTATTTTGCGCGCGGCAATTTTAATCAAGCGCGATTATGGTTTTGTCGCATTTGCTGTGGGCGTTCTCGTTTTTGTTTGTAGCATGTTGTGTTGTTACATGTATTTAATTTTCGATTTATACTTACTATTTACACGTAGTATTTATCTTTCTATACATTAATAACTAAAACTGTAATAATCTATTCTAAATATTTGCATATGAACGCACTGCATAAATATACAAAAGAATCGCACGCTCTTGCTATGCGTTCTACGAATGCGAGTGTATGTATCTGACCAAACATAACTTCATTATGTTGGAATTGTATATGCACAAATATTACTTACCTATTTGATACATAATTTTATATTTCATTGACAAAATTTTTGAGCATATTCATTTATTCATATTGTTACAATTCGCATTGCCATATTTTGATGTACGAAATTTTCATTTTTAGTTAAAAACAATCGAATAACAAAACTTATTGATGGTAAGAACTGAGTGACGAAAGCCTACTTGCAACATAGAGAACATACATGTGATATCAGTTTTGTGACGAAAATTATGTATAATCCATTTGTATTGTTGGGATTGATTGTAAAATATACTGGAGTGTTAGTCATGTTTTATGCTCTGTATGCATAGAATTAAAGGGTTTACTAAGTTTGCGCAAATATATGTAACAGGCAGAAGCAGGCGTAGCAGACCCCATGTCCAACCGTCCGTCTGTCCATCCATCCGTCCGTCTGTCCATTCGTCCGTCTGTTTGAACAAACGGATCTCGGAGACTAGAAGAGATAAAGATTTCAAGTGTGAATACTTAGACTCTCATTTTCCTTCTTCAGACCACTAGCATAAACTTTGAGGAATGGCTCCTTTCACACCAACACTCATTTGTAAGTTTTTGTATGAACATATTTTATGATTTTGTTTGGTGTATCTTACATAAATACTAATAAAATATACCGCATAAATCGGACCACTAAAACGCATAACTCCATACAAATTAACCATTTAATTTTAAATTTTTGTATTGCGATTAGTTCGGCGCATTTTTTTAGTTGGTTAAAATATGCATTTATTTCAGAACAAAATGAATGAAAAGAATAATCAAAAATTATTCCATCCTTGGTTACTACTCTTTGCCACCTCTCAGGCAATTTTCGAATTCCAACTGGTAAAAATGTCTCGACTTTAGAGGTTATTCAAGTTAAGAGCCTTTGACATAGGAAATCGTGCTGAATCTGTCTGAACAATCAGTAATCAGAATGAACAATGTCCGGAGAACGTTTTCAAATATTTTTTCTCAACTTTTGCGCCATGAGGCCGTTTTCTTTTAATGCATGGCTTAAACGAATCAATTGTAGCCTATACCGATCGCAGCTAATGGAATCGCTAGGTTATAGCAGCGCATAGTATAGAACACTCTTTTGGTCCCACCAATTACACGACATGATCTTCGAACCATGAATATTCGGCTATGGTGTTGATCTTTAATATGTTGGCAACGATTGAGAGATAATATCGAAGTACTTTTTCGTCTTCGGATTATTGTAGAATATCTCATCCCTACTCACAATTCTATGTAAAAAACCTTTTCTTTGTTGCCTTTAAATCAGCTGCTTGCAATTGAAAAATCGTCTTTCAACGTCTCTCGGTTTCAGTTCATATGACAACCAATTGCCCTGCTTCTGAAACATTTTAAAGGATTTCAATCGTACAGAAACTGTTTGTTGAGTTACTCCCACTAATACTGCAAGCTCTCGTTGGCTTGATTCGGATCTTCATCGAATAATACCTTCACTTTTTTGTCTTTAAATTATTTTGTCCGTTTAGAGCGAGTTGAAGTTGGAGCATTGTCAACATAGACTTCCAAAATCCTTCCATGCGCTTCAGCTGCACTTGCATTCCAATTAAACAGAAAACTAAAACCTCCCACAAATGCTGCATAGTTAACACAAAATCTGACATTTTCAACACAATAAAAAACAAGGTTTTGGAGTCTTTATCTCTTATAGTCTTCGAGATCGTTTTATTTACACAAAAATCGAACGGGCAGATGGACAGACGAACAGACGGACATGTCTATGTGTATTAGTGTTCCGATGCTGATCGATAATATGCAGAAATTTAATATATCCTTACGTTTGTTACAGGGTATAAAACACTTTCACATTTTTTTTTACACAAAAATAGCTAAATTGACACAATCTGATATTTGTGATGCTAAGTATATCTTAGCTTACAGGATTTTCACAGAAAAACTTTATATACATATATCAAAATTTTGGACGGACCCGTTTATCGTCTCCTGCGGCTGGGATCGCACGGTTAAGGTCTGGAACCTGGCCAACTGCAAGTTGAAGAACAACCATCATGGCCACAATGACTACCTTAACACCGTAAACGTTTCTCCCGATGGTTCCCTGTGCACATCCGGTGGCAAGGATTCCAACTCTTTGCTATGGGATCTTAATGACTTTAACAATTTTTGCGTTCAAGATCTGTGATTTGGCATGCAAGAAGACTGTTGAGGAACTACGTCACGATATTGTCTCACAGAACTCCAAGGCCGATCAGCCTCAATGCTTGTCTCTGGCCTGGTAAACAGATAGTCGGACACTGTTCGCTGGCTAGTCCGATAACGTTATTCGCGTCTGGCAGGTTTCGGTAGCTGGTCATTAAAAGATGATTGAAATACTTTTATGAAATACTTTATGAAAATTATCTTAGAATCTTTGTATACTAAAATCCTGAATCAAAAAAATTTAATTTTTCTAAATTATTCATATACACACACACACACACACACACACAAAACTATTTCATAAACTGAACGAAAATTCATAAATTTTTGGGTGGTCCAATTTTTTTGGTCTGCGGCTCGTTGGATTCGTCTCGATTACTAATTTTGGAGCGAAAGGTCCCCCAAAAAACTCCAAACAACTTGGGGCGGGTATTTTCAATCCACTTTACTTCGGACTGCGGTATACAGATTTTATTTTCTGAATGTATGTTTTAAGACCTTTTTATTGAAATTTAAATTTAATACATCTCGATAGGACTTATCACTAAAAACTTCGTTATTACGTCTACGATATAATATAGTGCTCGTGTTGCAGTCGCTTGCCTGGACTACCGTCCACAGTGATCCATGCACTATTTTACATTAACCGCATATAATTAATTTAGATGCATTTCACAAACATTTTCATTTCAGTTTCTACTTTAATATTTCACTTTTACTAAACTAGTTTTCAATAAAGCGTAAATATTTTTCTGCTCAAACAAGTTCGAAAATTGGTAATTACAATTTGCATAAATCAATTAAATAAATAAATCATTATTTTCTATTTAGTTTTAGTTTATGGGACAAAATAATATTTAAATGAGATTTCCGCATGTGAAATTGCATTTAAAATAAAATATAAACAGGACAGAAGAAATTTTTGATTGAAAGCCTTAAAATTATTTTTTCAAATAAAGTTATAAAGTGCATCATTCGACATGGCTAATGCAAAAAAAAGGGCATTGAATAAGTTATTCCCTGGTTTGGAGAAGTTTTAGAAGAAAATTTTTTTTTAGCTTCACATATAAGCAACGTAGCGATACGAAACTGCACACTGTCTGCAATGCGAAAAGTAACGTTGTAAAGTGGAATCGATGCTGTTTTTATTATTTGTGTTTACTTCGCTACTTTTCGTGATGCCTCGCATCGAAAAGCACTTGCATAACCAAATTGTGCACTATTCCAGCACTGCAAAAGAAAAGTTCATATAGACAGCCTATGAAACGTTTCAAAATCAGTGTAAATGATAAACCTGTTCCCTTAAATATTTGCCGATAGGTGAAAGAAAACGTTCCAAGACAGTCGTAACCTGAACCAAAGGTACTGACCTTAACAAACAAAAATAAATCAATATTCGTTCGAGATTTGGAATTTGGAAGAAGGAAGCAGTGCATCTATGATCGAAAGAGTGAAGCAAAGACACAATTTAAGAACCTAAAAAAAGGGAAGTTGACCATTTGTTTAAAGACTCTGTTGAGTGTTTTGTAATGCATGACAAAACCAGTGTTAAATTCGATAGAAGAACATTACCAGGTACCCAATTTTACACAAAAGTAGAACTGTCAACATGTCAGTGTGACCGATTGGAGTACCAAAATTTGGCAAGAAAGTTCTCCTATGACCGGCTTCTTGCTCATGAGACTTAAGAAACACATAATTTTTCACAAAACACACTTTATTCGGTGAAAATTACCAGTGGGAGTGTCTAGGGAGAAGTCTAATACAATTATATTGTCAACAATATTTTAACACGATTTAGTTACTGCTCACTACGTCCGCTCCAGTCTGGCTATGTTGGAAGAGAAATATGTCAATTATGTTGCAAAAGAGGAGAACAGAACTTCGTCCGATAGAGACATATTGGGCTATTATGAAGCAAAACTTAAGATGGACAGTTTGGTAAAGACATCAAATATAAAATAAAGAAAATTGAAGTATGTGTGTGTAGAAATCGATGAGGGGGGTTAAACAGAAAGTCTAAAAACTCGATTTTAGATCGATATTTTAAAAACTGTGGTATTAGTTTCGTACAGACAGGCTACAGGCGGGGTCTCTAATGGCTTCTTCAGTGCGTTACAAACTGTCAGACAAACTGATAATACCTATGTGTTTTTGAAGTTTATAAAAATTCCCTTTCCCTTACAACGGTTACAAGTACAGGGTTCGTTATTAGGAAGTGTTTTTTTTTTGCACTCTTGAGTTTCTACAACTTTTGAGTTCCGACAATTTCATATAGTTTTCACACGGTTTCTCGTATTATTGAATCCCAGCCAGATGTTTCTCAGCATAATAACAATGATCTTGATTCTGCTGATAAAATTACAGCAATTTATAAATGGTGCTGTCAGAGAAGTAGAAGTCTTTCAACTTATCGCCAAAGTTGTGAAGATTTTGACAGCACAATGAATGATGACCATTTATATGCAGTTTGCATTGTGCTATTAGAAATTCAGCTTGAATCTATTGTGCTTTGGAAAAATTCGAGGCCGTCCTCAACGCGCTATCTTGTAGACCTATCATGATCGCTTGCCATAAGGAAACAGCAGACTTAGTTCGCGTTGAGGTGGCTAATATTCAAGAAAAAATTAAATATTAAATATTGTTCCAACAAGTACGTGTCAATTTAAAGTTCATCATCAATTTTTTATGACTATGATAAATGAAAAAATATATAGTATTATATCAGAATCGTCATCACGCGGAAATTGCAAAGCGTTACCAAAAATTATGAATGAGCTTGATCAACACCAAAGTCTCCAGTCTAATATTAATTTATTTGAATTCGGCCTTTCTATTCGATGCTTTGAATGTATTTTACATATCGCTTATAGAATATTATGAATGAAGAGCTGATCTATAATGTGTATTTTTTGAAATTCGTGCACACATGAGTTCATAGCTCGACTAAATGATTGACTTGAACTCGGTCCATGTTTGCGATGGGGACAAAAAACAGGCCAAATGTCAAATGCACTACAGAGTTTTTAAGTCGGTTAAATAGGATTCTATATTCGTTACTCTTTCTAATTTCGTTACTCTTTTTAATTTAAGACTTCAGTATATTTCGTAAGATGAAATTGAACGATATCTTTCGCTTAATCTGTAGCTCACTTGAAAGCCTATTCCCATGCAAAGTCATCCACCTACACCTGGTGGTTCAAGTTCTCCACTATCCACACGTACTACTAATTCTGGAAAAAACTTAAAAGTAAAATTTGTAATCACATTTGAAGAATATTAAAGCTTTGATTTTATCGAAGTTTGCATTTTTTTCATATTTGGTTTTTAATAATCTCAAAATGGTTGCTACTTTCCATTCTGCTGTTCAAGTTTCTTGACAACTGTGATCCACAAGTGTCAAAACAATTGTCAAATACGAAAACAACTAGTTAATACAAAGGAAACTAGTACATTTTTATATGAGTTTATACCTACATATGCATATATATATATACTCAAACACAATAGATACACTTTCTGCACTGATTTGTCAAGTTTGAAAAATGTTTTTCAGGCAAGACCGCAAGTGACAACTTACAAACTCAGGAAAATAAAGAAGATACATTTATGCAATACATTTGCACGAGTATGTGCTGAAAATATTAATAAATGACAATTGTTATAAAATAACAAAAAAGTTTGCAAAGTTTATACGTACTTTTATGTAAAAGACTAAAGCAGTCAGTCAGTCAGTCAGTCAGTCAGTCAGAGAGACAAACATACTGAGTGAAAGTCAGACATGCAGTCACATAAACGAGGGTGCTTTTATTAGTGCTAAGTTCTGTCATTGCTGAAACATATGTTTTCTATATAATTAGTGAAGTCTTTCATGTTTACAATTTATATTTTATTTAGCGACCTAAATGTGAATTTTAGCTGGCTTATTTGAAAATTTTAGAAATATTTGACCTATTTTTCTCAAAGCGAAGAGAGAACAATAATTATTTGCAACGAAGAATGTTTTAGGCACGGAGGCAAGTATTGCGAACTCAGCTGCGAATTCTCATAAGTTTGCGGGTTTATGTTGCTAGTTTTGCTACTTATTTCATGCGTATCAGTATTTCTAGTAGTCAAAGTTTCTGAAAATGTATGTAACAGTCTGAAGTAGGCGTGGCAGACCCTGTAAAGTCTATATATACTCTTGATTAACATCGGAAGATGAGTTGTAGACATTTGTGTCTGTTTTGGTTGTTAATACCCCCAATGTATTGGAAAACTTCTATAAAAAACAAATGGTTTCTGAGCACCCTGTTACAAAATACATAAGGCTTTGGTTCAATCTCCATGTACCAATAAAGAGTACATTGCATTTGAATCGAACATTTTACTTCTTATTAGTTCTTAATTAATACACAATCGCTTACAGATTTGTGAAGAAGTGCTAACATTGGGGAGGGATGGTAAAAAAAAAGGTAAAAATTTCCGTTATGAATTACTTGAACGGCACCCCATAACTGAGGAAATTGGAGAGTCTAAATATCTATCTCTAATAGTCTCCTAGATCTAGTTGTTCAAACAGGCGGTGCCTATTGCAATCCAATCATCGACCCATTTTTTGCATTGTTCATACTATGAAGTGAACTTCTGCTGGGACAGACCATGTGTCATCGACCGGAACAAGTAGTAGTCGAAAGGAGCGATATCTGGAGAATACGGCGGGTGGGGTTGGACTTCCAATTTCTGCGTTTCCAAGTAGGTCTTGACCGGTTTTGCAACATGTGGCCGAGCGTTGTCATGCTGCAAAATCACTTTGTCGTGTCGTTTTGTGTTTTGGGGTTCGAGGAGCTGTTCAACTTGTTCAACTCGCTTCAACTCGTATTGCACCCAGTTTCCTTGCTTTTGAATAAATTCCATGCTATGCATTTAGACGTTTGCTGACTATCATCCAGTCCCAATAACTCTGACAACTCCTGAAGCGTTTGGTATTGGTCCACATAGAGAAATGATTCAAATTCTTCGTCTTTAAACTTTTTGGGTTGACCCGGCCGTTCCTTATCTTCGAGCTCAAAATCACCACTTTTAAAGCGACCAAACCACCTCCAACACGATTGTTCAGTTAGCGTATGCTCGCCGTAAACTTCCTCTAAGATTCGCACTTTTCTTCATATTAATGTAATGAAGAAGAGCTCCCCGCAAAAACACTTTATCTGGTACGAAATTCGACATGTTCGAGGCAGTATTTAGTATTGTTATTTACGCTTCAAACAAATTACGCAAGCTGCCAAAGACGCCCTTTGACAATAGGTTTTAGCGGCAAGAAATTGGAAACTCGAATATTGATTCATATACTAGTGGTGGCCCCTTGTGCGAAACGCTCTTTATTAATTGAAGGTTCCAATTTAACGACACTACTTTTGATGATGAACAAAAACATATGTGTACCTATATACTTATATGTGTTCTGCCACGCCTCCTTCTACCTGTTGCATACATTTGCACATACTTAGTAAACAATTGGGGAAGAACGTTTCACAATGAGCGTGGCGTCATTGGCATTATTGGTATGTACAACGAGTTTAGGATGCTACAGAGCATTTATTAAGAATTTCAATTTTATATACATAACTTATTCTAAAATTATTGGCTGACATTCAATATTTAATTAACTACCCTCGTTATTTAGAATTTCGCCTGTTGGAAGTCAGTGTGCGTGCATGCGAGTGACATTTCTGTAGCAGGCTAAGAGTACAAATACTCGTAAGTGACTTAACGCATGCACAAACAGGCAAACACACACACATACACACACACACATACACACACACACAAATGCAAATAACTCCAACACGTCCACAAGAAAGTATACAGACAGATATACAGACAGACAGACAGACAGACAGACAATCAGACAGACAGACAGACAGTCAGACTAGCGCACACTTACATGACAGCAAGTGACAGTCAACATGTCGTATGAGCGATGTTGACTAATATCAACGCGTTTTGCATTTGTGCTCTGTTTTCTTCCGTCTAAGCGCTTATAATATGTGCATAGGGTGTTCTTTTAATAAGCCATATAAATTTTTATTTTTTTATAAATAATGGCAGTAATTGAGTTTTAATCAAAAATCTTTATACATTAATATGTAATGAAAAATGGTTTATAATATTATATTTAAAATGCCAACTCGGCTTGCTTTAAGGAAGAACTTTTGGCCGTTAAAATTACGAATCATTCTTTCAAGCACTTGTGGTACTGTCGTGCCCATAATGCGTGCAATATTGGCTTTCAAGTAATGATTTTTTTGCTATTTATCAGCATACAGCAAAGCCAAAAAACCTTAAATATCACGATCTGTTTGATCAATTGGTTGATCCAGTATTATACAGCTGGAACTAGATCAATACTCTGATCAGTGCCGTTCATATTTTCGAAGGAAAATAACTAATATTATAGGCCGATCCAGCGGAAAAATGATAACGCGTTCAAAAAGCATAGCTTAACATTGGCGGATCCAAGGGATAGGGAACTGGGGAACATACACCCCCAAAGAATTCTTGTTCGCTTCATTTTCATAATATAATAGCAGTTTTTAGAGTTCAACAAACACCAGAACAACACTAACTAAAATTAGAGTTTCCCCATTAAGAGAGCGTTTCATCTACGCGCAACATTTATAGACAGGTCACAGCTCTGTTCCTCGGTCTAAACTGGAGATGGATCATTATCCACTGCATGACGAATTGAAGATGAACTGTCAAAGTTAGTTTGAATTATATATGCTAGCGCTTTTGTGCCCAAAGTCTATTCTTGATGATTTTTTGTTGAAGAATACTGCATATAAATATAAAAGAACGCCCAAAATATAAACATGTTTTTGTATGATCCATCTAAAATAACACCCTTTCCGTCTTTGTGTGTGTGTGTGTGTGTGTGTTGGTTTTGTGGCCTGCATTATTTATATGCCGCACTTATTTTTGCTTAGATACATCCAACAATTTTCTACTTAAAAAATTATATGAAAATCTACTTGTATGAAAATTAAACATAAATAATAATATTGCGATTTTAATTGCAACAATTTTCCTTGCAAGTGTAGATATTTTCCTTTTACTCCAACTGTCTATCTCTTTCTCTCGTATAGACTCTGTCACTTTCTTTCAAGTTTGGAGACTACCGCTTTAACCGGAATTAATTAAAAAATGTCATTTTGCTCGCACTGGAGACAGAGTTGAAATTTTATTTCATTTTATTTTTTGGCAACAACTTTTGCTGCCTCCCCTACTTGTCGGTCTGTTTATTTGGCAGCCTGTTTGCTTTTGGTGAAGATTATGTGCATATTTTTTGTTTGACTCTGGCTGTGATGAGTTTGTTTTGCGTCAAAATGGAACATTTTTTGAATTGAGTTCTGTAGAAGAGAAATTTTATTAAGCTGTATGCAAAGGTTTAAGAAGTATTAATGAAAAACTCTGCATTGAAAAACGTATTTAGATTTTCGAAAAGCATAAATTCAATATGCGATTTTTGTTGGTTTGTACTCCGAAAGTGCATAAAACAAATGAGAATCTTTAAAAAGTTAAAGGAGAAACTCATAAAAATTAAGTAGAATTTAGAATAATAAAATAAATTTGCATACAAAACAATATTCAAGTGCATAATGAGCATAAAATAAAGGAAAAACTTCTAAAACACAAAGCATAATACAAAGTGTGAAAGAGAGAGTCCGAAAAAAAAGAAAAGGAGAAAAAAGAACAGAGTAAATGGAACAATAAAAACTGCGGCTGCAAGTGCCAAGTACTTGGGAAACATTTTTTAATTAATATAATGAAAATTATGCATAAACTCTTAGAAAAATATGAGAAAGAGTCGAGAAAAATTACAAATAAAATAGCACAATAAATGCTAATTCAAGGTTTTGTTGCGACACCAATAAGACTCTCAGTATTCAGTTAAAGCCTATAGTCGAAGTGCTTGACTATACGAGTACGGCCTTGTATATAGTGCGCATTGGCAACCCTAAGTGTTGCTAGGTGCCAACTGACATTTCCATTCAAAAATCAGATATTTTTTAGCATAAACGTACGCAGAACGTTTTGATGTACGAGCACTATTTGTGTTGTTTGCAGTGACTTTAACAATTGATCTCTGCTAAATAATGAATTCAACTCATGAAAATTTTGCGACGTGAATTATGAGAATCTTTAAATCGACTTTTTTTTGCTGTAGTACCAACAAAACTACTATTTGTGACTGGTATGCTGAATTCAATTCGCTCACTTGAAGACAAATCTAGAAAAGGTCATCCAAAAACAGCTGTTTTTCTAGAAAATATCGATGGTAGGCATGCACTGATAAGAGAAGACCATCATGTCACATATCGTACGATTACGGCATTGTTGGGTATTAGAGGACCCAGTAAACTACATTTCATATTACACAGGAACATTTCTCCGTCAAGAAGAATGCCCCAGAAAAAGTCGCTTATCGATTGGTGCAAAAAAAAAGGTGAAGAAATAGAGCCTCGGTGGTTCAAAAAACATCTTTAACATCGTTGCAGGTGACGAATTATGGAGATATGTATATGAGCCCAAAAGAAAACGGAAATCGCGACTGTATGAGTGTTGCAAGACGTGCTAAATCCAATAAAATTTGTTCACGGACGAAGCATTTCGAAGCTAATGGTCGGAAAAACTGATCACGTTGCAACTGTTCCATTAGAAAAACTTAGGATGGTCAACTCTTATTAGTGCACAACGACTTGTTCAACAGAGTAAACAAATTATTACTTGGATGGGTGGGATCGCATCTATTTATATACATGTGAAGCGTCCGTTCGTAAGAATCAACCATATTAAATTTAAAATTAATATTAGGCGTAATAAAGAATGAACACAAAATTGGGTGGTAAGTGTGTGTGGGGATTACCCACAAAATTAGGCGGGACATCTCCCTTGATATTTATGTAAAGCGTTCGCCCGATATCAAATTTCAAGTTGATGTTGTGGTTTGTGTGGGCGCTTTCTCAAAGAGTGTGGGGATCACACTCCTAGATATACTTGTGTATGTGAAGCATACGTCTGTAAGAAGCTACCAGGTCAATTTTTAAATTGATATTGAGTGTAATAACAAATTTGACACTACGAAAAAATTAAAAGTGAGCGGTGAACTGAAGCTTTAATATTCTTCACACCTTTTTGATATATAAGGATAGTTCAACATGCTCGATTGATAATTAAGAAGAAAACAGAGAAAGAAAACAACAAATTTTAAGGCTATGCGGCTTTGAAAACTGTACATATACGCGCCATTTTAAGACTTGTGGGTATTATCAAGGGGAATCTAACTGCCCAAATTTGAAATCTCTAGCCCTTATAGTTCCTAAGATATGTTGTCTCATACATCCAGACGGACGGACGGATGGACGGACGGACGAACTGATAAACGAACATAGCTAAATCTGTTCAGTTTTCGTACTGATCAAGAATACTTTATGGGGTTTACCTCGCCCCTTCTGACTGTTACATACATTCCCATAAAATTATTATACACTGCTCCCTTTGGATACAGGGCATAAAAATATCACATAATACCATAGTGATACGTTATTTACGACACTGTATCTATTTTTTTGTTCATGGCTGTACAGGTTACATGTATGTACGTATTTTTTTACTTATTTCTCTGCATTCTTGCTTCTCTTACTCATTTTACTCAATTTTTTAAATTTTATAGCTGTAAATTTTACTATTCTTTCATTTGTTTTTATTCCTTTCTTTTTCGCTCTTATTGATCGATTCTTATGATGCAGCTTGGATGAAACTTGTAAGAGAGGAAGAAGAAATCAGTAAGCCGCGGAACGTTTGACGAGTTGGTGTGATTAGCGAGTTTCCGACAGCAAAAAAATATTTTTTTTTTATAAAGTGCATTTAATTATATAAAAAGTGTTAATTTATAAATAAATATGTTTGTGCATCTGTGAGTTGTGAAATGTTGTGTCGAAATCATTTAAACATGTGTAAATTGCATTTGATTAAAAAGTTTATATAGGAAATTATTGCAATTGCGTTTTGCTTTGTGTGTGTGTATGTGTGTTTTTTTTTCTAGTTTGAATTCGGAGAGTGTTAATTTTTTTTTTTTTTTGCAAAATAAGTTTTTAAGAGTGAAAAGAGTTTTTAAGAATGAAAAAAATAAGAAGCAGTTCTGCTCGGGTGTGGTGAGGTGAAGAAGGTAAGTTTTTTGTTATTGTTATTCTTGCATCGAAGTTTGATGAAGTTTCTACGATTTAGTATTTGAATTAATAATGAACTCGAAATTTATTACAATTAATTATTATTTTATTTTTTACTAATTCCTTGACAATTATCACTGTGGACGCTAGTCCACACAAGTGACGATAGCCCACCTCACTTACTATATTATAATCGCAATATCAAAGTTTTTACTCGTAAGCGTGCTATATATCATTAAAAAGGTCTTTAAGCGTATCGTACCACACCCAGTCCGAAATATGGGAGGTTGAAAATACCCACCGCAAGCGTTAGTGGAGCTCGTGAGCTTTGTTTATTTTTAAAGCGAGCAGATCACTTCACATCTTTTTACAGCACTGCAGTCATATGTACAATTTTCTCTGGTATTCCGCAGTTTCTGCGGTTTTCAAATGGCGTCACTTTTAATGTTGTCAAAGGCTAGTTCGAAGTCTACAAACAAGAGAAAGAGGGACGACCTGAACTCAGCAGAAAGAGAACTCAACTAAGAGTCTTGATGTGGTCGAAACATGAGCTTTACTGCCTAAATCCGTTCTGCTACCATCGCAGAAGGCCCTTAAGAGTTAGGGCAACTCGATGAAGAACGACAATGGCAAGTACTTTTTGAATGGTATTAAGTAAAGAAATGCCTCTGCAACTCGTAAAACGGCTTAGGTCGATATTTTTGGGGATGGCAGAGATAATCCCTTCTGTCCATTCCTTTTTTAATAGCGATCTCCGCGGAGACGGTACCAGAAACAACGAAATGATGTATGTTGTGTATAAAATGAGATTTGCCTTACAACGACTAACTTGCACAGGGTTCTTCTTTAAGAGGTTTTTTTGGCACAATTTTTTTTTTGTAGTTTTTGAGTTTTTCGAGTATTGAATATCTTTGCCATCTTCTATCTCTTCATATTCGATCATCGTTTTCACTACCCAAATATCAATTGTGACTAATGTAAGATTGGCAAATGAAAATATATAAAAACGTCTGGAAGAGGTAAAAAGCAAGTGACTAAAACCTAACTGAATTTCACAAAAGTCATGATACGAGTATATATTTTATGAAGACAGATATAATTTTAGAATACTCATGTAAAAATCCTGCATTATAAGTAAGTAACTGGCACTCTTTTACAGCTTTAGAGTGTATTACACAATATTATAGTACCTTAATTTCGCAGTAATTTATCACTCGATATTATTATTTATGGAACAAGTTTAATAGAAATTAATATAAATGTATGCGTAAAAGCCTTCGATCTAGTTTTTCTCGTTTCTGTTTTATTATTAGTTTTGTTCTTTATGCTATCATTATACAAAATATAAAATCTATCTTGTAGTTAGCTCATTTAAATTACGCGTTTGTTCTTCGCATTTCTTGTCCTTCTATTTTTATGGATTTCTACCATTGAAGTTACTTCTTATAGTTTTTATCTAGTTTATTTTCGATTCTTCAAACCCTTCTTCTTTTTCTTTGGTTTCGGTAGTTTTTGAACCTTTAAAATAAGAAAAAGTTTAGAATTTAGCATTATATTAAAATAAATTCAAATAGTTTTTTTTTTACATATTTTACTTCCACAATCAAAATAAATAAAGCATCGTGTATATTTCAAAAACCAAATAGTTGTGAATATTTGAAGTTAGAATGAGTATAAGTGAGAGTAAAGTAGCGGCTCTCCACATCTTTTCCCCTTTTCTTATTTCAAAAAAATGTATACACGGGGTTGATTTCGTACCGTCAATGGGCTGAAACCCCGCCAACTCACTAATTTATCGCAATATTCCGTTCAGCGACGAGGCGCATTTTTGCCAAAATGGTCATGTTGCTTGAAAAAGTGGTCGAAAATTGCTCTTCAAGAAAAAAAAAGGGAGAGTCTTAATAAACTTCAAGTCCCGATCTCTTATAATCTCTGAGATCCGTACGTTCAAACGTAACATTGCTTAGCAATCTTTAACTCATCCAACCAGCTGTTAATTTTTCCATTTTGTTCCATTATGGAAATGAAACAGTCGGATTGGAAAACAAAAGCAAATCGTTCGGGTAACGGAATAGCAAAATAAAATCGGTTCTGTTGAGTTTTAAAAACGAAAAAAAAAATTGTGAGAAAGTGAACAGGATAATATATTTCCGGTTTACCTAGTGAAGTAAGTCTGATTTTACATTTATGTTGAAATTAAATTAATGAGTTGAGTCGAGTCGTGTTTTTTGTGTTTACTTTTTAACTTTTATGTTGTGTGAGTACTCTAGTTAGTTGGAATTTCTGATCTACTCTTCGTCAGAAAACTACTGGTAATCGTTTCATATTGCATGGGCCACTTAGCTGTTTAACTTTTGTGTATTTGAATTTTGGATAAGTTTGCTTGACATCTCCAAATATTTTTTATATTTAGTTTCTCGATACATGGTACTGATCGCGATCTGCATATTTTCTTCGGTCGATTGGTCTTTACTAAATGTGAATAAATGAAAATCTTTTGAACACAATTTACTACATTTCACTAGATTGGCGCAGAGAAGATTCAAACATTTTAGCAATTAGAAGGATTTACATCATTTAAATAATATTATTTTTGGATCTAACCATTACCAAAGCATGCTTAATATAAATTGATTCTAATTATTAATGCGTAAAAAGCATATAGTCTTGGATCTAGTTTCTCTTGTTTCTGTTTTATTATTAGTTTAGTTATATATGCTATATTATTGTACAAAATATAAATTCAATCTTGTAGTTAGGTCATTTAAATGACCTGTACGTGTTCGTTCTTTGCATTTCTTGTCCTTCTACAATATTTTTAAGGATTGCTGCCATTGAAATTACATTTTATAGTTTTTATCTAGTTTAATTTCGATTCTTCACATCGTTTGGGTTTTTGGGTTTCGCTACTTTTTGATCCTTTTAAATAAAAGTTTAAAATTTAGCAATAATAATATTTAAAGTATTGCTTTCCAAATGCATTGTAGAGATAATTTATGAAATTTTGTACACGTGTGCCGATTATTAATTTATATCGTACTATCATCTAACTAACTTTTATTAATTTATTTTTCTACTTACACTACTGACTCGCTGAAGTATTTCCTCATCAGCAAATACTTGTAACATCTTTGCCGTTTCCTCCATAAACATGGCCACCTCATCCATTTTATATTGTAGTTCTTCACGGATATCTCGTAATTGCATTTGAATATAAACAATTTCATCATCGTTTTTTTCCAAGTCCTCATCTAATTTTTTTGTTAAGTTGAAAATTTTGAAGCGTAGTTTCTATTCAAAATAAATATTTAATTAAATAAATGTGGAGATTCATTGTGGAGTAGCACATAGACAATTACCTCGTTGCCTATATAATACATATCCAATGCACACTTGGTGCTATATTTGTATGATATATGAAGATCGTCCAACTTTTGAATTACGTACATTAACTCATTCTGTTTAACCGAATTATACATTGCGCACTGTTCCATCTGAGTTGTACACCATTTTTTGATATAACGCGCTTTAACAGGTGCCATATCTATTTAATCATATAAAGGAAATTATCATCAATTTTTTAATCTTTAGGCTCGGAACTTACAAATCATATCGAATTTTCTTGTATCCAAATTACGCTTGTATGAGTATAAAGTATGACCAAATGATATATCTAAAGCCGATATAATAAATTTGCGACATAGAGTACTAAGTTCCAGTTTTGCTTCCTTAATGGGCGCGGAAAAATATTCGATGAAGTTCGATGTGTCGAGCTAATCTACGCAAAGTAAATCGAAGATTATATTAGAAATTGGCTATACTAGATATTTAGTACACGTGTAGATTGTTATTGTAATTATTTTCAGTTTTTTTTTTTTGTGAAATTCGATGTTCATCTGCATTTGCAGATTTCCGAATTTGTTCCTAATTGAAATGTTCGATGTACAGCTTAGATACCAAAACGAGTTTTGTTCTCTTTTAAGAGATGATGAGCCATTTGTTGCGTTGAAAGCGTTGTTGTAGAGAATTGATTTGGTAGAGAAGTGGATCTAGGTAAAATATATATTTGTAATCTGTTTTCCTTCGATGCCACCCTCTGAAAATGATAAAAATTGGAGTATACTATAATTTCGTTACTACAATTGCTCTCAGATTAGAAGACTGTGCATAGAAATTGATATTCTACTGTTGGGATCAAATAAGACCCACCCCAGTCCTCTTATTAGTAAGAAGATAGACGTCTGCTAATCATTTGCTCATGATTGGTCTCGTACTTGAAAAGTTATCATTGCAGTCTGTTGTTTTCATTATTATTATTTTTCATCAATTCTAATAAAATTCTGGCATTTGTTCAGATCGCATCACTAAAGAATATAATCTATGTTTCATATATAGTACAGAGTACCTCAAAATCGAGCATATTCGATTGCAGTGTTCTCTCTTCTTTCTTATACTCACTCTAGACGCTCAAAAATTTCATCATGGAAATCGTGGTGGCCATCAGCGAAATTCTCATATATGAGTTCGAGCATACCGATAAGCTCGGAAAAATCCAGCTTCAGCTTCATTGATTCCAAGGCATCTTTATGAATTTCGCGTTCGAGCACATCTAGAAAGGTCAAATTCTTCCTTTTACATCGCTCTACTCGATCAACCAAAGACCAGGTGAATAAACTATGCGGCAGCATATCTGTATTTATTAACATTGCCGATCGTATAGTCACCAATTGCTGTAAGGTGGACTCCAGAACCAATTCGATAGCTGAATTTGCTATATTGTCATCGAACGCGAGCTCGGCACGCTGAAAAGTTGAGGTTTTGTGTGTCTTGTCGGTCTCTGGTGGGGCACTGGGCAATTCAACTAATGGTTTCTTCAATATAGTCTCTGAACCTAAGAGATGCTTAATTAACATTCGTTCAACAGCGAAATTCATTGTAAATAAACCAAAATAGTTTTTTTTTGTTTTTCTTAACTTGCTTTAAAGATAACTGATGAACAATCAATTAAATAACTTACTTTACAAAGCTCACTTCGTTAGTCAAAATGGGAAAGCAAAAGCAAAGAGCCTTCGATAGAGCCATATGAAATTTTATCATACGAAATTATTATAGAAGTAGATCGAGAATAGAGTTCAAGTGCATTACAACAAATATCGCATCCTTTTCTATCCTCAACATCGATTAAGCTCCTTGCGAGGCGTCTCTTCCATTATATTCAATCTATTGTATAAGCATATGTAATGCAAGGAAAGAGACATGGAAAGCGAATTATGCAAACGTCACACGAATGAGTTTGCTGTTATTGTTTGCTGGCTGATGTTTGATGTGCCCTCTATTTTCCTGTGCTGTGAACATTAAACTTTCACTTAAAACTTCATAGCACTCATAATTCACGAGTTGCTTTCTTACTATCTCGCTCATTGTTTACCTTCAAAACGATTTTCTATGTTTACTGCTGTACTCTCACATAGGTAAATAGCTACTTTGTAAAAATCTTTCTGTTTAGGCTCACGAAAGATCAATGCTCTTGATTTGTTAAGGTCAGCTGAATGCATGCGCTGTGATTGGAATCTCAGTGTTCTTTGTTATATTTTCAATAAATGAGATCCCGCTGTCTGTACGAACAACCGTGGAATATGTTTCCTTTCATTTAAATCATTTGCGGATCCAGGGGGTCGACTGGGAAACGTTACTCCACCCAACAGCATTTTGATTCCGTGCGGGCCACTAATCCATTCGCTGTATTGTACATGGTGTTTTTTTTTAGAGGTGTTCAACTTTGAATTGAATATAAATAAATTGAATTGAATAGAAAATACTGAGGTTACATAATTTGTGTTTAATAAAAAGCGCGTTGATTTTCTTTACTCCAAATGTGGCAATTTTTTATTGACATGCCCATTGAGGCAAAAAAAGTCTCATCTCTGAACAGAATATTGCAATAAAACGGGGGGTTGATTTCCAATTGATTTTCAGTTCATTGACCGAAAGTACGGTGCAAACGATGGTCATTTGGCTTTAATTCTTGCACCAGCTGGATCTTATAAGGTTGTAGGCCGATATCTCTACGACAAACTTTCCATAAAGTGGATGCACACAGCTCCAATGCTTGCGCGCTATGGCGAATCTCATTTGGGTCCTCCTCAATACAGTTGCATTAAGTTGGCATCCCGAGGTGTGAAATTTTGAATTGTCCAAGATTAAACTTCGTTTGCCCAACCACTAAAAATGAATAGAGGAGACAAATTGATATGAAAAACTAATTAGTTTTTTTTGTGAAGTCAGCACCGCGTAGTGAGAAATGTTTAATTTTGTAATTGCAAATCGTTTGTTCAACGTAAGTCCTGGTTTGTCCAAGTTTGAACTTCGTTTGCCCACCCTATATTTTGAATAATAAATGCAATCCAAATATTATGATCCATTGTGTTGATTAGGTGCAATGGATAACTTCGGGGTGCTAGCTTCACAGAAAAAGAATACATTTCTCAAGTCTAATTTTCTTTTTAATAATATTTAGCTGGAGGACAAACGAAGTTTAACCTTGGACAGACCTGGACTAACGAACTGCGTTTACAAAAATGTAAATTTCATACTTCGGGTAGCCAGGATTACAAATTAAGAACTTGAATTTGGAATGGTTACTTCCTTTTCTTAATATTTTTTGAAGATTGGACAAACGAAGTTCTGACTTGGACAATTCTGAACTAACTTTGGACAGACGAACTGCGTTTAAAAATATAAAATTTCACACTTTGGGATACCAACTTCACACGGCTTAGTTCTATTGCTAATCTATTCATGATAGAATGGCAAACCAAACTGAGCAACAAATCTGAGCAATATATGACAGTTTAATTCGTGTCGGAAAATAGAATTTCTAAAATTCAAAATGCATTTTTGCCGTTTTCAAAAAAATTTACTACATTTTAAGCAATCATATAATTTTTTTTTGTAGTCTTGTTTAATTTTATTTTTAACTTTTATTCATCAAAATTTATTATTATTGACAGTTTTATGGCACAGCATGGCGACAGACAAGCTCAAGTCTAACTATAGACATTTAGTGTCCAATTACATTAAAGTGAGTGTAAAGAGTTCTTGGCAGGATGAAGAAAAACGAAAGAAAATGGTGCTAGAAATCAGCAGAAGAGCAGCAAGCTGACAGCATATTAGAGTTTGATAATGCGACGCTGCTGCTCGTTGCACACACACACACAGATATACATACACACACAAATACATACAATAGGGGCATATCAACGCTTTGGTGGTAACTGCGGCTGCTGTTGATACGCGATGCTGGCATTGTCCTTTCTGTCCGCCTGTCTGTCCTTTTTGTCCGTCTGTCGGCCGCACTTAACTCAAATGCTTCGGTTTGTGGCAACGGCGGTGGCTATGACTGCTCTTGAGCTATTGTGGCACTCATTATGTGCTACAACATGCTGAGCCTTTGTCTATGTGTGAATGAATGAGAGTGAGTGTCCTTTCTTTTTTTTTTTTTTATACGAGCATATTTCTTCAAGCTTCAACACCCTGTTGAGAGCTGTTGGTTGGCTGGTTGCTTGGTTGGTTGGTTGGTTGGTTGCCTAGTGAAGAGACGCCATTATTGTGCAAGCCCGCATAAGATAGCACAGCATGACTCAAATTTCGTTAAGCATTAAATGACACCATTATGTTAGCAGCGACAAGGACAATGAAGTGTCAGGCAAGTGCAGGAAGGCAGAATTTGAAGTAGCTTCTCTGTCCAAATATACAAATATGTCGACACTACTAACATAAAAGCAGCACAAATACTTCAGCCAAAGACGACCACAAACATCAGGAACAGCAACGAGAGCAACAGCCGCCGTTGACAGGACTTGAGCACTGAGTACTGTTTTCACTACGCTTATTCATTCGATGTGTGTGTGTGTGATGTGCATTTCTAATTTATGAAATTAATAATAACACACACAACAAAAAGCATGAAAATTGACATTGACATGCACGTAACAAACTTGCAAGGCAAACAACTTGAGATAATTGGGTATGATTTTGCATAAAAAAACAAAACAGAAAATCCTGTGAAGATCTATGCTTATTTGGTATGAAAATTTGTTGTTATACAATTTTTAAACTTATCCGATTTTGCATTTGCATCTATTTCTGTGTGTGTAGAACAGCATACATCCTAAAAGAACAACAAACCGCAACAAGAGCCATGCTGTCTGCTCAATCTGCGGAGTTCATAAAAGTGTCAACAACAACTTTTGTGGCGCTCCTGATGTGTTGCCTGCAATGTTGTTCTGGCTCGTATTCGTAAATTTTTTCCATTTTTCTTTTACATTTTGTAGCAGTCAACTCTATAACTAACTCTGAGTGACCGCTGATAACATTGCATGGAGCAACAGTAGAGACAATCGGCCAGTCAAACGAACACGCACGCACATCGGGCTGTATGCGTATGGAGAGGCATAGAAACTAAGTCGCTGACATTCACGCTTATAGAGTTGGTATTTTAATAGTGATGTACATCGATTGAAGTTGATTTAGAGTTTGATTTTTGTTTTAATATACTACTCTTGAATACTTGAACATGATAATTTTGAAACATTCCAGCAAGGCATTCAAGTATTTCAAGACTCTTTAGATAACTTTGCTCTTTTTAGGGTTATTAAAAGAGATGTTTCGTTCTACGCTGGAGAGGGACCCTTAAATGTATGAATTTAGCAGTATTATTGGTTGCATATAAAAAGAGTGACTCTCTCCGGATATCAGATTTATTAAATTTTTTCTGGAAAAATTACTGAATAGGGAATGCATGTGACCTAAAGTATAGAAATTACCTAATTTTCAAGGGCAGATTCATTCTTTTTCTTATCAAATCACACCAAATTAAAAAAAAACTTCTAATATCTATGCTCATCACTAGTATCGATCACCAAGCCTCTGTGGCAAGCAACAGAAAAAGAAAAGAAATTGAAAGTCAACTTCCATTGTTGCAGGCGGCAATGCAATCAGCGGTCCTCTCCTCCATCTGCATACTTCAATTCCTGCGAGTGCAACAATATAAACTTGGTTAGTTAGTTGACCCCAAAATAGTGGAAACTCGACAAACCCATTCTTCCGGTTCAATGTTTGCTCGTGTGGGCTTCTGTGTGTTGGAGGTTTTTTTTTTCTAGTATAGTTAAAGCGTCTATTTTTTTAAATTTTTTGTTTTTTTAAAGGGCGACTGTTGTCACCTCGAACAGTGTTTGCTTGGCGCTTTGAAATTTAGTTTTAGTTCAATTTTTTTTTCCAGGCAGTTTAAAAGTTTCTTTTTTTTCGCTAGAATCCTTTTTTTCTCGCTAGAATCCTTTTTTTCTTTTTTGTTAGATAGTAGTTGGAACTAGACTTTGCTGTCATTGTATGTATCTGTATGGCAGGGCAGACTGCTTTGCTGTTGTGGGTTTTTCGTTATCAGCATGCATGTGTTTCAGTCTGTAGTAGTATGTAGCAGTATATCCTTTTTCCTGATTTATGCAATTTTATGCCATGCATATGTGTTGCACTTGTATGTTAAAAGTGCAGTATATCTTGTATATATATATATATATATATATTTTTTTTTCTGCTCCATGATGTTGGTTGTAGTTACAAACCACAAAAGTTGCTTTTTAACATGCTGACACATGTTGCAATGACTTTTGTCAGCCGCTCGACCCAGAGTTGAATTAGAGCGTTTCTCTATGTTTTAGTTTTATTGAAATAGATTTTGAAAAATAAGGAAGAAGAACAAATAACTTTAAAGTCATACAAGTATTGTGTAATATCGTTTTTGGTGTTGCCATATTGCTTAGAATATAAAAAGTCGCGTGGTTACATTTTTTCTGCTAGATGGCAACTCTGGCAATTTCACAAATTAGTTCAATCTTAATCAGCAGTGCCACAGGAAACACTTTCGCTTGAGTTTAGCTTCCATTCTATTCCTCATTTTCCAGCGAATTACAATTTGCCTAGAATTAAACCAGCGAATTGACTAAATAAGCATTTAAAGCATATTTTTTAAGTTAAAAGGCCTGTCTTTGGAATTTCTGATTAGTTTACATCAAAATAATTCAGCATTTTATATGTTTTAATTAGTAAATTACTAAATTTTACTAAAAGTTTGATAAATCGCTTGTGGTATTTGCCATTCACTGGCGACAGTCAAAACCTGCTGCATTACACTGGAGTCATTTTTTTTTTTTGTCAGAAAGATTTTCGAACTTAGTTTTTAAAAAGATAGCCTGCAGTTGTTTGTGTTAAAACAAAACTAAAAAGTATTAATTTAAAATGATTAAAATGTCCTTAATATTTTGATAACAAAACGTTTCACTCAGAATGGGCAGTAAACAATTGTAGTTTGGTTGAACTGAAGCTTTAATACTATTTACACGAAATTTTAAATGGTATTATAAAACATCCATAAGAAGCCACCATTTCGAATTTAAAGATGATGTTCACTTAGAAATGAACGGTGGGTTTGTATGGGGCTACCTCAAAAAGTGGGCGAAACACGTCTGTTTGTATATGCAGTTGAAGCAGTCGTTCATAAGAAACAACCACATCGAATGTCAAGCTGCTATTAACTTAGTTTTTCATAAATACAAAAGCACAAAAATGGGCGATTTATACGGTTTATATCGGAGCTACCCCAAAATGAGCGGGATGCGCCCATTAGTATATATATATATATATATATATATATATATATATATATATATATATATATATATATATATATATATATATATATATATATATATATATATATATATATATATATATATATATATATATATATATGTGTGAAGCGGCTGTCAATTAGAAGCAGCCTATCAACTTCCAAGCTGATTGACATATATAAAGCAGTGGAGGAAGGTGGTTTGTTTGTGAGCTATGCCAAAAGGCAAGGAATCACATTCATTTAGATGGTGCCTTGTCGTGGTGCTTTCCACAAATCTGGCCGAATTTTCTCTCTCAAAATCCGCATAACTCTCAGATAACATGCTTTATTTACCATCTGATCTTCCGGCAAGAATTCCGCTTGCACAACACACGCGATAATCAAAGAAAAAATCGAAAACACTACTTTGACTTTTAATCGACTTTGACGTGGTCAGTTTCTAATAAAATAACATAAAAATTGTTCGAATTTATATTTGTGTGTGGCATGAGTTTTGCCTTTTTGACGGATACGAATGGAATATAGGCTTGTAAATAATTTTGTTGCGCATGAAATTATTAGAATTAATTTAATTAATATTTAAGGATATTAGACAGTTGAACTATTGACTGATACAAGTTTTCATATTACACCATATCTGCTATAAATAATTGGACTCACGTTGAATGAATTCAAACATTTTCCATTCAACATGAGTTAATTAAAGTTTTAATTCAAATCATTCTTTTTAATCAAATGAATGTATTCAAATTACCATAATTCAATGAAAGAATGATTCATAGATTCATAAAAAAATTAAATTACTGCTCTGCATTTGCAATTTGCAACTTCATTTGAGGTTTAAAAATGTTTTTGCAAACAAATTTAAACATTTGAATAATGCTAAAATTAGCACAACGTATAGCTCATTTTCAATAACTAAAAGTCCAGTACAGTGTACTTCACATAATATAAGTATTAAATCAAATCAAATTTTATTCAACTTTGTAGCAATCGATTGCTTAGCTTCAGAATATAATTCCAGTAAATCTCACTTGAAGTAAGCAAATCAGATTTGTTGCCAATAGCAACTAAGTATCTTTTTCTTATTTCTCTCTCTCTCTCGCTCTCTTCATATCTCTCACTCTGTCCATTTAATATTAAAAAGCAATATGTCGAACTTCCGCAAACTGGAAAACTTTATTACATGAACGTAACTTAGTACATACGTACTACAATACGCAACATGCAAAAGGTTCAGCTTCCTTTGCTTTCGAGACTTTAACTTGAATATACTACAGTGCATATTATATGATAATATTTTGCGTTCATGCTATGGTTACTTGCCTTCAAATATGAAGCCAAAGTTTCAGAATCTAACCATTGGTATGGTTGTGCAAGTACAGCCACATGTCCAGGGCAAACACAAACACAAACAAGCAGGAAATCTAATCGCCAACTGCGATCAAAGTGTCCAGTTTGCGATATTAAGTTGTGCGTCGTCGTATCTTACCCAATACAGGCGGTTGGTTTGAGGCACTTCGGGGTAACTAGAGATGGGTAATATTTTTTAAAACACTGTTACTTTTATATAAATATAACAGTTTCTAACTTTTTTTGCTGTACGCCTTAAAAGTGTGATTTTAGGCAACTGTGATATTTTACAGTTCTGAAATTTTGCATTTGTCATTTCTAACACTAAAAACTGAGAACTCACTGGTATATAAGTAATAGTAATGGTATATAAGTAATAAGTACATACACAAATATTTTGTTCAATTACTCATTTATTACCGCATTCTTTCTGTGCGGTTTCGTCTTTCTTTCTTGAGTGCTTTTAAGACAAAATG
Source organism: Leucophenga montana (assembly GCA_035044765.1). NCBI lineage: Eukaryota > Metazoa > Arthropoda > Insecta > Diptera > Drosophilidae > Leucophenga > Leucophenga montana. The sequence goes on along the minus strand of JAWNNQ010000334.1, from coordinate 400,878 downwards.
TTGAATTTCTACCACTGGGAGAACCTAGTATATTGTCAATCTCGTTCTTTTAATAGATTTTTTCATCTGAGAATTATATCTTATAGCCTCTCAGGTTATGCTCTTTGAGCTTGCTTGATCATTTTCAAGTAAAGGAGAATGACGGTTTTTGTTGAATTTAATCAAATTGCTCTGCTCTCAGTACAACATTTCATGCTAGTGTACAGCCTAAAGGATCATTCGTTCACTATTTTTTATACATTCATACAGAGTGTGTATAGCATTATAATAAAGTCACAATGTTTGCAACTCCTTAGAGAAAGCAGCGGAGATCCCATAATTTATATATATTCGTGATCAGAATGATGAGTCGATCTAACCGTATCCATCAGGCTGTGCATTGTTACCCGCCCAAATACCTTAATCTTTGAAATATGGGTTTGATACTTGGTATTGAGACTTTTTACTTCATAGAGATTCGTGATCTAGAAGGTATAGTTTCCATACAAAAAGTATTTTTTTTTTTGTATCGAACTTGTTTAAATTAAAGTAATTACAAATGTTAAAATTGGTATGCCAACATACCAGAACTGCATGAAATAGTATCGGTCGTATCTCTGAAATGAATATCCAGTGCATCAGTCTTGGTGAAAGGCCCCATGTGGTGCTCAGCAACTTTTGCGATGCCTAAAGCATATTGATTCCTTTTTCACCCTTTCTTTCACATTGAGTCTTCAGGTCAGCTTGCTATCCAATACTATGCCAAGGTATTTTAGTCGGTTTTTTTTCGTAATATAAGCAGTGTTCCGATTATTTTGGACTGGCAACCATTGCGTCACCTTGTATCTCTAGGTAAAGCTAATGAGGTCCGTCTTATCTGCATTGATACTGTGAATCCGGCTTCTGTAGCCCATTCAAGTATCTCCTTTAACATGCGGTCCATGATTGAGCTGAGAGTTTATTGACTTTTGCCCGTAACAATTATCGTCAGCATATTCAGTTATCTTGTGAGCTTTCCTGCAAAATTTCTTAAGTAGTTCGTTTACCACTAAGTTCCATAATAGGGGTGACAGGACTCCGCGTGCCTGGATGTGCCTTCTTCGTCTTGGTTTAATACTTAGCTTGGATTCTTCTGGAGCTCAGCAGTTTAGGTATACAAGAATATATTTAAAATTTTGAAGTTCATGTTCATGAAGTTCACGTTTTCTAGTTTTCATTTCATTTACTTACAAATATCAGTGATTTCAAAAAAAAAACTGTTATTAAAAAGTAACAGTTTTGCGCATCACTAGTGGTAACATATGATATTCCGTATATGTAATTTGTGAGGCGTACCCTTGGAGCTGCTGTTCCATCTACTTAGCGTACATAAAGTCAGCTTTTAGAGCAGCCAGTTAGTGTATCTATCTATAGATATATTGTATATATGTATATATACCCGTATATGAGTTTATGTGCTAGTAAGCTACCCTAGGGCGCTGTAAATATTATTCTTATCGATGCTTATAAATCTACATATATGACAATTTTCGCTTCAAATTGCCAATGGTCAAGTAGCAGTCACTCTTAGTTGTTGTTCTTGTCGCTGTTATTATACTATATATTTGTATAATATACTATGTACTCTATATATATATATATATATATATATATATATATATATGTATATACTTAGTAATAAAGTGAAGTAAAGTAGTTCGTAGCTCGTTTTGGGCATACTTAAAGCTTATAAAATCGCAGCTCATTTGACAGTTGCGCAAACTTTAAGCCAAATTGATAAACAAATGCAGGTGCCATATGTTGCCGCTGTAGTGTGAACGCTTTGCGCTGTTTGTATAATAAAGTTTTTCAATTAATTTACACAGATGCGTTAAGTGATTTTCTACCCTTTGGCAGTGCTTGAATTTCCACTTGCAACTAGTATATTACGATATATTGTAGCTGCTCATGATTTTAATTGGTATTATAATATAGCCATATTGAATGGTTAGCACGGTAAAAAGGCAGTCAGCAGCAGCAAATCAAATTAAGAATTTCTACTCTCTCGAAAAAAAAACAAGAGATCGCTACAGCTTACTGTGGTCGACTTGGAGATACCCTACGTCATAATATTATTGTTAGACTTATATTGTCGCAAGTGTAAACCATTTGCGAATTATAAACGCTTTTCAAATTGAAATGATAATTTAGAATAATACCATTCACATGGAAATTTAAATCTAATTGTAAAACCAAAATGGGTGATAGTTTTGTATAGGGGCTATAACAAAAAGTGAAAGCAATATGTCATCTCCAGTTTTCTCCACCACCAGCCACATACGTGTATGTGCCTTTGTATGAAAAACTTCCATATTAAAGTCAAATTCGATATGATATCTTCTTATGGCATGCCACTTCACATACATAAACTAATGGTTGTATCCCGAACACTTTTTGTTGCAGCCCTTATATAAAATTGTCAACCGTTTATGTTTCACAGTATGATTTAAATTTCCATGTGAATGGTATTATTCTAAATTTTTACTTAACTTTGGAGAGCGCTTATAATTCGCAAATTGTTAATACTTGCAATAATATAAGTTTAACAATAATATTCGGGTTTGTTCTTCAATTTTTGTAATCTTTTGTACGCATTTTAAACCTATCTAATTGTTTGTGATTGATTTACATACTTCTGAGATTATACAAAATTTCTTAGAATTTCGGAAGATGGTTCTGTCTGGAAATCGTTGCTCCAATGAGCGTCCGCTTTTTGTAATCAGAACAATTGTAGCTGTCAAATTTCAGAGTTACTACTTGTACAGAAAAAGAATGGCTCCAAATTTGAAACTTGCACACTGTATATAAATAGATATGTAATTGTTTGTTGTTTTATAAATCGAATACATGGTCGCATTCGAATATACGCATGAATTGTATACTTTATAGCTTTCACACCTGTGAAAGGAAATTGGCGGTTAAAAGTTATATGTGAAAATCTTTTTTAGCCTCTTCTCGGTTTTCGAAATTCAACCGCTAAGAAATTGTCAAAGTTATTTAGAGCAAACATTTTATTAATCTAATCTATTTGAAACCCGATTTTCTCTTTCACTTATAGCCATATGACACACGATATTATGAGCATATTTTCATTCATTTTTCAAAAAAGCAGATCATAGGCAGAAAATAGACAAAGTGAAAATTCTACAGGTGCAAGAGGTTGAAATATAGTTTCTTGAAAAAGTGAAACGAATATCAGGTAGACAAAAATGAGGAAAAATACCATATGAGTATCTATGCGAAAGATAAGTTAACGCTGCACTCAAAAATGACAAAGTACCAACAGTTCGGGAAAAATAGTATATTTATCCACTTCAAAGTAGAAGGTGACACACCACCAAAAAAGAAATAAACCAAAGGGGCATAACTGCATCCGCCAAAGATGCTACCGATCTATCTGTAATTAACAACGAAATTAATAAGACTCTTTGGGAAAAAAGATTGAGCCATGCTTTCCGTCTGCTACATACATTATCTCAAACCTGATATACCCTTTTACCCTATGTGGGTACAAAGGGTACAAAAAAACTTTCAAGAAAATTATATGCACTTTTGTAGCTTTAATTAATTACATTTTTCTTTGCCGCTGTCACTCAATGTGTGGCACCCTTGCAATTTATGGTGCTGACTTTGACTTTGATTTGCTTGTGGTCAATAACATGAACTAGTAGTAGCTTAATTTGCTTTGAGCTGTTAACTAGTTTTTTAGAAAAAAAAAAAAAAAATACTTCATAAAAAGATGGCGCCGTGATTGCTGCTAATGAACTTCAAAGCCATTTTATTTTCTGTATTTGTTTGGCTTCCGCCATCCAGAAAAAAAAATTCAAAAAAATATTTTTGAGTCTAGATGAATGTTACAGCGCTTTGAGGATTGATATCGTGGCTTCCTGCTGCAGTAGACGCCATTTGCAGTGTACTTGCTTAATTAGATTCAATGTTTGCTTCAAGTCAAAGTGAATTATGAATGAGTCATAAACAAGAGGAAACATTTGCTCTTTAGTTTATACGAAGTTGATATACGCTGCATGTTTGAAATTAAACAGCCTATTATATGTGGGAGGAGATCGGGGAATTTCCAAAAACATTTCTTTCTAAATGACCCAAACATCCGTAAGCATCTGAGCAGAAGAGAAGGCCATCCTTTCTTAATTAAGGGTTGGTGCGCAGTGAAGACACAGATATTGATGACGAACCCCGCCTGATTTACGGATATGCGCCTGGAATGTCTGGACCCTCTGTAGAGAAAGTACAACTATGCAGCTGGTTGATGTACTCGACGAATACAAGGTTGACTATACGACAAAACAGGAAAAACGATGAATAGGAAAGGCTTACTTTAAAAAAGTATCCGGCGACATGCATTATAGTTGCCATGCGAGGAAGTACGAATTTGGATGCAGATTCGTAGGTAGTAGGAAATTACGCTAAAATTGTTAAGGAAGGAATCTTTGACCTAACAGTTAGAAAATTTTGCCTTCACGCAAAATCCATGCAATCTGCGTGAACTATAGTTGAATAAGTCTCCTTTCAATCAAATTCTGTCTGGTGTACTAAATAAACGGTTTTATTCATACACGGATGCATTGGTAGGACATTATAAGTGTGGCTTCAGACCAAAAGGTCGACCAGTGACCACACAATGGGTCGTCAGATTAGAAAAGAACCTCTCCGAACCCTTTAAAACCAAGAGAGGCTACAAGCAGGGAAATGCTTTATCGTGGGACTTTTTGAATCTCTTGATGGAGTACATCCTACGCCAATGCCTATACGTATAATATTCGTGCACGATCTTCCATAAGAATGTGATGCTACTCGCATATGCTGGTGATATTGACATCATCGGCACTAACGAACGGCGAGTTAGCAGGGTGCACTCGAAGATTGAGAAACAGTCACGACTCGATGGGCCTAGCGGTGAACGAGGACAAGATGAAGTACTTGGTGTTGGCTCGCAGACTGTCAGCGCTTCTTGGACGGTCTGCGAGAATGGACAATTTCAACTTCAATATTGTAGAAAACTTTGTCTATTTGGAAACAGAAATAACTAGCAACAAGAAAATCAGCGTAGAGATGATTCAAAGAATCACTCTTGCTAACCGCTGCAAGCAAATTAGAAGTAGAGCCATCTCTAGAAGTAATAACATAAAAATCTTTAAGACACTGATAATCTCGGTCCTGCTATATGACGCAAAACATCATCGGATACAGCGTCTTGGAGAGTGTTCGAGAGAAAGATTCTTCTTAGGATTTTTGGTCCCCTTAGAGTTGGCGTCGAGTTTAGGAACCGTATGAACCACGAGTTGTATGAGCTGTATAATGAAGTTGACATAGGCCAACGGCTGCACTGAGCTAAACACCTCATCCGTATGAATCCCTAAACTCCAGCATTAAAGCTTTACGACGGAAATCTGAACTTGACTGGTGGACGGCGTCAGAGAAGACGTCCGAACTTAAGATTGAAAGATCCGGTTTATAACCGTGAAAATTTACGAAGCTTCTTCAGGTCAGGGGCTTCGTCATTTTCACGGTTTTTATTAAATTTTTTATCTATATAAATTTTGTAAATCACTGTAACAATAGAAAAAGCTTGTATGTAAGCCCATTCGTTTTCAGTACATTTAAGCAGAATCCCGGAATAAAAATAGCAAGCTTCGCTTTATGGATGTCTCCATCAGAGTGAAATATTCGTTTTACAAAACTTCAAATACAATAAATATTTTTCGAATGCAGTGTACTCTCATGATAAATGAAAGTAAACTGAGTTGAATTATTTGGGTTGAGCCTCATTGCTTGAAAAAACTTTACAACAAACTAGAGTATACATTTGAAATTGAATACAACTGAAAGTGTGCAGCCAATTAGTTGTGCTTTTTAAATAGTGAAACATCTATCTACTTATTGCAGATTTTTTGAGTTACTTGGCTTGAATAGCAATTTATATTTACAGTTTATTTAATCCTGCATGTGCCAAAAACAAAAATAATAAAATAAATTTAAGTTTATGTAAGCGCAAAGTTTAAAAAATTAAAACAACAATTTTATTACAGTACTTCGCTGCTAAAATTCAAAAAAATATATAATAAATAATTCACTCAAATTATGCCTTGCACTGTTGTCCATGTCTCTAATGTCTTATACAATAAAAAAATAAATCATTATTTCGAGTCATCTCAATTTCAAGTTATACAAACATCCAACAACACCAACGCTTTAGTTTTTTAATACAGCCTTGCCACACTCACTGAGATCATTTTACAGCCATTTATAATGCCAATCACTTTGTTTGTTTTTCGCTTAGTGCTCTATGGCTGTGCTTGATAAGCCAGAAGGCCACTAATCATATAACGTAAATGGATTATATTTACTTGCAATAAGCATCATTGCCTTCATCATAATTCTGATAATCATCGTCTCCATTCGCAACTTTGTTGTCCTGACTCAGCTTACAATAAATTATTGAGTACTCCAATGTGAATGTATTTCGGTGTTTTTTGTTTTTTCTCTGGTTTCTTTAAAATCGCAGTCCCCCCAGACGATTGAATTGATGGAAAATTGAGGGCAGGAGCGCGCAAATTAAGCAATGCCCGACGTCCAATTGGCGCCATTTATTTGCTTGTTTGTTTCAACGAAGCGCTCATTGCCACCGCTACAGGATGAAAGCATGCTCTAAATATATTGTAGCAGGACGAAAAAAAACTGAAAATGAAAATCACTACTATGTACATTTTCATTTTCATTTTTTTTTTGGTTCAGTTTCCTGCATTTACCCATAGCAGTTTTGCCAAACTCCATTTGTCATCTCATTTTCAGTGGTGAAAAAAAAAATATCAAAAAATAAAAATTCGCAAGCTCGACAATTTTTAAAAAGAAGCAAACGAAGCAATTGTAAAAATGCGAGGTATGTCTTAAAAGTTCACATATTTATGGAAATAAAATTTTTTGACAACTTTGAATAATTTTTGCTAAATGTATTTATTGTATTCAATCGATTCGAATGATTGTCGACCTTTGAATGTATTCCTTTTCCGAAAAACGATATATTTTTATAACCAAAATTAGTTAACAATATATATGTGAAAATTAATTTTCGGATACTATTTTTGTCCTGGTCAAAATATGTAAAAACTTCACCTTTCTTTACCTAGCTTTTAATTGAAGTATTTTTATTTGTATTATTATAAGCGGCGTATTCAATATACACTTCTAAAATGATTTTTAATGATCTCACAACTAGAGCACTGATATTTCTTTCGTTTGTAGCAACTCACATATGAAAGAACAATTTGCATCGAGTACATATAAGAATTGTAGCTGAAACAACTGTCACACACATTAGCCGTTTGCTGAAGAGACAGTGGAAAGTGTAACCACGGTTGGACTCGTAAAAGTTCTAAAGCAATTAAAACCATTGCTCAACGCATCCGCAGCTACTCAGTCAGTGTAGCCTTGAGCTACGAATCATTTGGATGCCACGTTTTGTAACCAGTAATGAATAAATATAGAGATACAACGACTTTTCTTACCGCACTCTCGATGAAGTTACTAGAATGGTATTACAACTATATTTATATCCTTGACGAAGTCATATGATTTCGCTGCAATCGTTTCCCACGATATCGCACCTGTAAAGAAGCTTAAGTAACTTCTGAAGAGCCTTCTCGGCGGTCTGTATTTGTCATGCAGTTAAAGCTAAGTTTCGAGATAATTTTAGGGACGATCTATCATCGAAGGATCTTAAGCATAATCAATTTGAAAAATAGGAACCAGCATTCGTAACAATACTAAAAAACATTTAAAATTTAAAAAACACACTACTCCGTAAAAGTAAATCAGTAAGACGAGGTAATGTACGAACCGAACAAAATTTTATTGTTAAAAATGAGCTTATTTGTGAAGAGTGTCAATTCTGATCCAATTGATCCAACAAAATTTTGAAAAGTGGATAGCATTTATCAAACAACAGTTCAGGAATAACGATGCTTAAGAGAAGGAGACAGAGAGGCAGCTTCAAACGAACCAGCAAACAACAACTACCAACTTATGCTACTAGTGGAAGTAGGCTCATTTGTTTTACATTTCTCTCTAATCTCTCTCTCTCTCTCTCTCTCTCTTTCTATTGTTGTCTTTGCATTTCATTTCATACGTTTATGTAGTGATATGCTCAGAAAGGGAAAGACGGGAGCAGTTTTTTATTACAGTCTGTACTCATAGGGTAAGAAAGTATATTAAATGTGTGCAAAAGTGTGTAACAGATAGAAGGAGACGTGGCAGACCCTATATATTCTTCATCAGGATCGGAAGACGAGTCGATATAGACATGCCCGTCTGAACAAACAAAGTTTGGAGACTATAAGAGATAGAGAGTACAAGTTAGAAATTTAGACTATTGCACTCTTCAGATAACTAGTATTACCAGAACATGTCCAACAGATTTTAAGGGGTAACCCACATACAAAACAATTGTCCTGCAGAGCGCAAAACTGCAGTGCAGTGAACTACTGTCATTAAAGGCCATATTTAAATGATTGGCTTATCTATTGAAGCAAACCAGTTAGCCCTTTGAGAGCACTGCCGCCTCAAGACGGCTGGTTGATCTGGCCGCCGAAACAGTGTCACCTGTTTAGGTAACTATCATTGCGTGGGATGCGACTGTACACTTCCCTGTGAGCGAATGTTCGATCGATTATCTGAAAGTTTGACCACATCAGTAAAGTGGCTTCAAACCAAGCACGATCTAAGCAGGAGATAATAATGCGCTTGGAGGAGAGACTTAAGCTTGTAGAGCAATCAAATGTTTGCTGAACATCCAAACTGTAATGCTTATTTTCAAAGCCGTCGAGGACATGCTTAACGACTCGATGGACTTGTTTTTGAGTACCATGGTGTTGCCTGAAGCTGAACTGTGCTGGAACTGATACCATTCTACTAAGGAAATTTTTTGTAACTATCTTGGAGAAAGAAGGTTGCAAACTTTTTGCTCTGAAGACTCAATCAGATTCTCAGGTTTATCAAGCTTCGGGACCATCACAATCATAGCGTATTTTCATGGAGAGGGAGAGTGATGAATGCGCGCAATGCAATTGGAAAATAGCACTCAGAATATCACTTCCATTTATGGAAGAGCTTTAGCAAACTCTACCGTACACCCCTTTGGTGGCTTTGAAGTTTTTGATCAGTTTTGCAATTGAGTTAGTTTTTCTTGCAATTCTATGTTTCGTTCGTAAATTAAGTTTGTTAGCTCAAAAAGCATCGGTTTTGCAACTCATCAGCAAATACTTCAGCAATTTATTAATCTGAACGTCACCATGTGTTGTCCGAACGCTGAATTGGAGTGCTTCCTAGAAGTTATCGTTTGATACGACAAGTGGCTTTCTAAAGCTTAAACCCATGGTTCTTATTTTCAACAGCATTACGAAGCAGGTCATCAAAGCAATCGGTCTTGACGTTATATGTCAATTTGTTAAGAGCATCAGCTCTTCTCTGTCTTGCCAAACACATAACTGCGGGTTTTAGAGAAGACTGAGTTGAATTAAGAGAGGGAGAAGCTAGTTGTGCAAACGTTAAGTACTCTGAGGCATCATAAATATTACTGCATCATTAGCATCTGCAGGTCTTCTGAGCTTCATATTTAAGCTTATCAACTGCTCTAGTGTTTCGGTGAAGGTATAAGAATATGATATTTTTAAAACCTTTGAAACAGACCTTTTCTATAAGTATAGAGAAGCAAAATGTACGCAGCGGACATTCACATTTATATACAGTTCGTTTTACTCTGCCATCTTGACCATTACTTCAATACATTACCATTTCTAATCGGTATACGCAGTAGTTATTAACTACACAAATATGTATATACAAAGATATAGATAGAGCTAAAGACAAAAAATAAAATAAATATAAAAAATAAAAGATAAACAAAAAAAAAAAAAACAATTCAGCAGCGCTTAGGATCTACAAAATGCGTCATAATCTTTGACATCACTTCTCTGCTAGCCACTTGTGGGCGTTCAGTACGAATCGGAGAGCAACGCGCTGAATGCTCTCATTCAGCAAAACGCAAGCGGAAACGGAAACGCACCAAACAGCGCGAAACGGAAGTAACATGCTGTGATTTAAGACTTCATTTTGTCGGCGTTCTCACTGTGTTCATTCAACTACTGCACTGTTTCTACTGCTGGTGGTTCTTTTTATACGCTTCACACAGAGTGTGCATAGTATTATAATTTAGTTATAATGTTTGCAAAGCCTTAAAGGAAGTATCGGAGACGTCATAATGTATATATGTATACTGGTGATGAGCACGACATATTGGTTTGAAACTAGGAATGGAGACTTTTTGTAGTATTAAAATGAGCGCGATTTAGCAAATACAAGGTGCAGTTACCAAACACTTAAAAGTTAACAGCGCTTATAATTCACAAATAATTTTTGCATATTCCTTGTTAAGTGCTCGGCAGAATACTCGTATATGTATATGTACAGGGTGCCACTGAAAACTCTTTCTGCTCAAAAACTCCAATTTTCTTTGAAATTAATTAATTCCTATTAATGAAATTTGAAGATTTTGAGGCGAAAGCGTTTTCTGTAGCACACCTGATTTATTTTTATGTTGAACCCCAGCGTTGGCGAGAGCAAGTAGCAAAGTGCAAGTATAAAGAGTATTAATGCTTCGGTTTTACTGAAGTTGTCTTTTTTTTCTTTGTGCTTTTTATTTACTTGATAACTACTACTACTATTTATATTAACTACCATTTCTTTCTTATTCCTTCCTATTATGCATGCACGTTTTTCCATTATATTATTGTCGCCTCTGAGTTGCAATGGCAGCTGCGCGAATTGAAAAATTTATTAGCAATGCGCTCATTTGCCATTTTGAATTACATTTACAAAGTTCTGCGCTCCAACATTTCAATCTAGAGATGAGGTTGTGGATGCTATTGTGGTAATTAAAAGTAGCAGGCGGTATACTTGTATATATAGCACCTATATACAAAGTATATACTGTATGTAGCGCTCATCACCGTTCTCGTCTTTTAGTTGCCTTTTGCATAATTGAATTGTTTAATGCTGTGAAATTGTAATTGTTACTGAAACGGAACGGAACGAAAACGGATATGGAACTAAGCTGCATGGAGCGTGACTTGTTGCTTTGCTTTTATATTTTTACTTTTTCTTCTTCAATTATCCTGCCGTATTTTCTTGCTTCCTTTGTTTGAATAACTTCTCACTTGCAAAGCTGTCATCGAGACATCGTGCAAAAGTCGCGCGGTTTTATTGAATTATATGGAGAAGAAGTTTGAGTTTTGTATTCTTGTTTTTTAATGAATGAGAAATTTGATTTTGCGATTTAGTTTTGCTGGTGTCGTTTACATTTTGGAATGGTTGATAGTTAAAAACTTAATTGGAAGTAAGTTTGATTGTAACAGATAGAAAAAAATCTTAAAGTTAATTCGAAATGTGTGTAATTTAGCATTAAATTGATAATAATGGTTGATATCTACTTTTAAGGACAGTGATCTATTCTCTACATTTAAGAAGCATGAAAATGGGCTGACTTACATACAGTCATTTACGTTGCCATGTGAAGTGTGTTTAGTCTAGTTAAGTTAAATTTTTACATAACTAATCATATGAAACTATTAAATATGATGTAAGTGTAGTTTAGTTCCCTTGAAATAAATAAAGCTATAATATTAAATTCTATTACTTCTTTACTTTTCACCTTCACAAATGATTTGATGTGCAAATCAATAAAAAAAAAAAAAATACTCTCAGATAAATTGACAAGTTTATGTTGTACTCGTAGAGGCTATTAGTTTTATTAAAAATACACGTTTTATTTGTACTTCAATTCGTGGGATGCAACTAAAGTACGTTGTCTATAAACGCTGCAGCTGCACACAGCTCCTTCGCAATCACATTCACCGGAAGTGCATCATTATGTGGCATTGAGGTTGTGTTTTGGTGTTTGTGTTAACAGCAATGGCGTCGTTGATTCGCATTGCGCTTTTCTGGTGCTGCACATTAAAATGTCATTAAAGTGGGAAATCAAAAGTAAAATTTTCGTGGAGAATTTATTATGCGACATGCATACAACACGAGTACAAAAAGTAATGCGAATGAAGTACGTAGTAAAGCGTTTTACTATTTGTAACGCTGTCATTTTGGCTTGTTTCACGGTTTCTATGCCAAGTGTTATTTCTAAAGAAAAGTGGAATGTTTCGTGATGCCAGGGCTGCACAGTTCTTCAGTATGCAACTTGGCTGCTCTGTGGTTCAGTTGTTGTTGTTGCTGTATGCTCATTTGCATGCAATTCATTTTCTTAAGTGCAATTTTCATTGTTTTATGCAAGTTTATTTCCGTTTCTTGTAATTTTTTTTTCTTTAAGGCGATTTTTTATTTCTGTTTTTTCCTGGCTTTGAAGGCAACGCGTTTTGTTAGACGTTGTCGTTATATGTATTTTTTTTTTACCATTTTTCTACTGATTGCAAATTGCTGGCGTGGCAATGGAACTTTGCTTTCAGCGCTTAATGCCCAAACTGTTTCAGTTATTTAGAAGGCTTGGATGGAGGTAATTGAAGTTAGTATTACTTGTATTTTTGTCTATCAAAAAAAAGTCAAGAGAAAACAATTAAATTACAGTTTTATGTATCCTAAAATTTTAAATACTGCGTTACATTGCAAGCTCACTGAAAACTATATAAATAGTGTGCCTGTTAATAATATAATGTGCATGTATTATAACCACAAACAAAACTTTAACTAATAAAATCAAAATTCATTAAATAAACCAAATAATTAAGAGATTTATTCTTCATGTTGAAATTTTGATATCTAACAAAGAATTTTTTTTTTAATATCAGAAAATTAATAGAAATAAATCAGCACATTTCGAAAACCACAACCATTGAAATCTTTTTTTTATTTCTCTTGTTGTTTTCCTATTTAGCACTAATTACTTGATTTGATTATTTTTATAATAACATTTTTATGCAGCCTTCAATTGGTCAGCCGCAAAGTTCTGATTTGTGCATTGTTCAGTTAAAAAAAAAAACAAAAAAAAAAAAAAACAAGAAAAAACGTTAACTTCGTTCTTGGAGAAGCTTAAATACTCTTTACACATATAAATGATATTTAAGTCCATTTGGACGTAACAAGGTGTTCCCACGAAGTCGCCTTACCTTTTAATGCAGCCGCAAAGCTTCTTAATTGGTCACCATCTGTTCATATCGGAGTAATAAGGCTTTTGTAAATCAATACCTTATTAATATGAATACTAAGTTTACTTCGCTATGTTGTTTAATAACCAACTGCTTAAGCTTTTTTGAGTTTCGCAAGTTTTTTTAGGACTGCCATCAATGTAGAAATTGGTGATATACAATATGTTTTTCTGTGAATTTTGAAGATTTTTTATGGTTTATTTGAATGTTCCATCGTTTAAACCAATATGCATGCCTTGTGGGTTCATTAAGATCTTTGGATGGTCACCCATGTTCGCTGTGTCGTCCGTACCAGTAGCTTTATAGGCATGTTAGACGTGTATATGGTGTCCAACTCTGGCCCAAGCACACTGCCTTTAGGAACACTTGCCTTGATCGGCTGGAGTGTTGATTTATTGTTCGTTACTTCCACCATAAATGTTCGCTTCTGGAGCAAAGATTTCAGCAATGACTATTGAGGTGCTGGAACAAGTGTTTTAATTTAGTGGAAATTTCCTATGTGCCAAACTCTGACGAATGCCTTTTGTACATCAAGAAACACTGACAAGCAGAGCTTTTTTTTCAAAGGTATCTGTTCAGCTGTGCCGTCCTTTTTCTTGAAACCAAATTGGCTCTTTGGAAGCTACTTATCGCCAACAATCTGCGCAAGAATATTCACTCAAATATTGCAAATAAGCTTTTGGGTCTGTATGAATCTACCATGTTTTGCGGTTTGCCAGTTGCCTACACGTAGCATTGCGTTGTGTATAAGCACCTGATACATAATATCTTTTGTAGGTAGGGCCTCTATTGCCTCGTTTACATACAAGCAACAATTACGCAACTTGCAACAAGTAATAGTTGCAGGCAACAAAATGCAACATTTCATAGTAAAATATGTCAGTTACATTTGAATTTCGAGTAGAAGTTGCGTGCAACTATAAATGTTGCGAAACAATTTCTGAATACAACTCTATGTTTTTGATTAAAAACACTAAAATTGTAGCAAAAAGTGATTTACAACATTGAAATTTCGTCGATTATCAGCTGTTTGAATAATAAAGCAAAAGTAAGTAAAATTAGCATAACTGTTATAAATTGATAATTTTATTTAATTATTGTAAGTGGAGCGTAAAATAAACGACAAGTTACAGTAGAATGTTTGAGAAGCTCTCTAACATTATGTATAGACTCTATACATGCTGGCATAACTCAAAGCATTCAAACAATATATTCGACAAATCAGCTGATCGAAGTTGCGTTTGACTTGCAACTTCAATGTAAACACTTTTTCGCAACTACAAGTTGCAGTTGCTAGTTGCTTAAATGTTGCGTGTATGTAAGCGAGGCATATGGCTCTTGCATTAATTTTATCATGGCCAGGTGTTTTCCTGTTTGTTCGATGACTTTGTAGGGATCTTGGTATCACTTCAACAGATCTTGGTATCACTTCAACACAGCTTGGTAGCACCTGCAACCTGGCAGCACCAACTTACAACCTGCCAGCACTGCTATGTAATACCACTGGCTTGACAGCACTCTTGACTTTTCCTCTTCCGCACCAATTACTGCAAACACGCGTCCAAATCGTATAATTGATTAATGTCAAAAATATTGTATAATCTTATATATTTAAGTAGTGCTAGTTAACAAATAACAAACTAAAACTCACATCCTATAATTTCATTTGCCGATATTGCCTTGACTGGAAGTTCCATTTGCAGTGGAGCGTCAGGAAACGCATTCGTGCTTTGCATATTACAGGACTGAGTGAGATTATCATGCGTTATGCCGCCACCTTTTCTATATAGATTCTAGTCACACTTCACTATTAATCTTAATGGGATTGTTTCGTATCGGTTGTCTCTTGATGTTCCGAGTTAGCTTTCATAAATTATCAACGGTTTTTTTGTTTTTTATTTGTTAAATCACGGCCAGTTTGATACTTATGGTTGCTCATAGTTATAAAAAGTCTTCATACCAACTTTTAAAACAATATTTCAAAGATTGACGGATGAAAGCTCTGACATACTCACAGACAGATGGACAGACAGACGGACACGGCTAGATCGACTCGTCTTGTTGCACTGATCACGAATATACCATATGAAGATACTTTATGGGTCTCCGATGCATCCTTCAATGCGTTACAAACTCCGTCATAAAATTATAATACCATCCAAGCTCTGTGTGAAGAGTATAATAAAATAAACTTGTTAAAAAACTGAAAGTGCAGCTATAAATTAAAAAAAATATATGCATTCAGAGCGCAATTTTAATGCAATATGTAATTTATATAATTTAATTTAAAATTATTTCATTTATACCACTAAAATTCTTTTCAGTCACCAATAAATCAGTCATTAAAGCGTTCAATAATGAGCGTCCGAATGTGGCTCCCACTGCGGGTGCCTGCAATGCAGAAACAAATTTTCGTCCTTGCCACATAAATTAAAATTAACATTTAGTAGCACACACACACACATATAAAGTAATACATTAGTGCATCTGTATGTGTGTAAATGCGTGCCTGCATTGCATTAGTAAAATTAAACCCCAATTGGTAGCCGCAAGCCTCAACGCCTGAAAACAGCACACGGCACATTTGTCCATGACCGCGACGCATCCACAATTTAATGAGTTTGGTTGACCCATAAAAATATGCAATGTATGAAACGACAATGGAGACCGTCACATAATCATCAGTATCCATTGAAGCACGCTGATATTACAATAATTTAAATACTGAGCATGGTTAATTTTCCTCTTCCCTTGACTGAATAGTGGAGTACGAGGGTTGCATGTCAGCATGTAAAATAATGCAAACGCAATTTCAGTTTCTGGTATTTTTGTATATGGTCGTTATAAATATGCAGTAATTTTAATACTGACAATTGTCAATATCAATATTTAAGCAAGTGTTCAACATTCTAAACACAACGAACTATTTTGAGATTCCAAAAGAGGTACAAAGTCTCCATAATGTATAGGCATGTCAAAGAGAATAGTACTCCGGTCTCTCCAAACTTCATCGGATTTTCACCGATTGGTTAAAATTGGAAAGCAACAGAGTCGGCGTAGGCGTAGTTTCAGGAACTTGGAATATTTAATCAATCTTTCGACTACTTAGTTAAAGCATTTATTCAGACATCCAGGCATTGTTAACTACGATGAAGTCAGTCACAATAAACTCAAAGATAGTTACATATTGATACATATTCCTTAACGAGTTATTTGAACAGTCAGTTTATCGTAGTGGTTTAAGGGCACAAGTGTATCCAGTGTAACGAGATAACCGATGAGCAAGCATGTACAACTAACTCTGTCCAATTCTGTAATGCAACAGAGTTTGACAGAGCCTGAAACCACTAGAAAATTAGTTTGTAACTGTCTTGCACTATGGTGAAGAAGCAAAGAATATCGGAGTCGTTGTCGGACTGATTGATTCCATTCTGAACAAATTGGAAATATGAAGCTTATCTGAATTCCTCGGAATGTGAAACCATACAATGGTGGGACTGTACTATACGAGGTTCTACACGTTTAGCGCCTGAATATCTTTTAACCTTCTTTTTTTTTCTTTTGTAATAATCCTGACGCTACTTAAAGTTTCTAAACTGTCAAAAAATTACTGATGAAGAGATTTCAGCAATGATGGACTCAATTCGAACCGAAGTCGAAGACACTGCAGGTGAGCATGACTTCGATGCTGATGACAGCAATGGAGACCCGGTTATTACCCGGCCTCTGATATATTAATCAAGGAACGTCTTAATTTGATATAGATTTGCATTGATTTAATCGTTTTAAGCAGCGTGAACGAAATTGAACCAACTGAGAACAAGACTCCAGTCGCTTCCATCTGCGTACATTCATGAACCTGTGTTGAACCTATTGAAAGCACCATTCAATATCCAATTTTTTCGGTTCATCGCGGCTATTCCAAGAAGTTCGTTGGGTCAACTTTCGTAATAGCTATAGTCAACGTTTTTTGCCGTAACTTAAAAACTGTACATTTGATGTTTACTTAAGTTAGCACTCAACAATGCTTGTCTCCAAGTTTTGATCATCAATCACATAAAGCGACTCGATGAGATCGAAAGAAAAAAATATAGAGATTAATTGGTGGTGTGAACTTGATAGATAAACTTATAAATCACTATCGTATTCGCATGAATATATATATATATAGTTGGGAATATAGTTGGGAAATGTAACTTTTTTTCTTTTCTTCAATCTGGCCATGATAAGTGGGATTATTATTTACTACCGATTACATGATGAAGAAAAGTAAACTGCTGAATTTTCATTCTGAAGATGCTGAATCGCTTCGTTTAGTTGGTTTTGTTCAATTCTGTGGTCGAGATCGACCATTATCTGCTTCACCTGATCCAGCTTCATCGGAGTCGAAGCGAGTTTACTAGCCAACAGATAACGTCCGTTACGGCCACATCGGTTATTGGTGCGAGTTTTTATATCAGATATGAGCGCAAAGAGAGCAAACAAAGTGTAAGCGTATGTGTGTGCCCTGTATGTATGTCCGTGGGCTTGTAAATATCATAACAGAGTGACGTTTGACAAAACAAGAGCGCACTGTCATTAGCCGTTTGATTACTACAGCACCGTGAAGTTGGTAATACTTCGAGCGCCGACCCCTGTAATGCTTAATCGCAGCGACGTTAACCAACTGAGTTAAAAGCATTCTCTTGTGCTGATTTCGGCAAGCAGCAGTTCGCTATAGTGTAAGCGTGTATATACTTAATATACTCAAATAAAAAAACACCCACCAAATACTTTCCACACATTAAAAACTTCAAAAAAACATAATCTGAAAAACACGGCTGATATTTCTACTATAAACACAATTTTTGTTGTTGTTTTTAATAAATGATATCGCAAAAACCTTTAACGTAAACATTATGAATTATTTATGTTAAACGTTTGAAAATACAAGCGTTTACAGCTCAAAAGGACACTTTAGAAAATACACAGACACCTTTCAGACTAGATGACTGGCTGGGTGGCTGGCAAGCAGGCTGGCAGGCTGGCTGACATATAAACAAGCACATTATTATACGGATATACCGACAGGCATATGAAAAAAATTGCGCACTGTGGCATTAAAATGCTTACGTTAACCCTTCACGCTTCGGTTGAGACGACAAAGTGGGATAAGTATAGTTAGTATGAAGACCCGGGACAAGCATAAAGTAAAAGAGTCCGTACAGTCACCCCTTTTCGGTGTTACGCATCGACGCACAGGGCGCCACTTAACACCACAACTGCAGCAACAACAACAAGAAGAAAAACAAAGAAAAAAAAAACAGTAGGCGAGGATTACATAAAACGTCCTTATGAATAAATTATTAAGAAAGGACGAACTGAAGTCGTTTGTACTCTATGAAATTTCGCCTTGGGCGCTACTATTCGCTCTGTGCTCATGACTAATGTACACACAGTTGAGGTATGTGACATGCCGCTGCACCGCATTAAAAAGGGGGCTAGTAAAAGTTCGGTGTGTTGTTTTGAAAAGAGAAACATAGTAATTTTTAACATAATTTCCATTCACTTCAAAACACCTTTTAACTTTGAATTTAACCTTTAAAAAATACCATGAAAGTGTCTTAAGAAAATAAACATGATGAAAACCATACAGAGCATAGCCTTACTACGGTCAGAATCAAAAGACTTATTGGACTATACAACGACACAAAAACTGTGCTGCTGCTGAATATCCTTAAACGCGTGTAGAATTTAATATAATTTTTTTGAAGGTACGTCGATCGAGCCGGCTGTGCTCAGCGCAGCATTCATTGGGATAGTTACAGTGTTAAAGATGCCATTGTGGATTTGATGATTCATCTTAAACTTGCAGTTTGTCAAGTTTCAGTCAATATATTCTTGCGATTCAAGCCACAAAAGACGATTAAAGGGTTGTTGTGGTTTTACTTTAAACATACGCACGTCAGCAATTCGGTGGATGACGAACCTGCATTTGGACAGCGTGTTTTACAAATGAATAGTATTCGAAACAGACATATCTACAACTTGCTTTTCTTTCAACTTTATTTTATTGGACGTAAACAATCTTCACAGCTCACTGTGAGTGACAAAGCTTAAGTAAAAAGCAGAAAGTGTTAAGACAAACTTCTCTAAACCATTATCTTACTTACTTAGTTATGTAGCGCTACAACCGTTTATCGGTCACGACTGCACCTAGGAAGGCGCACAAGCCGCTGTTAACAGTTACTAGTGCTAGTCTCAGACTTGGTCTTTCCAACGCATGCTCCAACGAACTATATATAGCTCATAAACCATCATGGTTCATACGGATCCGAAACTCAACACCAATTCTAATAAGTCCCAAAATCTTACAAATAGTCTCTCAGCTCACGTTTTCTCTGGAATCTCTTGTGGCCATTCTCAAGTGAATTTCAATTAATAACTTTCCCCACATTAATATAGACTTTTGCAACCAACCTCAATAAACTTCATCTCTCACTACAAAAATCTACTGACTACACGTTTTGAATTTCTGAAATAATTACGAAACATCACCAAAGTAGCGAACTTTGTTTAGCACCCTACGTAGCTCAGCTCAAGCGCAAGAGTTTAGGCCACCTTTTCACGAGGTTGCACAGCGAACCAAAATACTCAGACAACCCCAAACCCTTTTTAAGACATAGTCAAACTGTTGCACATTTGTGTGTTTATTTTGGCCACCAGAGAGTGAATGACGCTGCTGACAATAAAAATGCGCTCTAAGGACTTTTATTTTTACTTAAATTTTGTCTTTTGTGCTGCGAGTTTTAATAGTTTGTCTGTGTGTATCTGAGAGATAAAATAAAGTTTTATTATTTATTATTAGCTACAGCTCATATACAGCATATTTCATAGAATAAACTTGAAATAAAATGAATGTACTTGCTTTATATTACATATAATAAACATGCTTTTTATACTCATCATACAGAGTGTGAAAAGTATTATAATTTAGTCATAGTTTGTGTGTCTGTCTGTCTGTCCGTCAGTCTATCTGTGCGTTATTTTGCGTCATAATCCCTCAATCTTTGAAATTTTTGTTCAAAAGCGCGTATGGAGACTTTTTATTGCTAGAAGCAAGACAAGTTCAAAAATTACAGCGATTTATCCACTAGAAGGTAAAAAACAAGTCTGTATTTATTTTGTTGTATCGAACATGTTTGAATTAACGAAACTACTAATTTTAAACTACAATAGTAAAGTTTTTTTTTAAATCGACTAAATACTAAAGGTGTGAATCCAATTAATAATATAGATATTGTATAAATTGTACATTTGTATGAGTATATATTTGAGGATTCGTTAGCTCAACTGTTTAGCGTGCTGCCCAAAATTCGATTTCGATGATTTTTTTTTTGTTCATCGATCATCATCGATCAATTTTTGTAAGGGTGTGAGAGTCCTATTAACTGTTCTTCTTTTTTTTGAACATTTTCATTTAACAAAATTGAATTGTCGCTTGCTCAATACATTTACACCAAGTATCTTCACAAAGAGCGAGGTATAAAGTGTGAATGTGTTAGTTAGCTGCTCTGCTTTTTAATTGAAATTCTTTATGAGCGCGAGAGAGATATGAAGATTGCCCGCTTTGTGTTTTTATTTTGTGTTTAATTTATGTTTGTATGTTTTTGTAGAATATTTTGAGGGCCAAACCACACACATACACATTCTCAAAATTACAAAAATATATTAAACACAGAAACAAAATACAAAGCAAGCAATCTCCCTATCTCTTTTGCGCTCTCAAAGATTTGCAATACAAAGAATTGCAATACAGCAGAGTCAGTGCTTCGCTTTCTATCTCACGCGTACATACTGCTTGGCTCTCAGCAGCGCAATATAAGTATGCAACTTCGCTCGGAGCCTGTAGGTAGGACGAACAGTTTGTGCTGTGTAGTCAGTCGTCTGATGAGCACCAAATCTATGAGTAAAAAATCGTACGGTTAAAGACTTTTCTATATATATATATATTGTACTATCTTCTTTAAAGCTTCGTATCCACCGAACGTTTTCTTGTTCTAAAAATATTTTCATAATTTTATTTCAATTATTGAAAATTTAATATATTCGCATTAAATTTAAATGCTTTATAAGCGATTTATTTTTTTCAAAACTTATTTTATTTACTACGCATATCAACTAACCAGAAATTTTTGCCTAGCACTGCAAATTTACTCAATTCAAACTTGATTATTGTTTAATACGATGTATGAAATTAAATATTTCAACTGAAATGTCAAGAGCTGTCCAAAAATTGTATCTATCATTTGGCTTTCATATTGTCACACAACTGTCAAAAAATTAAATCCACTTTAAAATGAAATCAAATCAAATTCCAATGAACCAAGCGTAGTTTTGTATGCGCGAAATATATTTTTACCACACGATGAAATTGATTGTATCTACTCGTAGAATGAAATTTTTGTCAATTTGCATTGATTTGTTTAGATTTAATATGCTTGTTCTGGGGTTAGGTACTAATTACAGAAACTATTCGTTGATTTGAATTGTTACACGCCCACAGAACGCAAAACCAAAATACAATTTGAATTGAATGTGATAAATTATTTGCTATTCTATTTCTTTGGTAATTTAATATCTGCTAATTGCGCATAGTTTTGCGTATTTTGCGCTGTAGAGAAGTGTGCTGTAGTCGGTTCAAATTTGAAATAAAATAAAATTAAATATTTAATAAGCTAGAAAATTTCTAATTGAATTGAATCAATTCAATACAAAATATCTTTTATTACCGATTTAGGAACTACTTAAGCTTTAATCTAACTATTTTTACGTTTTCATTCATAAAAAACTTTAGATGATTTATATGTAAAATACAAAATTTTTCTAAAACTACATTAATATAGTAGATACTATGCGTGACAATACCTGAGATTGGAATAAAATTATTATTTTGTGCGCCTAATAATGTAAAAATAGTAATTTATCATAGAAATGGATTTATTGTTGTTCAATATATTCTGCATGATAATTTGGTATGCGTCTGAATCAATTTTCGAAACACTTGGAGCACTACTCAGAAGTAGATAGCTCCAAATTCGGATGACCAATCAATTCGATGTTTTTAGTGTTAAAAAACTCTCTTGTGTGAACCGATGTGTGAAAGCTAGCTTTATCGTGGTGGAGGATGGTTCGTCCTCGGCAGTTGGTTTTCCTCCGAATTCTCCGAAAACTTCTGGCAAACAAATGTTTGTGTAACATTCAAAATAATATCGACTAATATCGATTAATATCGATGAATATCGATGAACATCGATTAATATCGATTAATATCGATTAATATTGATTAATATCAAATAATATCGATAATATCGATGGTCCCACTCAGCAGGACAGCAGTTGTTTTTGGACGAGATTATTTGAACAAACGGCTACCACTTCTGAATGTAGCATTCTAGTCTTAAATAGTAGACTGCGATGAAGTTTTATCGCCAAAAGTCGAAGTCGGTTGATTGATGCACACTTCTTAAAACAATCCACTGCGGAAGTAGTAAATCATCGGACGAAAATGTTCACAAGTTAATTTCATTTTATGATCGAGATGAATTTTTTATTTTTAAGTCACTTCAGTGCTCGTCCTTTCAATCCTTTTCCTTTTTCTTTTAGCATTTCTGTTAGATAATCACCAAGCCATTCAAAGTCACTAAAAACAATATCTGACATTTACTTTTTAAAGATAATTTCATCCAAATGTTGGCCACAACTACGCTGTAGATGGTTAAATTTTCGATCACTCTTTTCAACATTGCATATTTAAGTGAGGTGGCTTCAATTCTTGAATGAGTTGGATTCTGTAAGCCTTTCAACCAAGATCAAGGCGTAAAATTTGCCAACGTCGAATGGGTTGGTCATTGTCTTCTGCTGCACTCTCCGCTACAGCCGCATTATTCTCTTCACCACGTACACTGAGACTCTAATTTGCGAATGGTATTGGCAGAAGTGGACTCGGAAGGTCGATGATGCACACCAGATGTTGATGGAAGTACACGAAAAAAACGTTTTTTCACAAAACGCTGATTTTCGTCATACAGCTGCATAATTTGGAGACGTTGTTGCAGTGTGAGTCTTTCCATGATGAATTATTAAACATTTGACCAAATTTGACCCAATATAATAAAAACATATTGGGAGACGCTGCAATTTTGATTGCATCTTTTTTCCAACAACAATTTGTTGTAAAAAAAGAAGAAAACATGTTCTGCATCACACGTCAAAGATGCCAAAGATGCTAAAGCTGCTAGAAATATCTTGGGGGAAGAGTTTTTGTAGAATTTATGCTATAATTTAGTATGAGAGTTTGTTTTCTATGACCTTTTATTGATAATTTAAAACATACAACCTTGAAGCACAAAATCCAATTGACACTTTAAACAAAAATTTACATAATTGTCTAACAAAAAAACGAGTAATATGCTCCAAGCAAATAAAGAAAATATTCTTTCTATCTACCAGTATCCTCTCGGTATATTTTAGTCCTTGAATTTTTTCCTTGTTTGAATGTTTCTTCGCAAATAATCCTTTGCTGAATTCCAATTTACATACATTATTTTATTTTATATGTTTTTTCGTGCAAACTTAGCAACGTAAAAAATTTGAACTCGCATAACAAATCAAAATGGCTGCGGGTAAAAAATCAATCAATCAATCAAGCAGTCAAGCCAAGAGGCCAAATGAAAACACTTTGGAACAAACTTTATATAAACGCCTATGGAATATATGCCGATACTTTGTATATGAATAACATATAAATAAATATATATATATATATATATATATATATATATATATATATATATATATATATATATATATATATATATATATATATATATATATATATATATATATATATATATATATATATATATATATATATATATATATATATATATAAAGGGGTTTTCAATATCAATTTTGTTATTTAATACTAAAGCACGCTTAAATTACTTTCAAGAACTGTCATCGCCAAAATGACAGGTTGTGCATTCTATAGATTATACTTTCTAGTCAATATATTCACTATTGGAAGTTCCTATGCCAGTGAGACAACGCACCGTTCACCGGAAAATAATGTAGCCTTAGATGCTTCAGTTCAAAATTAGGCAAATCTGTCGATTCAACGCCACTCACAGAAACTCGGAATTTTGCATGAAGTTCTTGTCCTACACTCTTAGAAGATGAAACTAACACAAGAACTGAAGCCTCTTAATCATTTAGAACGTAGAAACTTCTTTGTTTGGATTCTGCAAAAGTTTGAAGAAAATCCTGAATTTCAGCGGTGAAGCTCAATTTTCACTTAATGGCTTTGTCAATGAGCAAAATACGCATCACTTGACATCACATGTGTTACAAGAGATCCCATTGAATTCACAAAAAAACGAGTGTTTAGTGTGGATTTCATGCCGGAAGTGTGAGTGGAGCGTGGTTCATCGTCGTTGAAAAATATCGCCATGTTACGGTCAATGGAGTTCGCCTTTGGGCCATGTTGGAATACTATTTTTGGCCTTAATTTGATGAACTTTACATCAGTGTTATGTGGTTGAAACAAGATGGTACCACATGCCACACAGCTGATCAAACAATTGATCTATTAAAGAGCAAGTTTGATAACCGTGTAATCTCGAGAAATGGTGCGGTCGAATGGACCCCTCGCTTATGCAATTTAAAGCCATTTACAGAACATGAAATTGCCAAAGTGTCGGCCGTTAAGTGTGGAAGAGTGCTGGAATATTGACTCCAAAGAATCGATCGATGCAACTGTGTTCGCTGTGATCAAATGAACGGTATCGATTTTAATACTAGCACTTGGAATGCATACATTTCAGCACAATATCTCAATTCTTCTATAGTTTCTTTAAATTCAAACTTGTTATGCCCTTATTGAAACATCCTTTATATACCATATATATGCAAGACAACATTGCGTATGGCTAATAAAAGCATTTCGAATTATAGCCAGCGGTGTTGAAGCTCACTTCAAAATGCACAAAAGTCATAGACTATTTTTTTTTCTTGGCAAATTGTTAAGATAAGTCTATAAAAATAAAGAAAGAAACTAAAACTTTGCTTTGTGTTAGAAAACTTCCAGCTACGTTGGCGACTTGGCTTAGAAAAGTTTTAGGCATGAATAATTAAGGCGTTGCAGCTGCCTAGTGCCCAAACTTTTGAACCTTTGGCACTACTAAGTTTTGCTAGCGAAAATAAAATGCATACGCAAAGTCAGCAGTTGGAAAATATGTATATATCTGAAGTAGAAAATAGCTAAAAGTCACTTAAACTTGTCAGCGTTTATGAAATTTAATGACTTTCCATGCAAAACGACGGAAACAATCCAAACAAAACGTTTCCGCAATTTTTCTATGCAAAAATTTATGCATTTTTTTGACTGCGACTGAGTGGATTTTGTACGGGAGAGTTTTCCGTGCTGCATTCCTAATCCGCTCGATTAAAATACTTTTCATTTGTGGTGGATTTCATCTGTGAATGCATTTATTTCAATTATGTCCATGAACAGCGCAAAAAACTGGCAAAAGCGTTTAGACTGAAAATATAAAATTATAATTGTGTTTCTACTCGGAAAATATTTTAAGTGGCGCTAAGTACGTCTACGTGATTTCTAATTAATATTGTGGATCTTTCAAACTGAAATGAAATGAAAATTCGAAGCTCAAGTTATTAGAGATATGTATCTGCAGAATGACCGTAAGAAGAAAATTTGAAGTTACACAATCTGAATGGAAGAAAATTTGCTTGCCTTTGTGTGCTAGCTTTATATGTATATGTTTAATATGTTGCACGAATTTTATTCACAGCTCACTGTCTGCTTTCAGAAAGCGAACAAAATATATTCTGACTATAAAGCAGAGATGGATGGACACATAGAGAGTAAAGAAGTTAAGAAGAAAAACTGAGGTGAGATATATCTGCTTTCAAAGCGTACAAATCTTTGGGAGTAGATGGACTATTTGCAGCACTACTTCATAACGAGGAAGCAAAAATACTCCCAAAACTTCAGAAGTTCATAACCAGCAGCCTTGGAGAAGAATCAGAGTTGTGTTTATCCCTAAAGTGGGGGAAAAGATGCAACCCTACCCAAAGCATTCTGACCTATCAGCTTAACACTGTTGAAAACGATGGAAAAAGTGATAGATAGGCACATTCGAGAAACAGCACTAGTAGAGAGCGGAGTATACAGAATCATAGTGAATTGGACACACTCTTTAATGAGGAGAGGAACAGGCGACTCGATATTAGTACGATATTAGTACCAGCATCATGGTACGAACAGTTAAGGGTTGCTCACAAGGGGAGTGCTTTCTCCCCTTGTATGGAGCCTATTCGTAGACAGCCTACTATGTAGATTAAGTGAAAATGAAATACGTTGTCAAACGTGTGCAGATGACATCGTCATAATGGCAAGTGGGAAGTTTCAAGAGACACTCTGTGATATAATCAACAGGGTACTCAAAATCACATAGCACTGGTGCAGTAATGTGGGGCTTAACATCAACTCATTGTACCAGACACTAGGAAGTTCAAGCTCCCTTCTAGACTAAAAGAGACATTACTCCGAGAGGTTGTAGTGGAGTTTACACCAGATTAAATATCTGGGCAACACATGCTTCATGCCTAACTTCATTTTTCGTATTATAGTATGGATTTCCATAAACTAAATATGGAAACCAGCTGATCATAATTAACTAAATCGAAATGACATTTTAAATTGTTTATAAGCGTAGCTACACATTCTTTAATATAATTATTTTGTAATGAGTTGTATTATTATCAACATCGATGAAAGTTCGCAACCCAAACACTCACAAACTCATACCTAAAAACTCACACACACACACCCACACATATTACAAAAAAATAATAAACAATTAAAATTTCAAACTACGTTTTCCCACGCACGATAAAATATGCAACACGGCAATGATATGCAATAAATTGAATATCATTTGTTTATACGCTTGAATGCTTACATGTCACGCATACGAAATGCAGGCGCTCAGACATCGCACACAGATACACACAAAAAAACACTCGCACGCATATAAAAACCGATAAACAGATGCAGATACGAGTAGAAAGGGAGCGATATATCCACCAACTCACAAACTATTGCAGAATTTAAAAAAAAAAAAAAAGTACAGGATAACATAAACTTTGGCGGAACGGAAACTTTAATATCCTTCACACAATCTATTGTGAATTAGTTTATGTTCCAATTGAAAGAATATTTTTGTGAATAAGTAGGACATGTCTGAAGTTAAAAATCGGTAAATTTGCTTATTAACTATTTTGTAGTAGAAGACCTAAACAAACCACCAATGGATAGGCATATAATGAACTGTAAGCTATTATACGAACAAAGAAATGTTTTTCATTAATATATATCGACCTCTATCTTTAATAACAATCTGATTAATTATATTCTAACTATCTAACTAGCCTCAAAGTAGATGGTTACAATATAGTGGCTCCATGTCTCAACTTTTAAACGGCACTAAGAAAAGCCATTTCATGGAGTAACTTCTGTAATGAGATTTTATCCAGATTCGTACGCATCGCAGTTCAGAAAAACTGTATCCAAATCTACAAACTCCATAGGTCATCTTTAGAACCGAATTTTGGACCGAATTTAGTAAGAAAACACTTGAATTTCGTATGAACATCGTTTACCCAGACTGCAGCTCCGTAGACACTAAATGCATTGAAACAGTAACTAATCGATGTGAAGACGTGAGTAAAATCTAATGGGAAATTAAATACTTTTAGCCATTTAAATTGCCGGGATCGGATGGTGTCATTTTAGTTCGGTTACAATACACACTTGAACACATTAAATCATGGCCTATAATCATATTTAGAAGCTGTCTTAATCTTAACAATTTTCCTAAAGCGGAATATACTCCTAAAGTGGGAAAACACTTCCACTTATCGGCAAAGAACTTTCGATCGATAGGTCTCACCTCCTTCGAAACAATTAAAGGAGCAAGCCTATCTGGTTCACAAGACGCTTACAGTAAGGTTAAATCTACTGAAATAGCTCTACACACACTATTATCGATTGTAGAGAATTTGCTTGAAAATAAGGAATACTCACTGGCAGCCTTTACGGATATAAAAAGTGCTTTCAATAATATCATCCCTGAGACGCATATTAAGGCTATGACAGATTCGGGTGTGGAAAATTCCCTTTTAGAATTTAATTTCTAGATGCTTACGCAGGGCAGTAAACACTCGAAGATTTGTCACAAGGGAACAACGGTCTTAGCATAGAAGAAACTGTTAAGAGGCATTGAAAAGCCTGGTTTTAATGTGATCACCTACACATATGACGTATTTGTCATATTAAACCGAATGTTTCCCCAATCCCGAGCCCATATATGCTCTAGATCGATGCCATGCGTTACAAACTTTCCATCAAACCGATTATATACTTCTTACGAAGGGTATGAAACAGAGCATTGTAATAAAATGCAAGTCATGCAGGTGTCACACATTGCGACAAGCGACTGTCAGTGGCATCGTCTATGGCAACATGCGGCTGCGGCTAAAATATGCAACCAAAAATGCAACAAAACGCTCAGAGGCTCACAGATACACACACTCACACACACACACACATACATACACGAATGCATAGTGACTATATAGTTATGCAGTTTAGTCAAACAAAAATTGCAAGCGCCAAACAAATCGCTGGTCAACATTGAATATATATATATATATATATATATATATATATATATATATATATATATATATATATATATATATATACTATATGTACGCGTATCTATATAGTATTGCAACATGGGGCATAGTAAAGAGTTACATATACATATGTGTCTATGAGTTTGTATTTAAATTTTATGCGAATTCCAGCTGTCGGCACAGCTGCGTTTGTGTGTGTAAATCTGCATATCCATATTCCAATATCTTTTTGTTTTTCATATCCGCTGTTGTCCTGTAGCTACGGCATATGGAATGTCGTCGATAGTTTATCCTGTGGTAGCGCTTTGACACGAAACAAATTTAACTTTTGCAACTCAATGTACAACCATACACACATACAAACACACACACACACACACACACACACACACACACACACACACACACACACACACACACACACACACACACACACACACACACACACACACACACACACACACACACACACACACACACAATTCGCACTAATCGCGGATTTTTGTTCTATACTTCAAAGAAGCAAAATTACCCGGAGAGGTTCAGAAATTCTACTTAATTTTTGGTTAGATTACGAGGACAATAGCCACAGCTTGCTGCCCAATTTGCATTAAGAGGTCATTTTGATAGTATACCATTACGTTTCATTAAAACACATTTATATGGTTAAAGCTAGATGCTCTAGTTCAAATTAATCTAGTGTTGCGCGGAGTGACATGTACGTAGCAAATATTCGCTTGTTTGAAACAAGCTTTTCTCCACGGAGAATACAAACTGTACGAAAAGCAGTATCCATTTTTTCGATGTTGACAGATAACGGCATATGAGAATAACAAAGCCTCACGATAAAGCATCACATTGCCTGAAACCTTTCTTGATAACATAGGGCTCTGAGACGTTCTATTCTACTCTGAAGATGCTTTGTGTGTGTGATAGAGACATCATGCATAGATGAACCATCTTTGGTGGTTTACCAAGTTCAGACAGGGGTCGATTTCGTTGTAGTCCAGTGGGTCTACATCAACTGGTGGTACTAGAAAAGCTTCTCTATCTGCGGCATTTTTCCCATTATCGCCTCAAACGCAGTTAGAGAACTGATTTCTCCATAGTTTCAGTGATTCATGTTAATCTGTAACCGGCCTTCCAATTTTGTTCTTACGTAAAGTAAAGTCTTCGAGCAGACGCTTGACGTTTTGTTAAAACTTTCGAGCTTCTATCATATAATACGTCAAGCTCACGACTTTTTCCTCCATTTTTTAGGTCTGAAAAGGCGTTCTCTTTTCCGTCACTATCGATATCGATTTCATCTCTCTAAACGCTAGCGTTGCGATTGCAGAGCTCCACTGCGTCTTTCTCTTAGGTAGCTTGGTGATACTCCCCATTATATTAAAACGTGCTTCAAAGGTCTAGTGCTACTTATGATCATCTTCTCAGTCGTATACATGGAGTGAGAGATATGCGTGCTCTGCTCAGCCATGCGGAGCGTAGTGCATACTAGTGGTGCACAGATTTGTGGATCCGGATCCTTCAAAGATTCGTTAATGACGAATCCATAATAAGCAAACGGATCGGAATCCACTAGTCCGCGGATTCGATTTTACAGTCGAATTCAGATACGAATACAAATTTTAACTCGAATCTTGACGCGACTCCACGAATTTAGACTCGAATCTAGACTTGAACAGAAAACTGCAATGAAAACAAATATGACATTCTTGTACATCCTCCTCTCTTATATTTACTCTGATATATTCGCTTTGCATTTCTGTAAACATAACATGTGGTGAGTAAGAGGGTAACACTACATGCATGGTGAAATGGAATAATATAGAGATGGCACCAAGGTGGATTTATCTATATGGTGACGTATTCCGCTATGGCGACTTTCTTAAATGTTCTGAGCGTGAAACAAAAACAAAATGCTCAATCCGCAAAAAATGATAAAGAGTAAGACAATATATAAATAAAATATAAAAAAGAGCACAGCTGAGGGTAATGCGTCACTTTTAGTATAAAATCACCATGGGAGGCAAGTTTTATTATTGGGACCGTGTATGTACGTATATTATTTGTTTTGCTGATAGCAGAAAACAAAAGTAAATGAGAGGTGAACAACGACATTCATAAGCGAACAATCCATCGTGTAGACTAAATGTTTTCTGTCTGTTTTCCACGAGCAAATTGATTTCTGGTAAACTTTGGCGTGTAGAGTTTTCAAATATTTTTAAATGTATTATAATAATGTATTATTATATATATATATACAAGTTAACATGTTCTCTGTACAAAAAGTACAAATATGTTGGACTTAAACTGTGTAGAGTTTAAGTATATCTTCCCGATGATCTCTAGCAACATTCTGCCATTCTATCCCGCGTCTGGCTATTACAGTAGCTATTAAATATGCATAAGGAGTTGGATCACATACTTTGCAAACTCCATGTAAGTGATGATCTCTGGTTAATTGCCGCTGTTAGTGACATTGCCCGACATCTTCAACAAGAAACAATTTTCTCCAACAGAATATAAAATAACCCAAAGCGGCGCTCAGTATAATTGTAATGCAGAGCCAAACGTTGCACGTCATAAAGATGAGCATCAGCAAAAAGGAAAGCGTCACCTGAATCACATGTAAAAAGGTTTGGAGTATATGATTCAGCGAGAACATTGAATACTTCACTAGCGTTAGTGGTGCATCTGAATTTACTGTATCTCGTACCCGACGATACTCAGGCAGTTTATACATTCTCCAGATAAGATGCTCACGATAGCATTTCACTGCCTCGTAGAGCATTGCCAGTAAAAAAACTATAAATATACTTGCAATCAAACCGCCTATGGTCTCAATGTGCCACCATGAGAATAGTATTTGTTCATTGTAGCCAAAATGGAAAGTCGTGGACATCATATGCTGCATTCCGGTAATACCACCGACATCGCTACTACGATGATGCATACCGTGCAATATCGGTATTTTATGATTATGTGACTGGGAATCTTCCAAAGGATTTAGTGTTGTATGGGTTGACATATCTGCTATTGTTGTAATCATTGTACTGTGAACATGCGTTATTCCGGCTGTAACTTCATTCACTACATTAAGCATGGTTGTTGATATTGTATGAGCGGCACTATCTGCTGATGCTGTTATCATTGTGCTATGATCATGCGTTACTCCTGTTGTAGGATCAGTAACAGTTTCCATTATATTAAGCATAGTTTGATTAACTACATTGGATATATTTGGTTGGGATGGAACATCAGTAACAGCTTCCACTACATTAAGCATGGATTGATCATCCACATTGGATATATTGTATTGGGATTGATTCATTGTAGCTAAATTTGTATTTACGTATTCGGTGCTCAACCAACGGAATTCAATAAATTACACTTATATGTCGTTATAATGGGTATACACTGTAAAAAAAGAAGGCAAGTAATAAGAATTATCATAATATTGTATATAAAATATTAGCTTCGCACCCTTTCAATGGCATTGTTCAGTGTAAACGAATACGAAAGTGCAGGTAAGCGATGAAAATCTTCCTGGCCAGCTGTTTGGAATAATCCTAGTGTAGAAGATCCATTAGCAGTCTTTATAGTTCCAAAGTGAACAACAACGAAAACACTGGTCACAGATTCCAAAGAATTGTTTTTTGTTCTTGGCTGCATTTTTCAGAAAGCGTTCACGATAACTCTGAAAGAAGTTTTTTCTAAAATTATTTAAAAATTCTTTTGACAATTGTTGATTTGATAAATGAAACAATTATTGCCATGATTTCTAATAAAATATTTTAAGTTATTTATACTTTTTTATTTTTAATTCGGAATAAATTAAACTTATTCAAAAGTACGCTTAAAATCTTATTCCGTCCCTATGGAATGGTGTGGGATCCCTTGTTATGGTGTGGACATATACGATATGTGTAAGCTGCACTGAAATTGACAATATATTTTATTAGTGCTGGTACTACTTAGTAACAACCATACTGAAATCTCAAGCATGAATAATTAAAAAATTGTCAAGATCTGTCAGTACAATTTTTAGCATGGAGCAAAAAAGCGCTGAAATCATCGTACTACTCTTCAAAAAGTGATGGAAATCGACAACAAAGGACTGATTTTTTGTGTAGTTGTAGGTGGTAGTTATTTGCCAGCTATAATTTTCAAAAAGAGTCTTAACAAATTGTAAAAGTCCAAATTTATATGTTGTACATCCTGATAACTTCTATTTTACGAGTACCAGACACCTTGTAGTTGCGAACATAGAGCATTTATAATTTGCCTACAATTTGCTGGGATTATTGGACCGTGGTTTTTTGAAGAAAGTGAGGACACAGTGAATTCACAAGTAAATTCAGACCGATATGTAAACATGTTAGATGCATTTTTTTTCCACGAATTCGTAAATTTAGAGACATTTGTTACTAATATGACGGAGCAAGATCATCGATGGCTGTTTGGATGGAGCACTTCCCGAAGCGCCTCACCTCAATAAGGGGCGAGTTGGAGTATTTCTTAACCACATTTTTAATCTATTTTGGTTTTCCCATTAATGTGTGAATCCAGTGGATCTTATTTCTTGCAATGCTTTTTACAATCCTCATTCTTCTGCATCGAAAATTTGCTGAGATAAGAAGAATTGTATTTCTCTCTGAAAGGTAACCATTTTTTCCGAGTGATAAACCGTATAAACGAGGTACAAACCTTCTTTTGATAGATGGTAAAAAACTGTATAAATTTCGTAACGATTAGTCTAGTCATTTACAAGTTACACGATCTCTAACATACACACCATCGATATACACGTCTGTTCCGGTTCTCACTTTCGTGAAGATTTTCCGAAAGGGAAATCGATAAATTGGCAAATTGGGCATTGATCAAGTGCAATTCGTTTTACTCAAAACAAAACAATTCAAATTCAAAAATCATAACTAACTTTCGTAACTTTCGCACGATATATTTTGTTGTAGCCGTAGACTCGTTTTATTGCATGCACTCGACTCGCCTCTTTATTTAATCTATTTATCTACCACTTATCTCAACTTATCTATCTTATGTTATGTTAATTTGACCGTTTGTGCTAAAAACTTATGAACTAATTATGGGCAATTGCAATCTGATTTCAATTGAATAATATATATAATACGAAATCTTTGAAAAGTTTCAATTAAATGGCATAGAACGCGTACAAACGCACATCAATTATTTTTTGATTTATGTAAGCACCATGGTGCACTTCTTGCGTACATACGGTTGCATACTTTTGGGTGGCACGCGACATTGCATTGTCGTCCTCACATAGCAGATACTTTGGTAAAAGCGATTTGAGTTTTTAGGTAGAAAAACATATAGTAACACGCACACCTACACCTACATCTACACATACACACTCACACTCACACTCGTACTGGCACAAACAAAAGATTCATCAAAAAATTTAAAAAAAAAAGCAAAGAAAAAAAGTTAGAATTGCACAAAATATGCGCATACATAATTTCTGCATAGGTGGCAGCCTCTGTTCTGTCTCTGTTCCAGAACTCCTCGAACTACTGCGGCTGTAGCTGCTCTTCTCGCTGGTGTTGGAGTCCTTTTTTTGTCTAAGTCTCTGCTGTTGCTGCTGCTGCTGCTGCTGATGTTGTTTTGTCGCTCGTCGTCCTTGTGCTCATAAATATTCATGCATCATTTTTTAATTAAAATGCAAAAAATAAGAACAACGAAAGAAATACACACGAAATTTTGCATGAATTGATTGAAAATTAAAAAGAGCAATGCAAGTGCACATAAAATAAAAAATAAAAGCAAAACAACTAAAATAAAATAAAAAATCGAATACAAAAGTGATGGTAATTTTAGCAAAACTTTGCCATATAAAAACACTGGGAGAACTATTATTAAATTACGTTTACGACCCATTAAAAATGCTTCATGGTGCATATTTTATTTAATCCAAATTGTAATTCAATTATGACAGCTTATGCCAACGTAGTAAACAAATCAAAAATAATTATCTAAAATCGCGCATGACAGTTTTCAAAGAAAAACAGCAGTAAATATCAACGTCGTCAGAATCGAAACTTTAATACGCTACAAATGCAAATAAATATTGATTTTTAAGAATTCTAATGTTAAAGTACTGCTCTGAAGTTTACATGCTGTGTTTTTAGTAGTTAGCTCAGCAAATAAGTTGGTTTTACATACAAAAACCACAAAGTATTCTATTGATTTCTAGTTTAGAATTGATTATTATGGTAAGCGGGGGGGGGGTGCTATGGGAAGCTAGTAGCGATTTAATCTCTTGCACGAAATTAATGTGTTTTCATTTTGTTTTGGAGAAATGCAAAGAAACGATTATTAGCTAAAATTCATATCCGTCTTCAAAGATCTAAATTTAAAGATCTATATAGAAAAATAGGAGAAGGAATCAGTTCACTCTCATTTTGCCTGCCTTAAACATAACTTGTTCAGTTGATATATTTGGTTTTTTTTTTTTGGTTAGAAACGTGTGGACGTAAAACAATTTTTTCGTCCAAAGCGTATGTTATAATTTGCAAACAGTTTATGCAGTTACAGAGTTCAGATAGGTTGCTTGTAAATAAAACAGAGTGTGACTGAAAACGCTGGAACTGAAGCGCTCAAAATACTTAAGACTTGTTTTATCAATGATTATTATACAATTAGAAGCGGTTGCGTTTTATGTGACACCTCTGCATTATAATTGTTTTATTATTGGCTTAAAATGAAAGGTCGAATTTCGACCACTGGAAGAACTCTATTCTATGTAAAAGCTGTCTAATATTTAGTTGAATAAGCTGTCATACCGCTGATATCAACGTAATAGTTCAGTTTTAAACTGCGCTAAGTGTAAAGTTTTAACGTTTTGCCATAGAGCACCCAATTTAGCAGTCTACTTTATTCAAAAATGTGCTTTAGAACGAATTTTTCGTTTAGTAAACTAGGTGGTGTTTATTCTTTGACCATCTATTTTTAACTATCACACATTATATCCAACAAATTAATGGGTTCTATGTTTTAATAAGAGATAGTCGAAAAATAGCACCAAATGATAGGCGCATTGATATTCTAAACCATGTTATCATGGACT
Organism: Leucophenga montana; assembly: GCA_035044765.1. Classification (NCBI taxonomy): domain Eukaryota; kingdom Metazoa; phylum Arthropoda; class Insecta; order Diptera; family Drosophilidae; genus Leucophenga; species Leucophenga montana. The sequence goes on along the minus strand of JAWNNQ010000334.1, from coordinate 364,770 downwards.
GTTGACTCAGAGCAAGTACATAAGAGCACGACAAAGATAAAGAATATTTTTTTCTCTGGTCTTCCAACTGAAACAAGAGGAAACGAAAGAAACAAAAATGGTAGCAGCTATAGCAAATTGGAAGAGCTGAGAGAGAGAGAAAGATAAAGAGAGAGAGAGAGAGAGTAAGAGAAAGAGAGAGAGACAGAGACAGAGAGAGGGAGCTTTGTGAGAGAGAGTCTTTGTGATTAGCCAAGGGCATTTTCTGGTTTTTAACTGCCTTCGACGCAATATTTTAGAAAAAAAAATACGTGCTTCTCTTCACATTCTATCTAACAAAAAAAGAAAAAAAAATCAAGCGAATGTGATGTGTTAGGTTTAAAGAGGGTGTGAATGATTTGTCCAAATAGTGTTTCCTTCCAATATAATTGAGGCAAAAAGTTTGAAAACGATATATACCTATGTAGTTGCTTGGTCCGTTGGGGTTGCCCTTCTTTAATATGGGATAATACTATACTTTTTTTAAATGTTCGGGTGCGACTCCCATACTGAATATATGATTAAATGCCTTTTTTGTTGTGTTCAAGAGGGTAAAAAAATGGTTTGAACGATTTGCGCTTACCTATTTACATATATATATATAGGTATAGATCAACTTGAAAATGTATATGGTGTCTTACAATGAACAGATACTTTACATATATATCAAAGAGCGTGTCCCACCCAAATCTTAAGAGTAGCGCACTTACAAGTCAACCGCCAATTTTTGTACTTTCGATTCAAAATTTTTTTATTATAAATAGTAAAAATTGCGCTATGTAATACTTTGTGTTACACAGAAAAATGTTTTATTCGCAGTTACATCTATTTCGAAACCCGACACGAGTTCTCATCAGTCTACTGGCAGCACTTTAGACTTGTATATGTAACAAACACATTTAAACATTTAAGGTGCTACGAAACTTTAGCCAATTTGATATTAATCGGTGACTTTATGCGTTCGCTAATGCCTGCTTTTACCCACTGTTACATACTTTGCAATAAAACTAAAATACTATTCCTACCATTTCTGAAGTGTGTAAAGACTCAAATTATACACTATGGTGTATGAAATTTTAGCTAAGAAAAAGACAAGCGCAAAATCAAAGAAGAAGTTGCCTAAAAACAGCGTAAAACTGTCACTCAAAACTCATTTAAAGGATTAATTTAGGCAAGTTTTACTCGCTGTGTTAAGTGTAAGAGTGTAACTAAAAACGGAAGTCCTTTCGCTGCCTGCCTGCCTTTTCGCTGTAGCTGTTTTCTACTCCGCTGGGACGCACTTAATTCGTTTTGTGCTGTGTAAATTTAATTTCTGCTTTTTCTGCGCTTTTAATTGTTGTTATCAACTGTTTTCCGGTGGGCGTGGCACTAAGGCGATTTAATGCGCGAATAGGTTTAAATGTGTCAAATAAACGATGATCAAGAAGAAGACGAAGAAGACGAAGAAGAAGTCCAAGGCACAATTTTACTTTTTAAAATAAGCATAATGAAATATATAACCGAAAAATGTCAACAATTAGCCTTGCGAATTTTCATGCGGCATTAGCCCGGCTATGCGAAGCTTAAGCAGCTTTCAAATGGCCGTAGACATTTCAACGCTTTAAGCGTATTACGTATACACCAGCGAGCATGAATTCGTTACGCTATCTTTTAGATAAACCATTCACAATTCAAAAAATTGTAAAGAAAACAACCTTTATAGCAAATTGAATAAGATAGAAAATAAAATATTTAGAATATCTTGCGGTCACTCTTTAAATGTAGCCAAGAACTTTCAACAAGTACGTCGTCGAGTCTGACTTTGTTATGTCAACGAACGCACTTTAAGTTCAACTTTTGTGGTGATCCACACAAAAACACACATAAAAGTGCTAGACAAGAAAATTTCTAGCATGAAATAGCAGAAAATCTAAGTAAACGAAAGTTTTACCAGTCAAACTTGTACATATATGCCCAAATAACTTTTCGTTCTTGAGGTGTGATTTATATTTTAAAACGTTTGCCACCAAACACAGACAGCCACACACAGTCTAAGACTGTATAACCAAGATGAATTCGCTTAAATACATTTAGAGTTAGAAGAATTCAAGCTATCTAAACTACAAAAAAGTTAAAATTTGTTGAAAGTTTTTCGTAACTAACTACTTCGTGTTTTCCCTCCCTTCCTTTAAGATACTTTCATTTTCCTGTTGCAGTTTTCTTTCGGACTGTTCTGAACTATTTGCAAGATATGAAATTGTAACATTCAATCTCGGTTTTGGTTTAGCTTCATTGAGCACAGTGCGCACAGTGGCTCGTTTTCAAAAAAACAAGTAACAAAAATCAATAGTTTAGATTGTAGAAAAAATCATTGAAACAATTTTGCACGTTAGGATATTTTCAATCTTCAATGAATCGACCCATGCAGGCGGCAATCCAACTTTTAACCCTTTCTGGAAGAGGTTCTCGCTCAATTTCTCGAAGCAGTCATCAAAATTAACAAATAAAATTATCATTTCTGGTTACAGTTTTTAGTTGTGGTGCTGCTCTAACATGCCTCAACAATGTTATTTTAGGATCCGATGAGGCTTACAGCATCGTAAAGAAATCCTCACATTAGCGCTTTCGAGAAATTTTGCATGTGTTATTGTTCATGTATTTTTTATAGTGCTTGTTTCTGGACTCCTGAGCCTCTACTGATAGCTCCGCAATCGGAAGAGATTGGTATTCAATTATAATTTGGCCATGTTGCAAAACTTTATGCACCTTAGAGTTGAGCAGCTTGTTTGGATATTGTTTCTATTTATAATTTTTTTAATTTTTTATCTCTTAGATAAAATTTGAGAATTTGACATTGGGACGGACAAGCGGAGAGACAGACGGACAGATGGACAGACAGATGAACAAGCTAACCGAGAATATATATACTCTTATCACCACTTTTTTGACTTTTACTTACATCTACATAAACTCTTTTACATTATATGATATATCTATAATGTAAAAGAGTTTATCTCCATTCGTTTAGAACTTAAAATTTTTGCAACCTAAAAAGTCAGAATGAGCCACTGTGCAGCGGTGTCAGCGTACATGGTAAGCGTAAGAATGGACTTTAGATTGATGCAGTGCAGTTCTGTCTCTTGAAAGTTACAATCAATTTGTTGCAGAGAAAAAATAGTGTTGCTTTTAGCTTAAAATCTGAAAGATTGTTGTTGTCAGTTGGCTCTTTTGTGCAACTGCAAGTGAAATAAAAAAAACTATATAATAATTTGTAGGAAAATTAAAAAATTAAATAATGTAACTAGTTATTTAGAGTGAGGAGCACAACCAAAACGTGGCTTAGTATCTGGTTTAAAGCCTGTGGTCACTGCGACACAGGCTCAATCAGTTAGTTAAGTTTACTTAGATTCAGTGCCACAGTTGTGACGCCATCCTAACGGAAAACAAGCACTGCACCATTAACGAATATCTCTTGTACCCTAATCCATTGATGGTTAGGTTAATTTACAAAAGATTTTCTCTGTCTCTTTAACAAATCTGTCTGTATATATGTTCGTCTGTATGTTTGTCTGTCTCTAATTCAAACTGTCTATTTGTCACTCTCTCTCTCTCTCTCTGCCTGCCTGTTTATATTTCTGTCTGTCACAAATTTAGCTACTAATCTTTCATCGGCAGTTTTGTTTTCCGCTTGTTCTCAATTTTGAGTTTCTTTACATTACACTTGAGCATGAACAATTAGTGTATTATAAAGTACAGGGGTCAAATGGCTAATGACAGCGCGCTCTTGTTTTATCAAGCGTCAGTCTGTTATGTTTTTTACAAGCCTATCGTTTTACGTCGCATTTAAAAAAAGTTATCGAAATTAAAACGCAATAGTGTTTTTGCTGTGTATATGGCTGGAAATTCGCAAGCAGCTATTGTTAATGAGCTACGTAATTTACGTGTGAACAAAATGTTTGTGTTTCGGATCCAATGATACTGGTAGCATCACAAAACACCATGAAGGTGGCCATCCAAAAACAGCAACATCAGCAAAAAAGTTTACAAAGGTGAAGGCCAGAATTCAACATAATACAGACTTAAACCCTAATGGATTTTTCGAGGTTATAACTGCTCTTAAGTATCAATATTTATATTCTCGAAGAACTTCTAGCTATTCATCATTTAAAGTCCACTATTCTGTACTTGCGTATCTGTCTCTTTCTTACATTATAATCAGCATTTTGGAAGTGTTGCTGTTGCAGATTGTTGATCATTCGCTGTATTGATCATTGGAGCGGAAGAGATATGAAGAGTGCTGTCATGTCCGTGGTATCACAGAGCAGTGCGGCCAGGTTACAGGTTGGTGCTACCAAGTTCTGTTAAAGTGATACCAAGATCGCTACAGACTAATTTTTTTGATTTTTACTCCATTTTGCTTTCTCATCGGTGTTTAAAACTGTTTACTGTCATTGACTTGGAACATTTCACTTTCCAGAAAGTGTGTATAAAATTTTCTGAGTTTAGTAGTATCTGAAACGGGATCTTTCTAACTTGAATTGAGTTTCTCAATCCAGACAATTGATTGTAAACTTGCTTCATTTATTTGTCCTAGATTGCCGTTGATGCCGTCTAAGATTTGGCACCAGTTCAATGCCTGCTATGTTCCTCTCGTCCTGTTCATTCATACTAAGTGTTGTTATGAGGTGTAAAGAGTCTGAGTAAATTTGTTCGTCCATTGCAGCATAATGTTACGCAAAATGGTTACTTTTTTCTGTAACAATTTTTACATCCCTTCCACCTTTAATATTAACAATGCCATTGTTTTGCAATATTTATGAACTAGCTTTGAAAGTACACGGCTCACAGTTCCGAGAAAGTATTAAATTTCGTTAACAATTGAACACAATTCAATAATTTCATATGCAACAAAACTTATGGAAGAAACCGTGTACCCGCATTTTATGACATTAAAACATTTTCAATTAGCAAAAGTAGTTAGTTCTACACACAAATGGAAAATAAAAATTAACTCAACAATTCTCAAAAATACTTTTGCGCGCACATGAATGCGTATTGTACTCGTCGTACTTGTTGTCTTTACTTGATGTCATTACAACTTTCACTAATTAATTCATGGAAATGGACAAAAACTGACAGCGACAGATAATTATGTATTTATATGCGCTGAAAACCGAAACCTTGAATCGTGGCGTATACGTAGTTTGGGTATAACTCACTTCCACTCAATGAGAACGACTTTCGTTGAGGACGACGACAACTGTCAATGTTGGCAATGCAATAAAGTTTATTTGGTATGGTGTGGGAAATGGGGAATGGGCAATGGGATGGGATGGGATGTTAGTACCATAAAGAAGTTGTATGACAAAAATCTTCAATGTTGAAAACGTTGATTTGACTCGATTTGATTTTGCAAAATTAATTAAACAAAAATGTAATTCAAGTGCAAACAAAATTTTACGAAGCGTGCTCAAAAGTCGTTTTGCTGCTAATTCCATTTCACTGGCTCTGGCTGCTTGACAATTCTACAAGGCAACAAAGTATATCCTGAATTTGAAATCTTTGATGAACATTTTAGAATTTGCCAAGAGTTAACAACAGTTTGTTGAAAAAGTCATGTCAAAAGTTTTGTACCTTGAATTTTAGCATTTTGCAAGTGTTTTTTCTCAAAACTTTATAACATTTAAATTGTCTTCCTCTCTGTACAACTATGGCACGAGAGAAAACCAGAGTTGTTTAGTGTCTTTATGTAATGATTTTTGTGTGCTTTCTTTGATGCAAGATATCTTTCAAGCATTGCCTACATTTCAAATTCTAGATTGTTTAAGAAACTTACAGATTACAATTTGTAGAAATTTCTGTAAAGGTCTAGACATTCATTTTCATTAGACATTTTAGACAAATAAAAAATTTTTATAGAATAGTTCCTTCTGGATGTTTTTCAATTGAATATGTCAAAAATTTTGTAAAATCAAAGATATAAGAAGAAGTTTCTGGAAATTATATGGAAATTTATTGGAATCAAAAACTTTTCCCCGTGATTTCTATTAAAATATAGATGCATGGGCTATAAGCAAAGCCAGAATAGTGTTTATTTTCTAAAAGAGTGAAGGGCGGCAGAGAGAGGGGGAGAGAGATGCAAAGAAATTAAGAAAAACAGAGAATAATGTTATAAAATTAGAGAAAGGAATGTAGTTCTGGAAAGGCAAGGAAGATACATATGCACTTAAAAATGAAGGGGGTATAGAGACAGTACAGTGAGAGGGAGAGAAAATGCGATTTTAACCAAAAGAAATTTGTCCGCTCTAGCTCTCAAAGACCAGACCAGAGTAACTATCTTTTCTGCACGTGATATAGGCAACCCAACCCTATAATCAAATTAAAAAATCAAAGTAAGTTGATTCTTTTGATTTTCATTTTGTTTGAAAATTGAATCGGTAATCGGACCAAACCGATTCGATGGATGACGTTTACGCAGTTATTCAAAATACGGATTCTTGCAAAGTATAAGAGACTTAAATTATAAATAATTAGACTCTTCTATACTCTTAATTTATATGAAGTGTATAAAATGAACGTGCCAAGGGTAGCTATCATACATATCATCAAAGAGTACAGGAGTACCAAATATATTACATCTTACGTCAATCATAGTAAAATATTCCACATAGATCCAGATCAGCAACATACTGAACTGTCTCCCATTTTAATGTTTGTGTTAACATTTTTTTTTCGGTTTTTGTTGTTAATTAACATCGAAATTTGATGTATTTTGAAGACAATCACAATTAAATATCTCACCTAGGTTCAGATCGGAATATACGCCCATCCGAATAATTTGTACGGATTCGGTTTCGATAAAAAGTTCCGTATTTCAATTTCAGAAGCAATTCGATATTTCAATTTACTTGGAAATAGCAGTATAGAGTTCATATTCTCAAGGTCTGGTAAACTAAATTAGCGAAATTCTTCTGAAATTGAAGTACGGACAATTTTAACGAATCCGAAATCAAACAAATTATTTGGATTCGAAAACCGAAACACTGGCATTAGATCCCATAAAAATGTATGGATGAAATAAAGAGTCTTAAAAATGATACGTTGTACATCGCAGTCAGTCAAACTGGAGTGTAGCGTTCTTTCCTTAAAATTTCTTTACTTCAAATAGCTATCTAGTTGCAATTCAAATAACATTACATTACATTTGTGTTCAAAATTCCATTAAACAAAACAGCAGTAATCAAATAGAACAGAACAACATTTGCATTGCTCACATAGTAAAAAGTGTTGAAGCAGACGATCGCTAATTTCTCGAACATTTTTCGAAGTAAGAGCATCTCAAGTAAGTTGAATTAAAGGTTCAAGCTGAACGATAGCATTGTCTTAACGATAACCAAATACAATGCATGGTTGGAATCATGTGCTAGAGAATACAGCGGTGAACGATCAGAAGTTAAGAACGTTACAGTCCCGATTTAGAGAAACAAAAGCACGACTCGCTCCTAACTCAATTTCCTTCTACTCACTTTATTTCGTATGAAACACTTTTTCAAACATCGTACGTATTGTATATATCGTACATACATATATCTAATATTTGGTTTAAAAGATATTGTGCTTAGTTCCCGTTCTCACAAATATTATCGTTTTCAAAACGAATCAAAACCGAACGATTTGAATTGAAACCGCTAGTCAAAACGAATCCAAATCATTCTTTCGGATTCGGAAGATTTTCTTTGATTGAGTAGCTGTTGCGTCTTAGAAAATCTAACTCGACTGATGACTGGACAAAAACCTGTGAAGAAACCTATGAATTCGGGACCCAGAAGTGTGGAACATAGATTTTTTTATGCTGCAGGTTATTTGCTCTTCGTTTTTCCAGAAAGAAAAATCTTTTTGGAAAAAAAAAACAGAATTCGTTACTTTCATTTTTAAAAATTAATGTTAAATTGAAAGTTTTTAGAAGTAAATACTACAAACCACAGCTGCACACTGCACACTGCACATTTCAATACAACCTCATTTTAACATTTGCATTGCACTTTGCATCAAAGAAGAATGACAAGTGCACAACCCTAAATGTCAGCCCTCAACAGTATTGCCACAATGTTGACAAGGGACTCAAGCACAAAAGTCAAATAGAGCGCACAGCGCTAAAGAATGCAACTATATAAGATACGAATGTATCTTTGTAGCGCTCTTAATGTATCTACAAGCAACAAACTGCCTGAATATCGCGACACATTTGCACTATTGCAATTTTAATTTGCGCTAAGAGTTAGAAATGTACAGAATAAAAAAAGAATTCGAAAAGCAGCTCTAAAGAGTAAACAATTTTCTTACCAAAAGTCAAACAAAAACAGCAGCAAACGTTGACTCAACAATACAGATACAAATGCTGCTGCTGTAGCAGCAGATACAAAACAATGGCAGACAAAAATGCCTTTGCTCATTCATTTCGCTATTGCGAAGACAGCTGCGACCGCTTTTTGTCCTTTTTTTTTTTTTTTTGTATTATTATTTTTGTTGTTGCATACTTCAAGTGAAGCAAGCACTGTGCCCCTTGCTGCTTTTTGTAGCAGAGCTGCCTAAAAATGTCAAGCCACAAGTGTTAAATTCGCACTTCAAATTGCAAGTTGCAGCAAACTGAAGAACACAACAAAACGGAACGAAGCATAAGTAAAATCTGCTGTTGTTCTTCTGTGCATTTCGTCAGTTGGTGGTGGAGGTGTGAAAGTATTGCAACTGACAGTTTTCATTAAAATGTTATCAAAAACGCAGTTTCCTCTTGTAACCGCAAATGTGGCACACAACTAAGATACAACCACAGCAACAACAAAATTACAACAACAACAATAACAACAACAACATTAGCAATAAGAGTCAAACAAATGAATGCATACATAAGATTCGGTAGCATAGAAGCTTACGTATCCTTTCAAAGTGTGCAAAGTGTGTTTAGAATATATTATTGTGTGGTTATTTAAACTATTTGTTGGCTTAGTTTTGATTGTCATACGGCTTTTGTCTCTCTATTTCTGAGATTTTTCATCCTGTATGAAATGAAGCGATTGAAAATCAAAATTTTTACTTTTACATAAGTTCAAAACGGTTCTCCATTTCTTTAAAACAAATTACTAAGCTGAACTTTACTTCTGAACAACAGATTTGGAAAGCATCTGAAGAGAACTAATGGATTTTTTGGAGATATATATTTCGATATACAGCTGAAACCTTTTTAAGTGGCCAGCTGTATTAAACACCGCACACTTCCATTGTAATTTTGATTACTCCCAGTGTGCTGCCCTGCGAATTTTGCACCCGAAGTGTGGAATTATAATTTTTGGGACCACAGATTATTTGTCTAATGTTAACCCTGATTTCATACTAAAATTATCTATACAGATAAATAAAATTGGAGTGTCTGTTTGTAATATTAAAATAACCGCTTTTTACTAAATGCATATGGATGTATACACGGTACATATGCCAAAATAATTTTTTTTTACAATTTTTGTCTGTCTGTTTGTTCCAGCTAATCTCTGAAACGGCTGCACCGATTTGGACGGGACTTTCACTGGCAGATAGCTGATGTAATAAGGAGTAACTTAGGCTACTTCTACTAGCTAATTTTATTTTATTAATATAAATCTATATATATATCTATATATATATATATATATATATATATATATATATATATATATATATATATATATATATATATATATATATATATATATATATATATATATATATATATATATATATATATATATATATATATATATATATATATATATACCACATAAGGATAAGGATCATGTGGTGGGGAAGGTGGATGGAGTGGCAGGTGGTAGGAGTGGCAGTGGGAGGGAGTTTCACGGGAAAGGGGAGGGCCGCGTACAACGTCGCGGGGACCATCTAGTAATTTATAAAATTGGTTCCAGCAGTTAATTTATCCACTAGTGGCACACTTTTATCTAAATATGAACTTCGTTTGCTAGCAGATTGCTCTTCAGGCAGGAAATTTAAAGAATTGACACGCCCGTTAACTTTAAACGGTTATATATATGTGATCTGTTTCTTGTCGAAATCATCTTTACATCCTGTATATAAAATATTTGTAACAGTGTATATGTGGTTTGTTGAACTATCAAAATATATGTAACATAGCGAAGAAAGCATTGAAGATCCCATAAATATATTCTTGATCAGCGCTTCAAGGTGAGTCGATTTAGCCATGTTCGTTCGTTCGTCCTTACATCTGTCGGAGAGAAATGTTATCTGACTAGAGAATGCTTAGAGACTTAAGGAGAGAGAGAGAGAAAACTAAGAAGAGAAACTAAACTGAATTTAGTTTGTACAGAAATTAGCATTATAAAGCATATTTTTGATAATCCCATGTGTTTCCTTGCTATCATAAATGCTATCTTAGTACCCACTGCTCATAGTTGAATGTGTCGTCAAATCTCTTTCTAATGCTATTTTCTTGAGAAGATTGGCTTAAAATAGTATAAAAACTATAGGAGAGAGTTGAATATAGTCTCAATCACTGGACTCCAGTTACAGAAGAAGTATTCCTTAAAAATATCTTTGAAATTGAGACGGGAAGATGGTATTTCAGGAAATTATCGGTTTTGGATTTATTTTAGTGCCAACTATTGCTGATTTCTATTCTGATTCCAAAAATTTAATGGATCATCTATTTTTCACATAGTCCTTTCCAGGATTGATCAAGTGCCACAACTTCACAACAACTTGTAAGAACTAAGGCAATACTACGTGAAACCGCAATAATACGCCGAAAGAGTTGTGTTTTGATGTAATTTTCTAAAGAGCATTGGATATAAAAAATCCAAGAAAATATCAGAGAGAAGCATTTCATTTTCCATACCTGTGAATGAAACCAGATGCTCAAAACAAGTGCTCGTTTGGTAAATGTTGCAACGAAATATTATTTTTATTCGTTGGCATAAATGTGTTATTTCGGCATGTTTGTATGGTGGCTGGCCCTTAAAGTTATTGGCATGTTCGTTTAATACTTGTTATCTGTGAAGAGGGAAAAGAAGACTCTGAGTATCTAAATTTTAAGTTTACATGTCTTATAGTCTCCGAGTTTCTTTATTTCTTTATCGAAACATAGATATTTTTTAAATAACAAGAAAAACAAGAGAAACTATATAGTCTCCGAGTATAGTCCCTAGTAATAAATGCAGATTTAGAGAAAATAAGGAACACCTTCACAACATGTAACTATGTCTTTATAGTTAATTTTTTCCATCCTATATCCTAGTTTTCAATTTAACGAATGTTATTCAGCCTATAGAATGTATTGCCTGGTTCGACCATCTCATAAACTTGACTTCAGAATTTCAATGGCAAAATTAAAATAAAATAAAATAAAATAAAATAAAATAAAATAAAATAAAATAAAATAAAATAAAATAAAATAAAAACAAAACACCACCAACTCAACGAGCACAAGCTCCTCTTCTATCGTGAAGTTTTTTTTTTCAACTGTGGCGGTACTCAATTTCATCCATTTTTTTTTTCAATTTATACTTTTTATGCCTTTACATTTTTGTGGAAATGCATAGACTGTAAAATAAACAAACCAAAGTCTCAAACAAATTGTTTGTGAAAAGTTGCACCACTTTATTTTGCACTTTCTTGTGCTCACGACGCCGTTTGTGCAGTTTTGCTCTTTTTTATTGTTACAAGACCTTGTATTCACCTTAATTGTGTTTCGCTAAAAATCTGGTACTTAAAAGTAACAAATTTTCCCATCACTAGAATGAATACATAATGTGTATATCAGTTATAGCATATAGCATAATGTATATAACAGTTTAACAAAAGATCACACATGATGTGTATAACAGTCACACCAATTTTTCGCATTAGTTGAGGTTATACATTATTAGTTCCCAAGTATAATTCCTTATACTGTCTTCGTTATTATACTGAGCAGCAAGTCTCTTATTAAAATTTTGTTTAATTTTATTTTTTAAATTTGTTGTCAGTTAATTTATTTGCAAGTATAGGAGATTATTGTCTTAGACAATTTTTTTATTTAAGAAAGATGGCAGATAACTAAAACTTATATCAATAATTATGTATTATTTCTCCTATTACAATATCTTTGTAAAATAAATCATATAAATTGTATTTTAATTGAAAAAATAGCTTCAAATTTGCTTATAAAAATTATGGCAAATAATGCAATTATTTTTGCTGGTTTACCTATTCATTTCAATGGTGTCCTGCGAAGTAAACTCAACAGAGGAGAGAGCAGAAGTTAGAGGACGTATTATAGGAGGCATACAAGTACATATTGGCAAAGTGCCATACCAAGCATCCATACGCATTGTGGATGGCAAAAAGCATTTTTTTATATGTGGTGGTACAATTATAACAGATAAAACTGTAGTCACTGCAGCGCACTGCCTAGTCGAGTGGGTAGATAAACTCAAATGGTTTCTATTCTTTTTGTCTGCATGTTTTAATGATTAAAAATTTCAGTACAAGAAAACAAAGTCCACGTCCTTATCTGCCAGTCAGTGTACTGCGCGTTGTTGTGGGCATTACAAATCATAGAAAGTATGAAAAATATACACGTCAATTTAAAGTTGAGTCAATGATACCGCATTGTGGTTACAAAGACGATCAAATAGGCGCCGACGATATTGCCATATTAGTCATTGATGGAACGGTGAAGATATCTAAAGATGTTAAAATACTTGTACCAGAACAAAATGAAGTTCCAGTAAATACAACGTGCACAATATCCGGCTGGGGCAAAAAAAGTAAAGTGAGTGAAATTTTTGAACATACTATTGAAAAATATATTAATTTATATTATTCTGTAGTACGGTGAAGCTCCCGATGATCTACATATGGCCAAAGTGCGAATTGTCGAACAAAATTTTTGTGAACATGTCTTTGGTCCAATACCGGATACACAGTTTTGTGCGGGTTACGGCGGAGACATTTGCAAGGGTGATTCTGGTGGGCCACTGCAATGTTTTGGAAAATTAGTGGGTATAGCTTCTCAGAGTACATGTGGAATGCTTCCTTATGCCAAGTATACAAGAGTTTCAGCTTATCACGAATTTATAGAGGAACATAAATGCAGCGGAGCTAAGGGCTATTCAAGATGTCTTCTTTGCATAAGATTGGTATTATTTCTATTGTTACGAATGATCATTATAGCATAAGTGGCATGTATTTATAGTATATTTTTGTAATTTTGAAAATTACTAGTGGGAAGAATTGTATATTGCAAGAACTGTGTTCCGCTCGGTTTCTGTCGCTTATTTACAGAGCTCTCGTATTTATTGTAGAACTCACTTAAGATTAATAAAATTTTCCTCGGCTATACCTCCGTTCAGCTATATTAAATGCGATCGAAACAAGTTGGATACTGCAGAATCACAGTTTAAACACCGTTCTAACCGCGAAACATGTTGACAACAGACCCAAAGAAACATTCCTTCTTCTTCTTCTAAAATTTTCCCTATGAAGCCACGCTCTCAACTGATACTCACCAACATGTTGGCAAGTCCGCTCTCAACTCAAGCTTTCTCACTCTCTCAGTTCTCTCAATTTTAAATAAACAATATATTTAAAATTGAGAGAACTGAGAGAGGGATAGAGCTCAGGTCTTTGTGTTTGGCCGAGGGTGTTACTTACCTTAGACGCAACACTTTAGAAAAAGAAAATAACATTCGTCCATAATCCTTTTCGCACCTGACACTGACAGAACAGTATCAGTATGGCTTCAGACTAAGAAGGGCGACAGCAATGTAATTTTCACTTTATGAACAATCTTAGAAAAGACCCGACTCCAACGAGCTTCTGGTCCTTATGTACCACGAGCTGTATGAGCTATACGGTAGGTTGACATAATCCAGCGCAGAAAATATCAACGCATTCACTTTGCTGGTCATCGCATCCGGATTGACAGCGGAGCTCCAGTACGGAGGGTTTACATGGGGAACATAAACTTAATTGGCCAAACACAGAGCATAAGCTTGTATTGTATCTATGAATATTTGGCATCTCCGTTCATATTGTAGCGGATCTACTTTTCATCTCTAAACACAGTTCGATGCGATTAGATTAAATTAAATTAAAGTAATGAAGTATAACTCTCCGCAAAAACACTTTATCTGGCACAAAGTTAGACAAATTCAATGAAAAAGTTTTTATTTACGCATCAAAAATATAATGTTTACGAGGGAATACACTTTGGAAGGAGTACTGGATATGCCCTATTCACGCTATATCTTAGGACACGCTACGTCCTAATACAAACACTCAATAGAACAGTGGAGAATATTTCAACAACTCCACATGAAACTTGCTAGACAGAAAATCGTATTAATGCACATGCTTGCGCATGCATGTAGGGTATTACAAGTAGAGAAAAAACTTAACTGAATTCATGAAAAATATGTTGTACCACATTGCAGTTGCGTATATGAAGCGCTGCATTCAGCAGGACTTGAACAGCGTAAACAAACTTGACAGCGTCAGCTGACAACACATCCTGCCGCAACTAACCAATGCGGATTCGGCTGCTACTATCCTGTTTTTGCGACAACATCTTCAACCACGCTGCCACATCTTTACTGCATGTCTGCTGGGTGTTCCATTTCGAGTTTATTCATAAAAATACGCAACAAGAATCCAGAAGGCAATGCCCAAATAAATGGCAAGGACATTATTCTAGTCACGTCCACAGGCGTAATCTCAGCAACTTAAATAGAAATGGAACATGGCAAAGTAAAGCATTGTAACGCATAGTATACTCGTAGTAGTCGGCGAGGGGAACAGTGGGTATCAGCTGATATAACTTGTAGGCGTCAACAGTGCGTTTGTTGCTTGTAGATTAGTGCTGAGTTGAAGTTGATAATTGCACGGGTAGTGCGAAATGGAATATGGCGCGAATCCTAGTTGTATGTCTGTGAAACACTTGACAGATATATTGTGCATTAAATTAGTTACAAAAATAAAGTAAATTGCAATGTTAAAGTACTAGTTTAAAAGAGCTTTAAAATAAAAAATTTGACAAAGTTAAAGGGTGGTGCTTCAGACACATAAATGTGATGTCCAGCGATCGAATGCTAGACGGTACAAATTGCAGAATTTTGGCTATTTGTCCGTTATTGACAAGTAATGTCGAAATTTAATAGCTAAGAATTGAAGTCTACACATACTTCATACACACGCTTCACACGCTTTTTATTCCTCTTAAACACAATATATTCGCTTCATTTTTTATGGGAAGAATGTGAAGATTGAAAAGAATCTCTCTCTTTCTCTCTTCTCTCTCTCTCTCTCTCTCTCTCTCTCTCTCTCTCTCTCTCTCTCAGCTCACTCATTTTTTTATAGCTGCTACCTCTTTTGTTTACTTTGGTTACTTTGGACTCAGTTGAAAAAGTAGAGAATAAAAGTATTTTCTATCTCTGTCGTGTCGTGCTGTAAAGGGCAATTCGCATTGTAGAGCATGTCAATCGAGCAGCTCAACGTTAGGCTCGAAACAATTGTGGATAGTATTTTAGTTGCAAACATTTTAAAAGATAAGGAATTAAATAACAAGTGCTCATACGTCAAATATGAATGCAATAAGTTTGACAAATAATAAAAAACTGCGCAATATAAATTGATGCCTCTTAATGGAAGACATAATTTACAGTTCTAGTCAAACACTTCATTCGTTTACTTCATTAAAATGGCTGATATTAAATAAATAGTAAAAATTTCGAAAGATTTATATTTTTCATTTGTATTGTTGGGATTGGTTGTAGCGAATAAGTAATTAGGCATTCTTTTAGGACAACAATTCTTTTAGCATTTTTGTTTTAGGACATCAAATTTGTTTTCCTACTTAATTGAAAGCATCTTGTCGAATATCCAATACTACATCTTATTTAATTTATATCGTCTTTCTTGTAAATAACTTTAAAAAAAAGTGTGAATATATGCAGCATATGCAATGCGCTACACAAAAGTGTTGCAACATATAATCACATGAACCTCATGTGCAATGCAGTAAAATAGCTCGATTAACATTTTAATTGTACTGGAAATAAGATTTTAATGAACTGACAGCAAGACAACTTCGAGTGACAGCACAAGCAATGGCGGCGGTGGCGGCAACGGCTGCTACGGAAACGGAAGTTGCTTGAAGCTATAAGCACAGGCAACTCAATTAAACAAACGTGTATGTGAGTGCGTGTGAGTGTGTGTGCAAAAGCAGCTCGAAAATAACTTTATAGAAAATGCCATTCACATTCGAAAAAAAAAACAAAAAACAAAAAAAAAAAAATGAATATAGTATGTACAACCACAAATTTTTAAATAACACTTTTGGCTGCTCCTAGCTTTTTTCATTTTTTGTATTTGCGCTGCCAACTCAATTTGCATGTTGGCCATATGAAAATACCAAAAACCGCGTAAAACGCAGCACAAACAAAGCTTCTGATGTGCTACTATGTCCATTTGTATTGCCCTAAGGCTTATTTGTGCATCAAATTGCATTCTGTTAGTGCATTCTCAAATATTACGAGGCTGTATTGATATGTAATCGGTTTCGATAAGTAATATCATACTTCGTATGCTAACTTTAACATAAAATTAGCAGGCCAACATGTAAATATAAGGCAAAACCAATTTGCTGAAATGCAAAATAAATATGTTGGTCTGCTAAATTTATGTTAAAGTTAGCATACCAAGTCGTTTTCGTTTAGACGCGTGCAAAAAAATGTATAATTTGACCACACAACTATTGCCTATTTCTAGTGCTATTTAAAAATTGATTTTTTCAAAAGTTAGCTACTTCTGTTATTCAGAAATGGGCCCAAAATGTTCAATCAATGCACACAGTTTCCACATTGACAAATATTTCGGTTTCTCAACTTGATCTACGAACTTTATTGACATCTATATAGATGGCATGAAGTAGTATATTAATTTAGATAGGATGTTTGTAACACCCAGATGGATTCATCAGATACCCCAATAGGTATATATATTCTTGAACAGCTCGACAAGACAAGTCCATATAGCCATGTCCGTCCGTCCTTCCGTGAGTACGAAAGTTAGTTATCATCGAGTCCTGCTACAAATCGGTATAGTATCTCTTAAACAGGTATACGTTCATGATCGCCAAGTCGGTGTGTCACGCCCACATTTGGTTTTAAGTTGCACATATTCAATTTCAGATCGATGTCTCTCAAAACTGAGGGGCTAGTTTGCATCGAAACGAATTGATAGACGGACAGACAGATCGACTCAATTCGACAATCTCCAACATTTGGTTTAATTTTTTTTTCTTTTACCAAAAAATCGTAGAGATAGGAACTAAATTACGAACAATTCTTAGCTAATTTGCCTTAGAAACCATAGATCTAAAATCGATATCGCAAATCGAATAAAAACTAATGGATATATGAGCATATAACTGAAAAAATGATAATGCGAGTTTTTCGAAAATAATTCTTAAAAAAAAAAAAATAAAATAAATAATTTTGGAATCTACGCCTCAAAATACTCGTACATCTATGAGTCCTCGATATGAGGCCGAAATTTGTAAGCTAGTGTTATGAGATTACAACTGCGAGGAAACGAAAGTCCTGCCTGTTAGTATAGAAATCAACCAGCATTCTTACCTAAGACAGAGCTGTACTCGGCAAGGGTTCTGGATAAGTTAAGTAGTAGATTAAGGCCCGTTTTCTTGACAGTGTAATCAATTCTGAAAAAGTAGCTTGATTTTCGCAACTTCTTAATATTTACTTACAAATCGAAATCTTGTAGTATAAATCGATAGTTTGATCTGTTATCGGCCATATTAGCAAAAAAATCGTTAACTTTGGCCATATTTATCGGTCTGTTAAAAGTGGCAACTGCCCTCTAAGTTCTATAGAAAGAATAACAGTTGCAAACGGCCCTAAGAGTTTCAAACTTATTATTAGTCTTAGAGCCATTTTCCCGCCTTGTTTGTATCTTTATAGCTCATTTTTCCACCTTTTATAGTAGTTTCCAATTTCACGACTGTTGTGGAGCCTATAAAACATATTGCTTACTACGATTAGCCAATTAACATATTTCAAAGATATTAGTTTTAGAGCTGCCAACTTGACTTCACAATTTCGAGAGCAAAACGAAAGAAAAACATAACAAAATAAACAAAATTTAATTTTTGTATTTACATTTTGGCACCATGGAACGCAATCTTGTTCGTCTTTGTTTTTTTTTTCTTGTTTTTTTTTTCTACTGTGGCGACGCTCAAGTTTCTACAAATGCATGGACTGTCCACCTGTTCAACATTTATCAGCTGTTAGACTCATACGATAAATAAGACAAAAGTAACCGATTTTTCAAGGATAAGTGAAAAATCACTACTAAATATGTTTTATGTATTTTTTAATATATTTCTAAGTCGTGCAAATTGGCCCATAGTTTATAGAGATCCAATAAATAAATATTTAAAATTTGGATTTTATTAATTTCTGTATTGTCAATGCTGCTTACTTAACAGTCCACCCTCGTATATATCTTTCTCTCTCTAAGCAGCCTATATGCGTATACAAACAAAACGGAAATAAAACTAAAGCGGATATGCACGCTAAGTACCTAAACATGCAGTCACTTCCGGCGTGCAACGGCATGAAAATCTACAGCACGTTTCTAAGCAATTTTTTTTTCTAAGCACAGCATAGCAGAGTATAACAGTATACTATAGTATACTATAGCCATAGGCTATTTGCTGTTCTAAAAGCGATTTTTTTTTTTTTTTTTTTTGGATTTTTTGTTTTTTCTGAGTACTCGTAAAGGTGAAGTGATTGAAATTGTTACGGCAAAAGTGCTGAGCTAAGCGAAACAGTATCTGTTTTAGTTTATCCCCAGCACCTCTTACACTATCTCAATTGTTTTTCCATTTATGCTGTTAAAATGTTTCAGCATTGAAAAGTAAAAGTAAGCTTTACCTTCTAGAAAAATTCAGAACAATTGCTTAATTGCCTACGTTGAAATTGCTTTTGGGGGCGGAGGAAAAAAAATCTAGATAATGGACTGCTGGCAGAGAGCTACTCTAAAGCAATCAACTTTAGAAGTCCTCTACTTCGACAGAGTGTTTTATAGATACATTGATATGCATATAGGTAGGTGGAAAATGTAAGTAGATATCAACTCTTCAAAAATTCAACTGAACGTGTGCTGAAGTGAAATGAGCCGCTTTCGAATACATTAAGTGAGAATTCATTGCAACGATTTACATTTCAGATTTACGTTTTATTTACCTTTTTATTGCATATTGCACTGAAAATGCAAGAAAATCTAATTAAAAACTAAGCCTCAATACTAGAAACTACTACAAATACTTTAAGAAAATTTACTTGCTGTGCCATAATTAGAAGTTAATTATGAGTAGGGTTGTGTGAAGCATCTGGCAGTATTTGTAGTTAAATATTTAGAATATTCTAAAAGTATTTGAAAGATGCTGCACCTTGAATTTGCAATGACACAAATGTCAACTATCGTTTTACTAATCAAAAAGCCGCATATGCCACACTGAGTAAAAGCAAATGTGCACGATGCGGAAGTGCTTCTCAAATGAAAAAAGTTTGCTTATATGGCAAACTGTTAAATGCAGTTTTCTAAGTAAAAGTTTCTGTGTTTTTTTTTCCTGATTACACTTCCGTATATCCAGCTTGAGAAAATGAGAGTAATGTTTGAATGTTTTGTAGTAATTTTAGTACTTTTAAAAAGTTATCAGTATTTGAAATTTGAGCTATCAAAATGTAGGTAACAAACCAAAGGATGCATTGGAGACTCCATAAAGTATTTATATTTGTGATCAGCATGATAAAACGTATTGATCTTGCCATGTTTGTCCGTCCGTCCGTCCGTCCGTATGTCTCTCGCAGAGCAAAGTACTCTAATTAAGGTAGATGTATAAAGTTGTGGATTAACTCAATATCTCTCATGTTGTGCATAGATGTAAGCATTGGTAGAAAGTTTTAAAATAGTTTATCATGTGTATAAATATTATCTTATGATATAAGATTGCAGTGTTGGCCATTTGCCATTTCCCCTTGTAAACCCATCACACTGTATCTCCGCTCGCCATCCATACTTCTCCATAGCAGCAGTGACTGATATTGTTCTGTTAAAAGCCTTTTAGTTTCAATCTTACAGCATGAAACTCTTGGCTTAAAATCTTATGTCAAAAACTTAAACTTTTGAGAAAAATTTCGAGCTTCATTTCTGTCACATAACACCTCAAGACTCTCCCTTTTCTAGTTGCTCTTTTCTTGATTCTTAAAGCGAGTTTCTTATCTCTCTCTTTCTCTCTCTCTCTCTCTCTCTCTGTGTTACACGGTCCAAAAACCACATTTCTTATCCAAATCTCTGTTTAACTAGTTTAAATAGTTCAGTTGCCCAAAAAAAAATACTCGCCTATATTAAGAGTAGCTCTGTAATTAATAGCAGTGAGTATAAATAATAGCGATTTCAGATGAAAATCTGTAAGCCATATAATTAATGGATGGATTACACTTCAGGTATTCACAATGTCGTGCAACATCAGTGCAAAAATGCAAGAAAAATGTTGCACAATCAAAACAATTTCCAGTAAAAAATCGTAGACTATGTTGCCAATAATTTCTTTGCATCGGTGCAAAAGCAGTATTGCAAAATATTATGAAAATTTAGCAAGTGACAGCATGAATTTTTGGTATTATTTTGTGCATTTGGTATTTTTTATGTGATAACAAAAACTTTTTGTAGATGGTGGCATAGTGCATTGTAGCTCTCAATTAATTCTATTTCTTGAGTAGTTTTATGCATTTTATACTCCAATTAATTGCATTTAATGATTTCTCGTATCATTTTCCTGACAAAAATGTAATACCAGTGCGAATCAAATAAACAAACCAAAGTTTCAAACATACTGTTTGTGCAAAGTTGCACCACTTTATTTTGCACAAGTGTGCACACGACGTCGTTTGTGCAGTTTTGCACTTTTCCGTCGTTGCAGGACCTTGTGAATACCTTAACTATTTTTTATAGTTCATCTTGTAACAAACAGACTAATGCAGTTTTCTACAGCAAAAACGTTTACTTAAATATTAACAAATTTTAAATTTTAAATTAGAACCTAATCGCGCATCTGCTGTCAAGTCGCTTGTCAAAACTTGAACTACATATTTATTTAGACTTGTACATACGGGTTTGTTCATTTATAATTCCGCGTTATGCCGCATGTTGCTAACTTGTCTCTCATTTATTCAGCAGCCAACATTCGAATGCAGCAAAAAGCTTAGATTTTACATAAATAAATCAAATATAATCATTACGCTAGTTAGCAGCTTTTGTTTTTGGAAAAAAGTTCTTTGTATTTGCTTTACTTTTAACTCAGAGGCTTGCTCATACGAAATGAGGAGGCTGCCAACAAAAATGTTTCGCTTAGCTGAAATTCAGCTGCATTGAGTTACACAGCGCACACACTGCACTTGAATATTATTCATTAACGAAAATCGAAAATATTCTACGCTTCACTGCTATTGATTTAGTTGCTGCCTGACATGGCTGGCATGATTTTGGCATATTTTTCGACGTATCCGAGTTTAGATAATAATTTATTTAGCGTAAAGTTAATATGTATGAACAATTTCTGTGCGTAAACACACTATATATATATATATCTATGTGTGTGTGTGTGTGTATGTGTGTGTATGCCGATCATAAAACTTTTGATTAAAGTGAAAAATAAACTTATAGTAAAGTTTGTTGCACTGCGCTGTGTTTAGCTGCTGAATGTGCTAAGAGCGGCTGCTGTATGTGTGTACATGCTTGTTTAAATGTAAATGCCTGATTGCCTGTCAGAGTTTGCATGTTCATTCATGTTTGCACAGGTGCCGTTTCCTGTTATTTATCTTTCATTTACTTGTTGTTGTTGTTCTGGTTTCTTTTTTGCTAGCCATTTTGCTACCAAAAATTTATTATACGTGAATTTTTTTTTTGGATAGGTATATAGTAAATATGTATCTACATACTGTGTGTGTGCAATGATGAATGCTTGATTCCAAAGTTTTGTTTAATTTTTATGCCCCGTGCTCACAGTGTAAAATGGTGTATTCAGTTTCTTGTATGCAACAACAAATAGGAGGCATATTGGATTCAATTAAATGCATATACTAAGTCTAATTAGTCGATATAGAAACTGCCCAACCAACTGCTTTCTTCCATACAAACCTATAACACACCATTTTCGAGTTTCTTATTACTTAAACTGGAAATACGGAATTTGGTGTGGATGGTTTATGGATGCAGTAATTCCATAAAATATACCACATTTTTTAGCTACAGATCGGAACACTATAGAATACAGCCCCATAATTGTGATGAATTTGTGTACGACTACTTACAAATTTTATTTTATTTATTACAGACTTGGTACAGTATATTTCGTACAGCATATTTCGTAATTTTGTGTCAGTGTAGATGGCCATTCGTCGTCAGGAACGTGTAACTTAGAAGGTGAGTATAACAATATTAATCATATTAATTATAATAAAGAATTAAACAAGAGAAGCCACCATATCCAATTTCAAATTGATATTTGCCGTAATAAATATATTTTTCATACAAAAACCCAAAAATTCAGTGTTGAGTTTGTATGAGGGCTATACCTAAAAGTAGGTGGGGCACGCTCATTGAGTGTAGGTAAAGCATCTGTCCATGAGAAGCCACCACAACAAATTTCCAACTAATAAAAAATTTTTCATACAAAACCCTATAATTGGGTAATGCTTGTGTTTGGACCAATCCCTGAAAGTGGGCTACACACGCCACTTTATACATATGTAAAATAGCCAGCCATAAGAATCCTCCATATCAAATATCAAGTTGATTTTAGCTTTAATAAATAAGTTTTTCATACAAAAATCTAAAATTGGGTGACGTATGAGCCTATGAGCCTATCCTTAAACTGAACAGGACACGCTCCTTAATATATATGTAAAGTACCCATACTTAGGTAGGCACCATATCAAATATGAAGTTGTTATTAAATTCAATAAAAAGTTTTTCATACAAAAAACTAAGAGTGAATGGTGGGTTTGTACTAAAGCACTGGATGACTAAGTTCAAATCTATTTTAAACGTTTGCTGTCGGCAATCGAACAAACGTACGGCCAGCAACTTTTACAAAGCAATTGATTTATTTGACCTGGAAGAACCACGCCTGCCGATTAGTATTACTCCCACCACGCTACGACATTTAGTTGGTCGCAACAGTGTTAGAGGCAGTTTGGTTTTATTTGTTATGACTGATTAAAAGGTCAATCAAATCAAAAACATTGAGCACAAACGAAATCCTTCATTGACTAATTTTGAGTCATAAATAGAGCTCGATCGATGAAGAAACCGGTTTCAGTCATTGAGATTGTTAGGTTTGCAGGCGTTTAGTTTGTACATTGGCAGTCCATAAAAGTGGACAGCACATGCTCTTTGATATACAATATCTATATGTGAAGTATCTATTGTTAAGAAGCCACGGCATCAAATTTAAAGTTAATATTTGCTTTAATAAATCAATTTTTCATACAAAAACCTAAACCTAAAAAAGGGCTTCTCAATTGTTAGGGAGCTGCCCTTTGAAGTGGGTGTGGCATGTTGATATGGATACTTAATACGGTTGGAGCCAAAATTCACAGTATACAAACAGAGAGACAGAGAGATAGAGAGAGAGAGAGAGAGAGAGAGAGAGAGAGAGAGAGAGAGAGAGAGAGAGAGAGAGAGAGAGAGGAGAGAGAGAGAGGGAGAGAGAGAGGGACAGGCGGACATAGCTAGCTTGACTTGTCCACGAGCAAAACAAAAATATGCGATTTACGATTTCTCCTTTAATGTGTTACAAATTTTCTAACAAATACATACGTAATACCATTTCACACTGTACCAAATTTTGCAATTGCATAATGATAATTGAACGACACGTCATAATATAAGATTATATGAGGAGGTGTTGGATGCTCCTGCTCTGCTCGTAGTAATAAAAAAAACAGAACTTTGAACTAAAATACGAATTTTGTGTCATTTATAGCAATTCAAGTTATGATACATTATTTTTCTTGAAATAAAAATACAGCATAGCGAGCCAGCTCAATCGTGCAACCATTAGCTATAAAGTTTACAGTCTAAAATAAGAAGAAGAAAATAGTGCAAATGTTAATAAGGCATTGAAACTGAACTATCAATAGTTGATTCATGCTGAGCGGTTAAAAACAAATAGAAATCTAGCAAAACTCGAAGCCTCGCCAATATGTATGTATTTTTAAGCTGGCCTAGGACTATAAAGCATATTGGTCGTACAAATTGTGTCTGACGTGAACTTTTATTAAATGTTATTATTGCAAAAATGAAACGAGCATAAAATAAAATAAATAATAAATTCAAACTAAAATCCTAATTATTGTTTCTAAACTTCGTTTTTCAATTGTGTCTAAGCTAATTGAGTTCTTACAAACTCTAATTTATTGGTCTTTTCCAGCACTGTGCTTTAAATAGAATAGTAAATCAACTACGCTACGAAGTAAACGAACATAAATCCCTTGCAGTATGCAATGTCATGCATATATCTCATGCAATTTCATCTAAATAAGTATCTATGCAACAAACTAACTTTTTGTTTTGGATTTTTTTTTTTTTTTTTTTTTGTAATTGGCATTTAGCGTTTGCAATGATTGCAGTTCAACACGCAGCGATAAAAGCTAATCGAATTATGCTTTTGGCAGTAATGCCAACAAAACAACAACAACAAGAACAAGTACAATTACAATTACAACAAAAACAACTGCAATTATTGTGCAAAGTAACAAAAAGTGCAACAGTAAAAAGAGAAACTACAATTTCAAATGAAGTTTTCAAGAAAAAGCGTAAAAATATTTAAAGTTCCTTTTTTTTGTTTTTTTTTTTTTGGCACAGTTTTTTTTTTTCTTTTTTTCACAAGCCATTAACAACAAAATGTCCTGCAGCAGTAGTTACATATGCTACGACAGAAACAACAATTTAAAATTACTACTACAACAACAATAATCGAAATATTGGGTGTATTGAAATGTTTTGCGCGTTTTTATAACACTGATACAAACAAAAAAATTAAGTGGTATGTAATACACACTGTGTACCTCTTCTTACGACGAAAGGAAAGGTCAACTACCATATAAAGTCAAAAACAAAGTGAACGGTCTCTTCCTATATGTGGTTCGCAGTTGAAAATAATAGTTTCTATACCTTGCCCTGCAGGCCATGGGTATACTAAGTTTGTGCAAATGTATGTAACAGGCAAATTCCATAAAGTATATACCTATATTCTTGGTCAGCATCGATTGCTGAGTGCATCTAGGTATGTCCGTCAGATCCGTCCGTCCTTCCGCCCATCCGTTCTTCGGATGTTTGAAGTACGAGATCTCGGAAACTGTAAAACTTGGAAATTTAGATTTGTAAGCTTCCCGCGAACAGCAAGTGTATTTTAAGTTTTGGATGCCACGCCCACAATTTTGCTATGTATTCTTAAAATTCAGCTTTTTCGAAGTAAACCAGCCAGGAAAATAAAATTTTTTTTTCATATTATTTTTCTAAACTAAAACTAATTATTAGAGTACGAACTGCAGCAGGGTATTGCAAAGTCGTGAATTCGTCAAAATCATCATTCTTTCGTGTTAAAATAAAAAATATTATTACATCCATATATACGATACATCTTGAACAATGACGAGAACAAGCAAAACTATCGCATGCAGATCCGTAAACGATTCACTGGTACACACTTTGTCGCTCAGTTTGTAGTAGATCATTTACGTTCGATATCACGCAAACCTTCGCTTTTGGTTCGCTTGCGGGAAGAGTGTTCGGAGTGTTTCGCGAAGAAGATTCGGATTTCATTCCCAAAATGTTTCTATGATTTAATTTAACATGTAACTATAATTACGAGTAATTAAAAATGCAAAATAAAAGACAAACAACCAGCACTGTGGGACTTCTAGACAGAAATAATTCCACTTTCCATTGGATCTATTCTATCATTCTATTATCTATTTTATTAATCCGACGTATGACTGGACGTTGTGATGTTATGCCCACAGTACGTTGCACCTTGCTTGTCCGATTCGGCGAACCTTTGGAAAGTTTTCTGTGGACACAAATGACATTTGAGATTGTCAAAAAAATACGATGCTAACATCCCTACCGCTTTTGTGTAGCGAATAACAACTCACAGAAAGCTTTAGTCGTGTAGCTTTCCAAGAAAATTTCATTTTTGTCAACATTTCCTAAAGCCTTTTGATAGACTTGCAATATTTCTGCTAGTGTTGTTGACATGGGTCCTCATCTATCAGTATCTTTAATACATGGTCTTCGAAAGTGTTTGTTCTAACAGATTGTTCCTTGTCTTCAAATTCCTCACATTTAAAGGGATGTAATCACTCTTTCCTCACGGTTTCCGATAAAACGTTTTCACTTTATATAATTCACCACTATTCCAGCCGTTTTTACACCCTGTACGCATAATGTGATATGGTATATTAACTCTGTGCAAATGAATGTAACCATTGAAAATTGAGTCGATAAAGACATGTCCTTCCGACCGTCTGCTTCAACGAAAAGATTTTGAAGATATTTAAACTCTCCTTCTCCCTATTCAGTTACAGTGTATTAAATGAAGATGCCAGCACTAATTTAAACCACATATAAATCTGCCTTCATGTTTAAGATTTTGTAAGAAAAATTTGTTCTATATGTTTATAATTACGCTAGAAATGCAAAATTATGTGTATCTTACGTAAATTCTAATAAAATATGCTAGATAGGTACAGAACGGGCAACAAAAGGGTAGACCCCATACAAGGTTACCATCCATTTTTAAGTTTTTGTATGAAATTTTTTTGTTTTTGTTTTTGTACTTAATTAAGCTTTACTCGTATATGTCAAATTTATCTTACGTCAATCCTTAAAATATATTTCATATATGCCCAGATACGACTATTATAAGCGGCAGACCCCATACAAACCTGCCTCTATTCTTGAGTTAATTTATGAGATTTTTTGGTTTAAATTAAGCTAGAAACATCAAATTTGGTGTATTTTTCGTATATACTTGTAAAATATCACACATGGGTTCAGATCGGAACACTCTTGAATATACATATAATTCATTTAATAAGCCTTAAACAGAGTACAGGGTGTGTATATGCCAGTAGCGTACTTATTTGCTATTATTGTATTTGAAAGTGAAAATGCAGCACACCCGCAAATGTCTTGCTTACTTAGCTTACATATTGACAAAGTAACGATTAAAATATTACCATATTATCAGATTGAGTTTATAGAACAATGTTGCCAGACACTTAATAAGCAATATAGTCTTATATGCTTATGGGGTTTCGCTAGTTTCACTAGTTTGTAAAGAAAAAAAGGGGAAAACTTTCTAATACACACAGTATATATGTATATCCGAAAGGCCAAATGCCAAAATATGCAGCGCTCAATTCTTTTTTTTGTTGCAATGTAATTTCGTCGCCGACGTCGCTCAACATGGCGTATGAAAACTAAGAAGAAAAAAATGGCACACGGAAACGGAAACGGATGCGGAAAAGCAAACAAATAAGCAGCAGCAGCGTCCAGCAGGAGTAAAAGCAACAACAAAAAAAAACCAAAAAATCGAAGAAGCAGTATAAACGAGTTAAA
The DNA here is from genome assembly GCA_035044765.1 of Leucophenga montana. Lineage (NCBI taxonomy): Eukaryota > Metazoa > Arthropoda > Insecta > Diptera > Drosophilidae > Leucophenga > Leucophenga montana. Next base: position 337,020 of record JAWNNQ010000334.1, on the reverse strand, counting down.
AGCAGCAACAACAACAAATTGCAACAACATCAGTTCTGAAAATGATAAATTTAAACGAAGTGACATGACAAATCGCCGCTCATTTGTATTAATCATGACTGCTGCAAAAATGCAACGAACAAATGGAGGGCGTAACACTAGTAAAAAAAAAACAAGGGCGTGCGTTGAACTCTTTACTACACAACCGAATTTCACATGAGTCCTGAGCAGTGCTGAGTCGTGCCGGTCGACGGCCATTTTGTTGGTCGCTGATTTTGGTTTCCTTTGTTGCATTTATTTTGGTTTTTCATGCATTTTCTTTTTCACTGTTTTTGTTTTTTTTTATTTGTTCATCCCTCGAGGAGTCGTGTTGCAAATGTTGTTGTAATTGGCGATTTGTTTTCGCGTTTCGCGCACAGACTGTGTAGCCGCTTTACAGATTAGCAAACATGATGTGGGTAGTACAATAAGTTCTTTAAAAATCTAAGAAATCTATTAAGCACTATTTGTGCTACCCACGTACAAAATAAATGTGCTGTACAAATATAAATGAATCGGTCGTTGGCAGCACTTCGTAAAGGATTTTGCAAAACAGTAGCTGGTACCATTTAAAACTTATTATTCACAACTCTCCGACAGCTTTAATGCCAGCCATTTACAAAAACTCACTCTTCGTTTGTTTTACAAACTTAATTTAGCGTGAAATTAAAGAAAATTATGCACAAATTACACTGTGCAAGTAATTAGCGAAAATATTCATTATATGCATTATGAATTGGACACACACTTGGTAGAGAAAAAAAAAAAATAAAATAAAACAATCACAGCAGTTTTTATTATAAAAATATATAAATAAATAAAATATACTTATACGAGATATAATATATATGAATAATTAGCAGTTGAAAAAAAGTCATTTGTAATAATAAAAACAAGAAAAAATCTTAGCATCGGTTGAACCGAAGCGCTAATACCATTCATATGAAATGCCAAATCGTATCCCTCTCTCTCTCTCTCTCTCTCTCTCTCTCTCTCTCTCTCTCTCTCTCTCTCTCTCTCTCTCTCTCTCTCTCTCTCTCTCTCTCAGCTCTCTCTCGTACTCTGTGGTGTTCACATTGTAGAGCATGTCGATCGAAGAGCTCGACGTTTGGCTCGAAACTGTTGTGGGTGCACTTGCAAACATGTTGCTCGCCAATCAGTTGAGTATGAGTTTGATAGTGTTGATAGAATTAACACATAAAGAAAAATTTGTTTAAAACTGTGAATTAATTCATAGCATAACTGCTATGAATTCTGGGCGGCACTTAGAGCAGCACTTAGAGCAGGGCTGTCCAAAAGGAGAGCACCCAAAGTGCGAGTAATTTCTGACAATACAACACCAATGCAATGTAACTAATTGAAATTTTTTTTACTCTTTAGCAACAAACAGCTGACTTCGGTATGCGTTCGTTCGCATGTGTGTGCATACACGAAAGTGTTTGTCCACATGGTGTTATGACTGGACAGCGTTGATTTAGTGGCAAAAGCATTTTCTGTGACAATCGTGTATTAGGAATATTTTTATTATTGGGCACTTTAAAGACAAACGGTCAAATTTCGACCATTGGGAAAACTCTTGTCAATATAGATACTCTATACACTTGGCACTAAAATAGCTTTAAGCCAGATATCTAGAAATGCGCAGCAACTGCCAGACAGACGGACATATATGTATATATATGTAAGGAAGATTATATATACTTTCCGCTACGATGTCACCTTTAATGCGTTACAAACTTTTCAACAAACTAATAAAACCATTACACACTATGTGTAAATGGTATAAAAAATATATAGTAATGAATAAATACAATGGAAATAATTGATGCGAGAGCATTGGGGCGTTTATGTCAGCAGAGATTCGTCGCCAGCGTGAATTTAAAACAGAAAACAGTGACGTAAATGCAAATGCAAATGCAAAAGAGATAGAACTATACTAAATGAAGGAGACAGAGTGTAAACAAAGAAACAGTGTGTGAGTATGAGATAATTTTTATATCGATGTATTCAAATTTTTTTTTTACCTACAAGTAAGTACCCTACACCTATGAACATTCAATGAAATATAACAACTGCTCTAGAAATTATGTACATAACGGACTGAACTTTAGCACTGTACTCACTTCGAAAGAAAATACTACAGAAATCGAAAACTTCACATAGAAAAGAGTTATGAATTCGTAATTTTTCACATTTCAACGTTTTATGTACATTAAGTACGTTTAAAATTTAATATTAGCTCTCTAACTTATACATATATCGTAATACAGATACATACTATGAAATAAATGCATTAATCAACCGGCAGTATAGGCTGCTGTCCTCTCATTCACTTTCTCTCCTCATCACCGATCATATTCCGTCTGTGTCACGACAATAAACACGGAACGCGCGCTCACTTCTACTACTGTTACCATTTAGATATGTGAAAGATAAGGCAACGCTTCACTCAAAAATGAAAAAGTACCAACAGTTCGGCAAAATAGTATATTTATGGACAAGTTTTGATGAAAGTTTTTGTGTGTGTTCATGGGGATTCAAGAATGGTTTAGATTTACAATTCGATACACTGGGAATGATCGCGAGTCTTCCTGGCCAAAAAAAATTTAAGATAGAGGGATGAAATGTTGTATATTGGAGCGAAGAGGAAAGTGTTGGGGAAGAGGAGGATGGGAAAGAGTCGGAAGGGCCGGAAGAGAAAGAGGTGTAATTGGGAAGAGGTGCAGTGCAAGAGGGGCACATAAATAGGGAGGATGGGCAAGGGGTGGTAGGGAAAGGGGGCAGGGAGAAGAAGGATAGGGTAATGTGAGGTAGGGTAAGAGGGTATTGGGATGGATGGGTAGAGGTAGGTGAGGCGCAGGGTACCATTGAAGATAGAGTGATGAAATTTTGTAAACTTGTTAGTGGAATCGAAGGAGGCGGGGAGAAGGTGAGGTAATGTAAGGGGGTGGGGGAAGGCGCAGGGTAAAGGATGGTGGGCGAAGAGGTAAAAGGGGGCAGGTGAAGATGGGTAGGGTAATGGGTTGTAGGGTAAGGGGGCATGGTTAAGGATGGACAGGGGGAAGGAGTGGCAGGTGGAAAGACAGAAATGCGTCGGGTATTAGCTAGTATTTTAATAAAAACATAAACAAAAGTCAAGTGTGACCCATACGACTCGACGTGAAAAATGTTACTGTATGTTTATATAGATATCTCTCTCGCACACTCTGTCGTTTTTAAAATCCCACAAAAAGAAATGAAGGGGAAAATATATGCTCATATTATACGTGTGTCATTAGTAGCACAAATGCTTTATAAGATTTATTGACCTATTATCCACTCTGTATTACTATTACAAACAGTTAACCAAATAAGTAGCACCCCCTTTTTACATCATATGTGTAGCGTATGCAAAGAAAAGCGTGCAAATGTATACAAGAGAACTATTGAACCATATTTGCCACTGAAAATAAACCCGACATTGTTCTTCTACAATAGGTTTCAAAAATGTTGTTTTCAGTCTCTCTCTCTCTGTCTGTCTCTCTTTCTCTCTCTCTCTCTCTCTCTCTCTCTTTCTCTCATGTATATTGCATAAAAATTCGTTGCTTTTCTGTAAATTCTACTGTGAGAAAATTATTTTCGCAACCATTTTTTTGTTTACTGCTCAAACGCGCAATGGAATTTTTTGTTGATTATTTATTTATTTTATTTTATATTTTATTTTTCATTTCACTATAACGACTTATTGGCGCTCGGCCGCTTGTATATAATGAAAATTTATTAAAAATGCCAGTAGCAACAACAAAAAGCAACAATATGGACAACACTGACGAGAACAAAAATCTGTTTGGCTGCATCGAGACACGAGCAAAATACATTTGTTTGGCATTTTTTATTATAAAAGAATATGTATTGCTTTGACCAGTTTTTTTTAAACAAAAATTTAAACAATTTTTTTGTTATAAAAAATAGAAAAAAAATGAGCGCAAAGCAGGTTTCATGCGTTTAGTTTTATTTTAAATATTTGCTTTTTACTTTGCTCGAATTTTTGCACCATATTACGTTTGGCCTCCATTTTGTATTGTTTCCGCCATTTTGTTTGTGCGTTTAAAACAATTTTGTATGAAATTAGCAAGATGTAAACTATAACAAAATTTCCAAACCAACAATCGGGTGAAGTCAGTGATAAGTATTATAGTATAAAGTAGTATAAAGCAAGAAATAAATAAGAAATATAATTCGGTTTTCGTTCCGGTTTTGGTACATACCGACATGTGTTCTGCACTGGTTTTAATTTATTTCGGTATTCAGTTTCGATATGGTTCTTGGATTTTAGTTTCGATATACCTGTACGGTAACGGTACCGGTAAATAATAAAATTCTTGAAAAAAGAGAAGAGAATAATTACTATTGCCAACGAACCAAAGACTATATATCATGAAATATATATATTTTTTTTTCAAATAAACTATTCTTTATTCAAGTGTATACTCTTCATACATAGTGTGACTAAAATTATAATTTTATCTAGGAGTTTGTAATACATTAAACGAATCATCAAAGATTACATAAAGTGTATATTCTGGATCAGCTCTACGAGACAAATCGAGGTAGCTATGTCCGTCTGTCTGTATATAACCTGCCTCTGTGAATCAAAACTAGTCCCTCAGTTTTTAAGATATCGCTCTGAAATCGGGTATGGCTATTTCCTATGTCCAACCAACATGCCGCGCCCACTTTAAGGGGTAGCCACCATACAAACCCTCCGCCCATTTTTTGAATTTTGTATGAAATGTTTTTGCGGTCAGCCGATTCCTAAGCTGATTCATAATAAATTTGACACCTGAAAACGCTAAGTATATTCCTTCCTGCAATTCCAGCTTCCTTTCGTAGCTGGAATTGCAAGCGCAACTGTCAACAATTCAAACAGTTCTGGGAAATTTGTGATATTTTCTAGCAATATATGTGAAGTTATGTTTTATACGAATAGGATTTGTTGTATAAAAATAACTACTGTTAACAATAAGGACCCGATGGGTAAATACAATGTGAACAAATAAGTTTATATAACTTAAGAAAACTACATGATTACGATTTTAAACGAATTAAATGAATACAACTCAAATACGAATTCTTATGCTAAACTTAATTAAGCGACGGACGAACTGCAGACGGCTGCTTTCGACTGAAGACTCTCGACCACTGTCGACCACTCTCTAACACTGTCGACCACTCTCGACCACTCTCAATCACTCTCGATAACTGATTATGATCATTGACAACTCAGAACTCCTTACGACTTCCTGTCTTGCAGCTGCTTGTCCTTCGCCTGTATTAACAACGAATTCTCTGTATAATTATAGCGACTTATGAGTAATTATAGATACATTAGTGTGTCGCTATCATGCGTGTTTAAGCCCATCATACAAATATTCTGGTTTCGGTTCTTAATTTGAATCGGTCAAATTTAGTTATCAGTTGCGTTTCTATACCGGTTTTATATCCTGGTTTAAAGTCATCTAATTACAAATTTAAGGAAGATGTTCTATGCTCTTAGTAGGAACTGAGATAAAAACTAGAAAAAACATAAACTTCAGTAGAACCGAAGCTTTGCTACTGGATTGAAAGTTGGCTTGGAGACTTTTTATAAACAGAAGCAACTCAAGTTCTAAAATGAAAGATTTATCCACTAGAAGGTATAACCCCCATACAGAAACACTTTATATTTATTTTGTTGTATCGAACATGTTTGAATTAAAGCAGTTGTTTTTAAAATCATAATTAATAACAATAATTATTTTTAAATTGTTCACCTACATACGAAAGGTGAATTCAATTAATAATACCAGATATTGTATAAATTGTATACTAATATCAGCAAATATGTGAGACACATCGATAGCTCAAGCACAACTACTTAACGTACAGCGTAACATCCACACCACTTGGATTCAACCACTGCTCGATCCAAAAAAAGGGCAAGTGTGCAGAGTAGCAAAGCTTTGGTTCCACCGAGCTTAGCGTTTGTTCTTTTTTTTTGTATTAATTCACAAAATTAAGGAAACTGTTTCGGTTTTGATTAAACTATCAAAAGATACAGTACTGCTCAATTAAATACGTTGAAGTGGATTAAAATTGAGTATCAAGGCTTTAAACATATGAAATATACACAAAAACATACATCTTTTTTAAAATTATGATTATTAAGCTTTTGAAATGACTATTACATTTAAGTTTCTATTTCAATCCAACTTATTAAATTTTATTTTGTTATATTTTGTTAACCCTGTAATAGTAAAGAACTGTGCATTTCGAAATTTATGTTTCACACTTTGAGCGATGCAAACTTTATGTTGTGAAAGTGCACAAATTTTTATATTAAAACCAAAATAATAATATGTATTAGCAACAGTACAAGTACATTGAACGCTTTCTCATGATGTACAGATGATTTTAAATTGCACGACTCATTTCTAATGAAATGTATATAAGCAGCTACTCTTGTATAAATATCACCTGGTGCTAGGCCACACGAGCCCTGCGATATAACGCCAACCAACTGTCCATTGCACTGTAGTGGTCCACCAGAATCGCCGGGACAAGTGCTGCCACCCATTCCGGCACATATTTGCGTCTTGGGTAGATGTCTTGGGCTGTACTCGCATTCACTACTTTGCAACAGTTGAACTTGTGCAATCTTAAGCTGTTGTGGCGCTACTTGGCGCTATAGGAGAATCTATTACTATATAAATGTAAACTATATATCTGCTATTGTATATACTTACATTACCCAAACGTCCCCAGCCAGCTATTGTACATGTGACGTTTTCCAACGGCTCGCCAGTATGCAATTTAATGGCTTGTACCGATTCGGACATTTTTATAGTACCTTTAAGGATCAACAGCGCTATATCATTTTCAGCCAATGGATCACCATCTCTATAGGCACAATGTGGTATGACACGCTCAACTCTAAACTGCTGCGTATTATTCTCAATGACGGAGAGATGCGAAATGCCAACAATAACGCGAAAATCTTCAGCTGGTCTATAGGGACGTGGCTTGTCTCCGCGTTCACTTGTATAGCAGCAATTTAATAGTCGCCTAGTAACATCAATTATAATTTAAACTGTATAGATGGTTACTTACTAGGTTAAACAATGTGCTGCAGTAACAATTTTTCGCTGCGAAACTATTGTACCGCCACACTGAGCCATCTGCATTGGTGCAAATGAAAGCGATATGGACGCTTGATAAGGTACGCTCTCGATTGAGGCAGGTCCTTCAACAAGTATAATCTTTAGCCAAATTATTATTTCATCAGTTTCATCTGCAAAAGAAATTGACAATTCAATACAATTGTATATTTAAAGTGAAATGGAAAGTTATCTTGCTTGTTGCTGTCTCCATGTAAATAGTTTTAATGAATTGTAATGCAAGTAGTAGAACAATCATTAGGAATTGCATGCTTTGATAATGTTTTGCATTTCGAATTTGTCAGCTTGTTTTCAGGTCACTTAAAATTTTGTATTTTTATTGAAAATGGAGAAAACAAATTACATATTTGAATGATTTGTACAGCAGAGATATAATTTTGAATAATATTTGACACAAAGCTGATTTCGCTCTGCTTTGATAGAAGCTTGATTCACATCACTAAATCTGTTCAAAGGTGCTCCGTAAGGTACGACAGGATCACTTTCCCTAAGAATCACTACCAGTGAGCACTATTTGCGCTTATGTTAGTTAAGGTTATAATAGGTCACTTATTATAGTACCATAAAGTTTCTTAATCTACTAGCTGTCTCGTGGAGTAAACCATTTTGATGATTTTACAAAGCTCCCAGCGGCCAACTCAATCAACCGCAATATAGTGATATTATTGCATATTTTTGTGCCTGTCACTACAACAAGTACAAACAGAAAGTCACCAAAATAATAGCGAAGCGCATAAAAAGAAAAACATGTTCTATCTCTTTCGCACTTACAGTTTCTTATTAACTGGTAAATGGCTGCTCGCATACTATCGCTTTCTATTATTATACCAAGTAGGTAGCATTCGTTGAATGTGGCGAGATAGAGAGAGATAGAGAGAGAGAGAGAGAGAGAGAGACTTTTAGTATTTGTATGTTTGCATTTGTATTTCATGTAAAGCATATATGCGTTTCTTTCGTTGTGCGAGTGACAATTGTTTACAACTTTTACACCCAAAATATATATCCGAAGTTGTAGATTGTACACAACTGCGCATACCTCTCAAATGGTATATGTTTTGTAAAAAATATAGAGGTACATAAATAAATATGTTATTTAGATAGTTAAGAGATGTGCGATATTCAGAAACTACTTTCGAGCTTGAGAGCATCAAGGATTTTGAGAGCTGCTTGACTGTCCGAGTATAAGTAGACAATATCCGCAGTAACTTTACATCTACTAAGACAGACTATGGCCATAACCTCTGCCTGGCAGACACTACAGTGGTTAGGTAGTCTGAAGGTCTTTTGAACATTAGTACATATGAAAAGACTAATACTACTACAAAGGTTTCAAGCTTGAAGTCTGTGTAGATATTGACTGCACATAATTGTCTATGTGGCTTATTGTCGAGTGAATATTGTAACAGAGTAACCTCTGTCGAAGGCTAACCTAGGGACATAGTGTGGCGTTATTTCTGTTGGCTGGAATAGCGTTGATTCAGTCTGAAGGCAGATGTTGCAAGCAGATGCAGAATTATATTTAGTGCTTCCGTAGGAGTGGTAGGCAAAGCACCGATAATATATAAAAAGTGAGAAAAGTGTTTGATAATCGTTTAGTCAGTAATATTTAGGTCGCGACAAACAGATGTCTCGGAATGAACCAAATGTAATTGTTTCGCTTTCTATCTAGTACCTGTTACATCGTCTGTCATATACATTGAGTCTATAATGATACTAGCTCTTTTTATCCATCATGTATCATTAACTTGTTCCATCTCAGTCAATAAATCAGAACTCAATACAGTAGAATCTTTAATATTGTTGAAGTAAAACTTATGGCTAGGTCCAAGGTTTTTACAAGACTCCTTTATACATAAAAAGTGAAAGCATAAATTTTCAGTACAGTTCAGTTCAGTTAAGTTTCCTACTTAAAACAATGTCCAGATAGTTTGAACATTTTCTGAGAATAAGTGTGGCTTGTATCTCATAGTCCAAAGTATCTGAGTAGTCTTCCCTGATTTAATGCGTATACCATAGTTTCTGGCAATGAATTGCTAATCGCTTGGCGTAGTTTGCTAACAGAATATAATCAGGAAGGTATTAGCTACAAGAGCTGATTAATGCTGCTGACTGCACAGTTTTTGTGTCTGAAATCCTCTAAGGACATGTTAGCATTCGACTTATCAGCATTTGCATTTTTTGATTTAGTGAATAACTTGTAACTTGTTTATATCGTATGTTAACGTCCACTTTAAATTAAAAATAATTGTTCGCAAGTACAAACTCGTACTTCGCATATGACTTTACGTTATTACAAATGTATCTCATACATAGTTTTGAAGTCTTGAAGCGGTTATTGCTGCTTGCTCTGTGGTTAGTGGCACTGCTTTTGTCATAGCGAATAATAACGAAATCGATTTAATTTCGTCACTGAAACGAAAATAAACAATAGCAAACCAAAACGCGATGTCCTGGATGTTCTCACACGCCATCGAATAACTCGACAATGTTTCATAAAGGAAAGCGAAAAAGTTGTTGACAGCTCACGTTCGTTCATTCAGTCCGTCTGTCCGATAGTCCATCAGTCCGTGCGTCGTCGACATTCGTGAGCCGTGCACGTTGCTGTTGCTGCTGTTGCTGATGACGTTGTTCTCGACGAGTGTCCTGCCAAAATAATAGAATACATATAGACTTGGTCTGACAGCAAAGCCAAAGCAAAAAGTCATCTACTATGAAATTTTTGATGCACGCATCGTACTCATTCTGGTCTGTGTTGACGTCCAGCGAAACCAAATTAATCACAAATATTACTTTTTCTGTTGGCTCGTTGGTTTATGTGTTTGTTTGTCTGTTTGTTTGTTTATTTGTTTGTTCTTTCATTGGGCACGTGTCAATATGTCAGCAAATGGCGGCTCTATCTATGTATCTGTATGTGTATGCTTCTTTCTATTTTGCTCCTGGCACTTATTCATTCATTCATTCGTTCGTGCGATTTCTGTTTCAATTTATTAGAAGCTGGCAGCCGGAAAACTTGACTTGCTTAGAGAACTTCAAATGTCCTTTTTTGACACCTATTTCGCTGTATTTTGTTTTTGTTTTTTTTTTTTGTTTTTTTTTTCGTTTTAACATTTTCTATCTCGTACTTAATTTTCACTATGCCATTTGACTTTTCCATTTATATTTTCAATGCATGTTTTCGGAATTATTTCATTTTACTTTTAAAGCTGTGATGTTACTCATAAATACGAGGTTTGAGAAAGATATTTTTAAAAATATAGTAAGATAAACATTAAGGGAACTGGGGCCTAAGTGGCCGACAGTAGAAAATTGTACAAATCCCGCCAGAGCGATTGACGGAATGTACTCGTTTTACGTAATTTTTCAAAACTTTTCGAAGTGTTTCGGACTAAATAAGCTTGTAATGTTTTTCAACGCTTCCAATGTCCATGGTCTATTGACATAAACTTTAGACTTCAAATAACATTGGAGCAGTTAAGTCCGGCGATTTTTTCGAGAAAAAAAATAAGCAGAGATATTACTTTTATCTCTATAGCAGCAAAAAGGTTTAGTCATAGTGGAATACATGGATCGAGCGTGCTTGCTTGCTATGCCTCGAAATATTCTAAACTTGATTCCAATCAGGAATCAGCAGAATATTTTCTTGGACAGAATCGATGTTAACTCTATATAGGCCAGTATATTTATATACCATACACATACGAATGGTGTTATCAGTTGGTCTGAAAGAAGAAGGGGCAGGGGTAGATTGATGAAAATGTTTATCTTCATAACTTTTTAAACAAAACACAGTCTGGTCGACTCTGGTCCGTAGCTGTATATTCAGTGTGACCGCTATATAGCAGAAGATGTGCCAAAACTGTAGTGCATTCTCCTTGACTTATCTAGCGGAAAGTTTGTAACGCATAAAAGGAGGGATCCATAAAGTACATATATTTATTCTTGATCAGCTTATCAAAGCGAGAATATCTACCCATGTCCGTCTGTCCGGCTGATAGTTGCTGCGTATTTTTTCGACAAATTTTATGAACCTGGCAAATAAAAGCCAGAGAAAATAGAGTGTACGAATTTCTTACTCTTTTCCCATATAAAAAGTGTAAGATTTGACCTTCGTGAAATTTCAACCATGTTTTATCTTTGCATACATTTGGGGGGACATTTGGAGGGCAATTTAGGGGACAAATTGGTGGGACATTTGAGGGACAATTTGGGGGACATTTTGGGCCGAACATTTTCGAGGCATTTAAGAGCAATTTGAAGCTTATTTGGGAGTTTTTTGGGGATATTTGGAGGGAAATATAAGGTGCAATTTGGTGGTTGGCAAAAGATGGATTAATACCAAATTTGCCAACTGAAACAAACTTTTATTAAATTCTACCTTGATGAAGATTCTTCCTCAAAAGCGAAAAGTTGACTGCAGTAACTCAAACTTCCTCACACAACATATGTATGTAGGTATATGCCTTTATGGAGTCTACGATGCCTCCTTTTATGCGTTACAAACTTCCAAGCTTCATGTTATTATGCAGTAAAAACTAAAGTTCAATATTTTATTAACAAACCTTGCATCTTTTTGTGTTGCGTTCATGCGTTGAACGTGCAACGTATTGTGTCCTGCTACTGCTATTGTTATTGTTATTGTGGTTTTTCTTGTTTTTGTTTTGCCTGCTATTATTAAATTGACACATACTGACAGCACTCTGATAATGGTATAAAAAAATGAGCATTTCAAGTAGAGTGCGTCCAAGCAACACACGACTTTACACACGAGAAAACATTTATTTATTTCAAACACAAAACTTTCCGTACAATTTTCTATGAGTCTGTCCATCTCTCATTGCGCTTTTGTATTGCGTCCGTCCGTCCGTCCGTTCGTTCGTCCGTCTGTCTGTGAGTACGTCAGATTGTTCATATGTGCCAAAAGGTTTACGCCATTTGACATTCAACACATGCGGGTCAGTTTTTCTATTTAATGATGCGTTTAAATTTCAGTCATTCTCATTCAGCATCTCAACTTACTACAAATAAATGCTCTTTAATCTTCTCTACTCTACAAATTTTTCTTTGCTTACAGTTGATGTAAAATATTCCATTGCTCCTCCTTAGTTGAACTAAATTAATGAAAAATACTTTAAAGTTGCACAGTGTGACATAAAGACAATTGTGAAACATGCATAAATGTGCGTTGAGTAAGGGTCACAAGTGCGGTCAGGAAAGATTTGTAGAATCTATTTACTCTTTCTACAAATAATAAATATACAAGATTTGCCTTGTATATTGTGCACCTTGGCAACCCTAAATGTTGTTAGATGTCCTGCTGAAACCACATGTCGTTCAGATTCATACCGTCCAGTTGAGAACTTCGTTATTATGTTCCTGTAACGTATGCCATTCACAGTCATTGCATTTCCGGCCTTATTTTCAAAGAAGTAAAGCCTAATCACGTCACCTGACATAAACTCGCACCAGATAGTTGCTCGTTGTGGATAAATTTGTTTCTCATGTATCACGTGCGGATTTTCTGAGCCCCATATTCAACAACAACAAGTTTTCTGACGAACCCATTCATTCGCCTCATCATTGAAGATGATTTGTTTAGAACAGCGGCGTAACTTTCCCCATTTTTGTAATGGATTTTCACTATTTTAACACTTTGTTCAATTATATTCCGCTTCGCTTTTAATAATTCTGAGTTGCCACTTGTTCAGAATAAAAATGGCGCCCAATTTGAATCGTGCACTCTTGTTGGCATACCCTGTATATTCTTGATCAGCATCGTAAGACTAGTCGATGTAGAAAAGTCCGTCTGTCCAATTGACCGGCTGTTTGAATGAACAGATTTTGGAAACTGTAGGAGTTCGAAGTAACAAATTTTAATATTTGGACTCTCTTTTTCCTCTTTAGATAACTAGCCAGCCCAGCCCCACTTTAAAAGGAAACCCACATAAAAATCTACGACCTTCTTTAAGTTTTGCATGCAATTTTATTGTTTTTGTTCTTAATTAAGTTAGAAAAGCCTAATTTGGTGTATATTAAGTTATTCCTAACAAAATATTCCACATATGCTCAGATCAGCCAGCCCTGGAAAAGATCGGCCCATTGAAGAAAATATTCCATGGTCCATATAAGGAGGCTTAAACAAGGTGCAGGGTATCTGCACAGTTCTTTTTTGTTTTATTATTAGGTGCACAATATAAAAGGGAACCCTCGTATTATGACAGCTCTTAGCTAGGACTCAGTGTCAGAGATAAGACATAGGCGGATATACTAATGGAGACGGCACTGCAACATAAACGAATAACTTTTGTACCGTAGCCCAGCTTTGATAAGGTTAATTACCCAAGACCTTCTATCTCTTTTTAATGAAACTGAGAGAATATTCTTTGTCGAGACTGACTATATCAGACGTAACAAAAGGGCTGTTCATCTGTTGGATTCTGAGATTGGCCAAAGTCGATGATAGTCACAGAGCAGATGTAGGCTAGTTTCGTCGTCCTCACTACAGAGTCTACAACTTTTTTCTGAGCGGAGACCATTCATGTTTTAATGTACATAGAACGAGCTAGTTTACTCTGCCGTAGTCTAGAATATTGTATCCAGTGCTGAGTGGCAGAATACATAAATAGTCTGCAATGGAGAATATGGATCGTTGGCCGATCCAGTTCTGGCCAGCTCATCAGCAAACCCATTTCCTTTGATACCCTTGTGACCCATAATAAAAATCCTTTTATGCATGTTATTATGTTATGCACTTAGTTAACTATCCAGCATTTATTTTCCTTTTTGTTGTTTTATTTCATTTACGATAGTATTTTATTTTGTTTGCGCCTAGAAAAAACATAAAATTTTAATTTAGTTTTATAGAGAAACTGACGCCATTTTTTACAATTTTATTTATTCTTTGCTCTGTTTTAAGTTTTATTACCATCAACATACTTTAATTTTATTTGCCATGCCTTGGCGCGATGTTGTTTTTTTTGCTTTAGTTATTTTTCATATTATTGTCCTGCGCTCCTGCCTCCTTTTTTATATTTTTCAGCTTTTGAATGCAGCACTGATAATTTTTGGTAGAGAAAAGGCTTAGGGCCAAACAACATCGGCAGATTTTCCACGCTGAGCTTTGAGTAAAGAAAAATTAAATCGGGTTTTTTTTCGATTTTTGTGCACTGAGAAATCGGTTTGTAGAATTTAAGCATACAAAATTTTTGGTTTAAATTGAAATACTTAATAAACCTATACAATAAATTAATGATAAAATAGCCTGACAGTTCTCCTTTCATAGCGGAGTAGCAACAAATTCGAATTATTGTTTTTCACAAGCAGAGAGCAGCAGTTTTTGTAAGTGTTCGAGACGTATCTGTCTTCGGGCTGCGTTGGTAATCCTCAATATGGTCACGTTTTTGCGACGTTTCATAAACGTGGATGAAAAATTAATCCATCGCAACGCATTAGAAGCCAAGCACTAATTGAAACAGTCGATTTCTCTGCCCGGATGCGCCCGTCGATCTTCAGATTTGTGTCCGTATGCAAGCGGTATAGGAACCACAATATTGTAATATTCTCCGGCAGTCAGAAAAGAAGTGTCAATTTCTTTACCAGCCGTTTTTTGAAAATAGAAAATATATATTGTCAATGCCGCTGTAGATCTACCGAATTAGAGCCCATCTGGTTAGGAAGATCAGGACTAAAAAAAAACAAAGAGAGTGCTGAGTTTACAGAAGCACTGAAGAAATTATAAACCATCTCAGAGTATGCAAAATATCGACTAAACAATACACACACACTGGTAGACGAATATGAAAACTGTCAAAATAATTTGGAAGAAACAAGAGAAGCAAGGCTGGGCACAGCGCCTGATTTCTTACCAACTGATTTCTTCTTTAACTTTTTCGATCTTTCATCTGACAGAGATGAGATCGACGAAGAGTCTAATGGAATTTTGGCAACTGATTTAAAAATTGGCCACTTTCTGAGGGCAAGTATTGTTCCTAAAACCATTCTCTACTACACAGG
Source organism: Leucophenga montana (assembly GCA_035044765.1). NCBI lineage: Eukaryota > Metazoa > Arthropoda > Insecta > Diptera > Drosophilidae > Leucophenga > Leucophenga montana. The sequence continues at coordinate 321,796 of JAWNNQ010000334.1, read as the reverse complement.
CGACATAGTCTATGATGAAGACGAGTTTGAGGATGGTGAGACAGAAGAAGAATCTGATGATGACGCAACAGGCTTCAAAAAATCATTAGCTGGTAATAAGAAAAACCAAACTCCGTATGATTGTCCAAATCAATAAACTATTTCACTAATAAGCAAAAAAAAAAAATAGAAACTTTAAAAATAATTAATTTTATGTAAATAAATCTTTAATTTGATTTGAATCAAATATATTTTCGGTAAATAAATAGTAACTGCTTATTGCAGGCGCAAAAAACACTTCAATATGTACTAAAATAAATGTATTCAACACACAAACATTCATCCACAACATTCATTAATACAACAATATGCGAAATTTATTTTGGAATTTCTATCGAAATCAAAGAAGAGAAATACAGCGAAACCTAATTATATGTTTTGATTTCCCGAACTAACATACATAATTACAATACAAACAAGTACACCAAGCATTTCCAATCTAAAACCAATTTATAGCTATTTATCTACTAACACCAAATTTCCAAAGTACTTCAAAACTTCAACGATTCAACACAATAGATCACTCAAGATTTAATCGACAGACAGAGAGACAGACAGACAGACAGAGAGACAGACAGACAGACAGACGGGCAGGCAGGCAGATATACATACAGAGGCATAGTATGCAAAACCATTCAAGAATATCTAAATACGCAGCAAAAAAGCTTTTCAAGAAATTGCTATAAAAATCAAAATGAAAATCAAATTGAGTAACATGATTTGGAGGAAAAAAAAATCAAGAAAAACCTTAAAGGAAGCATTAATAGGCTGCGCTGCAAAAGAGATTGAAATCATGTTCGCCATCTAGCATTTCATGTCTCCTTCGTACTTAAAAGCTTGTAAATGAGCTCAAGACTTGACATAAACTTGACTTGGAGTTAACTCGTACGTCCAAGAGAGACCAAAAATGCCAGATGGCAACTATGTTTGAATTTTTTATATATAAAATCAACATAAAATTATGATTGTCCTCGTTGAATTCTATCCAGTGATTTCTTAGCGAAGAATACTAAGTATTGCATGAAAATGTGCGTTCCATCGAAAATGTGAGAATATGAACTAATAAAATGACTTTTGTAATGACAGATATATTTGACAAAGTACGGATGACAACCCTACGGTTCTTAAAATACGAAATCAATAACCCTATAGAATCTAATTTTCGTCTTTCGTCTTAAAAGTACACAATAATACAGAAGTGTGTTCGCCCATAATTCAACGCCGTCCAGCTGTAACCCCTGGGGACCGAACACCTTCGTGTATTCACACACATAAGAAGGAACTGTTGCCGAAGTTAGCTGCTTGACACGAAAAAGAAACAAAAAAATTTAATTAGCTACGTTGCATTGGTGTTGTATTTTGACACACTGTACATATTATGACATGTTGGCAAGTGCGTCCAGAACAGTTTCGAGCTTAATATTGAGCTGCTCGACCAATATGTGAAACGGCCTTTAGAGTACGACAGAGATAATATTTTGTTCTCTATTCTTCCAACTGAAAGCAAAGGAACCGAAAGAAACAAAAAAGAGAGCACAGCTATGCGGAATACGCTACATTATACATATTATACTACCATGCGCTAAATATTAAAATGCATAGATGCAAAAATGTAACTAAGAAAAGGGACCAATCAAATACATCTTTCTCATTGTGTGTTAACAGCGGCACCAAACTTAAACAAAACATTTTCGTTTGTTTCTTATTTCTATGGTGTCACACACTTTGACTTTAAGGGATCTTAAACACTGGCGGTGATGTGCTTAGATTTTATTTGGATTTTGACTTTTCAATCGAAATTGTTAAATTACTGTGTGAAACTCGTTTTTTTTTTCACTGACAGCTGAATTGGTGAGCTGAGTACTCATATGAAAAATATGTATTGTGTTCTATATGAATTGATACCAGTATGTGATGAAAAGAGGCCTACGGCCATATGATAAATCATTTTCCACGCTCAGGCTACTTTAAAGCTCTTCCGAATATTTTAAAGTGATAATATGCCACTATTAAATTAATTCGCATATAATTTCTGAGACTTCCAAACTGTGTATCTTATCACAATATTCTTATTTATATAGAATTCTACCAATATTCAGTAACTATATTCTGAAAAGATGACACAAATTCTTTTGTTGTGTGAATTTTTTAGCAAAAATTTAATTAAAATAACAATTTCGTTCAGTGTCAGCTTAATGTATCCCTTTATCCCGACGCAATGTCTACTAATTTGCCGTAAATTCTTGGCACAGCTAGACGACTTCCGTCGGCGTCCGTTGAACATTCACCATTTTTTATTTTTACGCCGCTCTCTAGTATATCATACTACGCCATGCAGATCCTTTGACTCTTTCTAACTCAATCTTATGCTCAGCAGCGCATTCAGTTGGACGGGACGTCTGTGGTCAGTGCCAACAATTCATTAAGTTTTCGCTGTAAGCAAATTTATCAAACTCGACGCCGCAAATACGTCGCTTTTTGTCTGCAGCCGGAATAATGGCGGAAGAGTTCGCATTTTGTGGTGATTTTCTATTATTATAAATTTTAAGCTTTTCGCTTTGAGTTGCGCTTGTGTTCATTCTTTTGCACACTCAGTGTGCGTCTATCTCGATTAAAAGTGCCGGAGTCAATGCAGGCAGCTGTCTGGGAACAATAGTGAAATGGCTTTTGGACTGCGCAGCAATAAAAGATTGGCGGTCATAATTTGAAGTAGTGCTACTTTACTACTCGTAAAGATGAACTAACTGTTGAACTTTAAATTGCTTTAATTGTGAGGTTGTTGATAAGAAATTTGGCCCTATCATGGTAGGGTGCACGCTTCTGCGATGTATATCGGAACTGGGATTATCAGCGTCTTTTAGACTTTTATCTTCCTCCTTCAATATATGGCTCTACGTTTAATTTGCACACTGAGTCCAGTGGCTAGCAAGCTGGATGCTTTGTCTGATTTCTGAGCTGACGTTGTTCTTGATGCTTATCTAACCGACCGACCACGACGCAGCGATGGTTTGAGAATGGATACCAAGTTCTTAGTCTTCTCCTCGTTCACTGTGAGGTAACTCGTCGTTCTTTTATGCCGATGATGTCAATGTTATCACCATACGCGAATAGCATCACTTCCTTATGGTTATCACAATATTAAAAAGTCGCACGATAAAGCATCACTCTCTTGGTATCATATCAGAAGCTCGGAGAAGTTTTTTTTCTACTCTGACGACGCTTTGTGTGTGTGATAGTTTCATCGTATAAAGTCGAATATTCTTTGCTGGGATACCAAGTTCAGATAGGGTATTGCAGAACTTCGTTCTGATCGGCGTGTCGAAAGCAGCCTTGTAATAGACAAGTATGTGGTGTGTAAATTTGTTGTACTCACGGATCTTCTCCATTATTTGTCGTAGAGTGAAAATTTGGTCACTAGTCCATTTCTTTGGTCTGAGGCCTCACTGATACTGTACTATCAGTGCATCCGTGTATGACTCCAGCCGTTTACACAGTATGCGCGACAGAATTGTATATCCGATTGAAAGGAGTATTATTCCACGGTAGTGTGCGCAGCCATTGGAGTCTCCTTTCTTGAAGATACGATAAAAAACATTGAGATTCCATAAGAATTGTTGCATACGCCTTACCAACTCTTCGCCACAGGTCTTAAATAACTCAGCTAACAGCCCAGCTTTCAGCTTTTTAATTACTGAGTCGACCTTTTTATAAAATGCTGACTCTAGAAAAAGCCATCATCAGTTAGTGCCCCTGTAAATATTTCTTTATCGGCGGCGCTGGTCGCTTCATCGCCTCAAAGTAAGTGAGAGATGTGACTTCTCTATAGTATTTTAATAAAGTTAGCAGACCAAGGTGAGAAAACCAATTAAACGAAGCATCGAAGTTACCATGAATTATATATATTCTTGATCAGCTCGACGATTTGAATTGAACTAGCCATGTCTCTCTGAATCAGTTAATTTCGTTTAACGGTTTCGGTTCTATACCCTTTTTTTGTTTATCTCGTATCTAATTTAAAATAAAACCCGCTTGGTCTGCTAATTTTGTTCTAAGGTAAGCAGACCAACTTACGATTATGCAGAAAACCTTAAATGCTAAACTGTAATTCTGTTAAGCTAGTGTTGTGCTAACTTTGTGCTCCAATTAATAATTTTGCTGAAACGGCTTGCTAACTTTATAAATATATATTTTAGTACACCATGCCGTTTCTGTCAAAGTCAAAGGCAATAATAAAAGTACACAATTTTTGTTTGTCGAGTCGTACCTGGCCTCCAAACTGCAGCTTATTTGGAGTGGCATTTGACTTTATTATGCATCATAATCATCAAAAAAATAATCATAATCATTATTCCAAATAAAACAGTTTGCTGCGTTTAAGCTCGATGCCATGTTAAACTATTTGATCGCATCCTTTGACCTGAGCACAGCAAGACAGGATTGCAGCCTCTGTTGCATTTTTAGCAATCATAATTTAGTCTGTCTGTCTGTCTCTCCGCCTGTGTGTGCCGCTGTGCCTTTTGCACTGGCTGTGTTTGTGTTTTAAGTGCTTTTACACAGGCAACTTCATTAGAAAAGCGCAACGCAACTTGCTGCATTATCTGCAAACGAAACATGCAGCATCTGCTGCTAGTAGCATTTGCTGCTTTGGATTTTTTTCTTTTTGTGTACTCTATGGAACACAGCAGGCACTCTTGCTGCGGCTTAATGTCTCTACTCTTTGTGTTGTTTTACTTCATATTTTTTATTTATTTGTACATGTATGTGTACCGCTCTCTCTCTCTCTCTCTCTCTCTTTCTCTATCTCTCTCTCTCTTTTTCTCTGTGTATAAGGATACATCACATACATCATCTTTCACCACCAGACCAGACCAACACCAACACCAACGCAATGCATCAAGTCGCTTCAGGCCAACAAAAGGAAGCGGAAACATTTTGCTCATTTGTACTGCTTTACTCTGTTTTAACTGTGTTTCACTTGTTTTGCTCATTTCTTTTTTAACGTTTTTCATTTAACTAAGTGCAATTAAGTCGCACCATTGCTGACTGACTGACTGACTGGCTGGCTGACTGAATGGCTGAGTGGCGCCCATTCCACATTGTGAGTTGCATTTGAAGTTATACATACGCTGTAAGTGAGAGGCTCTGCTGGTGACTTTGATATGTTGCGCTGCTCGTACTGCAATGAGCTGTGTGTGAGTTATATATAATGCTTGTCAGATTTTGCAGTTTTTCGTTTTTCGCATGCAGTTGCAGTGTTCTGAGATACATCTGTAGATATTTTACATTTTAGAAAGTAGTTGGTTGGATTGCGCAGGCCGCTGATAAGCTGGCAGCCTAATTAAGGCAGTTTGTGTTGGTGCCATCTTTGGTTCTAGCGCATTATCCTAATTTATAAATTTTATTATTTACGTTGAAGAAACGCCAAATAACTTCAGGAAACTTATTATTTAGGTAGTTTACATTTCATTAAAATTTAATATTTTTTGATAGGATCAAAATGGGAGCCATAAAAACACTTTCTCTTATTGATGAAGTAAGTAAGTACGATTTTCAGTACATGACGTCCTTCAATCAGCTGGGCAACCTAGCTATTTTATTATATTGAATGACGGTTGAGCAAGGATAGCTTGTGCAGTATTTAGGTTATATTAAGACTGTGTGTGGCCTTCATGAATTAAGAAGAGGCTAAGAAATCTGGCTAAGAAAGTTCACCAGATCTACTGCTGGTAATGGATTGCATGTTTCTAGCGGATGTATTTTGTATATAGTTTTATATGTGCGTCCTCCGCCTGTATGTGCGTCCTTACCTGTATGACACAAAGGAAGCCTCGGACACGAGCCCTGTTTGAAGACGATATTGCGGACGACATCCGGAAACTAGCGCGTTTTCTTCTGTTAATCCGTTAGCTTGAACCGTTTTTTACTCACGTTTTTTGGAATCTTGGCCAGTTTGGCACCTTCGTCAGTTTTACTGTATCAACGGCCATGTTATTACACAGCTACGTAGGGCCAATCCCACCTGAGAAGTCATGCACATTTTACCCCACGCAACTTTAGAAAAAAAATGTCAATATAAAACCGAAATATTTATTGTAAGTTTTATTCACATGAATTTAAATTGTTTATACTACTTAGTAGCATAACATCATAGCATACGCATTTTCTTCAAATGATCAGCTCAATGTCTTAAGTCGCCCTTGGCTGGTATGGGCCAATCTTCGAAGTCTCCTTGGGCTCTGACTGACGCTCCATAGCTTCAGGCTTTGCTAGCAGTATCTTGGTGATCTCAGCTTTCTTCCCTTGCGGCGAATTCTCTTTGAATTTATTCTGCCAGAACTTTTCACTATTGAAAATATTTCCATCGTGGTGCAGTTGCGCCTCCTTCCTTATATTCGATGCACCGCGATGACCCAGGTGGGCAACAGGACACTTGCGGTGCTGCAAGGGCATTTTTTTTTTTACCGGATATGAAAACTCGTTTATTGAAAATTATAATTTTATTTTTTCAACAATCTTAAGAGAAAGCAAAATTTGAATGTTTCCTGAATACAATTGAATTGTCAGTAAAGACAACGACTGCTGTTTTACTAGCAAAAATACTTTAATAGTTTAATTTTATAAAAGATTTTGAGATATGTTACTACAGGTATGAGATGCGTGAAGTGAGAAGTGATATGTATTTCAAAGCTGTACTGTTTGTGTTCTAAGAAAGCTACTTAAGTGGATAAACACTCTATTTTGGAAAAAAAAAGAGTTAAATTCGGTGGAACCTAAGCTTTAATACCATCCACAAGCTGTGAACTTAGCAATTTTAAGGAAAAAATTATTTTAAAATCTAACAACCTAAACGGGGGAATTAAATGTGTTGGGGCCCATCCCTTAAAGTGGGCGTGGCACACCGCTTGCTAGTTCATTTTGCCTCAAATCATGGAAAAATCCCAAATGTGATTGTTGGGTTTGTATGGGGGCTATCCCTAAAAAAAGGAAATCACAACTTTTTCTTTATGTGAAGAATTTGTTATTAAATTTTAAGTTTATATTGACTGTAATAATGTAATTTTTCATACAAAATACCAAAAGTGAGCGATAAGTTTGTTTCGAGGCTAGCCCTAAAACTGTGCTTGACACGCCCCTTTACGTTTATGTGAAGCGTCCGTTCATAAGAAGCCGTCAAGTAAAATTTCACGTTGATATTTATCGCAAAAAAAAAACGTTTTTCATACAGAAATATTAAAAATGGACGGGTATGACTCCTACCCCAAAAATTGGACATATATGTAAAAAGTCTTCTCATTACAACCCATTGACTTCATATTTAAGTGAAGAGTCTTCTCATAAGAACCCACTGACTTAATTTTTAAAGTGATATTGACTGTGCAAATAAGTCTATGTGACAAATTGCAACATAATATCTTAAAAATTGTTCCCCAAAGTAAACATCCGGAAAGTTAGCCAGATCGCTAGATCGAAAAGGCTGCAAAAAAGTGGATGCATGTGAAATATTGTCATGATGAACACCATTTATGGTGATGTTCTGAACACTGTTTTCTCCCAAAAACAGTTGCACTCCAAAGTTTCCATACACCAGAAACACAACGAAGAATAAGAGAATCGTTTTTTTAATTTTTGCTGGTTTATTCAAAGTACTATGTGTGTGTGTGTGTGTGCTGTTTAAAGGCAAAAACAGTAGCATGCGAAATTATTGTTGTTCGGTATATATTCTCTGCACTTTGTCATAGCAAAACAGATAACTAAGAACAATGAAATTGTTTGTGTAATTTATACTATTAATGCAAAGGGCTCTGTGTGTGTACGTCAATGCTCGGAAACAAACAAAAACAAATATGTGTGAAGAGCATACGGCCTGCGCATTTCTGCTCCAAAATTCTTGGAACTTATGAAACAGTAGTAATATGTCTTCCCAGGAGAAAATTGTGTAGTAGCTCCAGAGCAACACCCTCCGCGACAACAATTCGATGACAAAACATTTTTTTTTCTTTATTTTGCGAATATAGTCGCCGCTTACAGTGCATCCCTGCAGGATTAGCGTACTATATATCAGTCTCATTAAATATTTTATTCTTCTATATAAAAATGCAAGTATGTTCCATATAGACTCCGAAACCGCTCAACCGATTTTGTTCAAATTTTGTGGCAACATTCAAAATAGAGTCGTGGGTGATCCTGTGAAGTTTCGTGGCGATTGGATAAACACAAAATTTTTTGGATTTTCCATACATTTTTTTTTTTTTGTTTCAATAAAAAGGAGCATGTGGAAGGTGCGGAAGGGGAAGGTGTGGCAGGGAAAAGGGGAAAGGGGATTGCCGCCTACAACGTCGCGCGGACCTACTAGTATGATATAAAACTAGATAAATATTTTGTAGTAGCCCAGTTTTTCAGGGATTCAATGTATAAGGCGATTATATTCGATGGCGACGTCAACACACACATTAGGACGGGATATGCTATAAAATAAACATATTTCCTTTTCCTTCCATAAAGATCTTGTTTGATTTTACAATAATATTCCAAAGATGATTTCTAGCTGACGCTTCCTTTACTACTAAAACTACTCTACGTACATCAGGAGCATTGCACATAGCTGAGTTCCTCCACAATTCTGAGCGCAATTTTCAGTTTTAAGAGTCAATTTCTTTTCAGCTTAAACACTTCACATATTACATAATGAGAACGTGAAAAGCCACATACAAAAAGAACTAAATACCACTTTCCTTTTCCTTTTTTTTTTAATATATTCCAAAAAACGAATGCCAACTAAAAAATTTTTTTTTTTAAATATTTAATTTTAATTAAACAATTTTTTTTTTGCATCAGATTTTTTTTCACGTATCTTGCATTTTGAAGTCAACCGAGAACTTTATGTCAGCGCTGCCACTGCCCGTGGCACGCCCACACATGTACACACACCCACACACCCACACGCACACACACACACACACATATAGACATATTGGTACATGCTGCCAGTCAGCCAGTCAGTCAGTCAGTTCGCACTTGTGCAAATAATTTGCATATTTTATTCTAAAGTATTCGAGCATGCCAACTCGTCTCACATTGACTCGCTCACTCGGCACGCCGCCTGATGCTGGCACAGTGGCGCAAAACGCACAAAGCCGCATTGCATGGCGAAAACTTTTTTGCAACATGTCTGCACCAACGCACCGCTGTCGTTCCGTGTCCGTGAATCCCTATGTAGCACTTGCCACCACACTTTATTTTAGTCTGTGTACACCCCGGTGGCCACTTGTGTGCTCACCTATGCGGCAGACCAGTCACCCAAGCCAACATTCGCTCATTTAAACACACTGTACAACACTGTGTAAGAGGACGTGCAGGACGTACTTGTAGCGGAAAAAGAGTTTCAAATACTTTTTGCCACATGTGGACACTTGAAATGCACTGAGTTGAGCTATGAGTTGCATGGTGTGACGCAGCATCGCGTCGCGTCGTGTTTCGTTGCGTTGCTTTGCTTTGCTTTGCGCTTTGACGCCGGCAGCATACGACGGATGAGATCTTGTTGCATAAGTTGCTTCAACTTAAACGTGGAAATATTGACGGAGGAGGTTAAGCCGAGCCAAGCCGAGAGACAGACGCTGAAAGTGCAACGACTTTTGCTGCGGCCATAGCAATGAGATCTTAATGCTGCAGCAAAGTGAATTATTTTTAACTCAGTGCACCTCGTTGCATGCAACAAATTTTTAATAATTTAATTTTATACTAGCAGGACGCAACTTGGCTCGTGGGTTGAGTTACATATTTTAAATGCAAGAGTCAAAATTTGACGTAAACGTCAAATAGGGAAGAAATTGAAAAAGTGTGGTGAGAAACGATTTTTAATGATAGACATCAAATGTGATGCTCAATATGTGCAGAACATTCACGTTTATAATTGTTTTACTGTATTGAGTTTTACTATATACTGCATACGACATATCATATAGGCTTGATTATTGAAAAACATAATAATTTGGACCTTAGTTTTGAGACCGATTTCAAGGCCATGCCACAGCACACACCGCGCGTGCTATTTGCGAGCTATTATTTTCAATAATTAACACAAGTTTACAAATTTGGGTTTCAACTCGGGAACTGGTTTCTCACTAAGTTTTTTCTATGTGTTTTTTTGGAGCGTAGATTCTAAAAATATTGTCAAAAAAATACTTTTTCTCGACTTTCTTCGTTTATATTTATTTATATCTCCATAGTTTATCATGTTATCTCTGCATATTACTTTAAAAAAAAACAAACTTTTAATAAAAGTGACAGTAAACTAAATGAAATCTAAAATGTGTAACACAGAACTCACACTTTATGCACGATGAAAAGTCACTCTTTGGGCCAGAGTGTGGTTAAAAACCACCATCGGAAACATTTTCTTCAAAGTTGTCTGCAAATGGCAAACTTGCATTTTTGCAACAAGACTTGCCCACACCGCAGCCGCTCCGATGCAGTTCTTGCAGCGCAAGTTCCCGAGACATGTTGGGTCGAAAAATGTTGATTTGGATTGTCCGCCTTATTTTTCGAATTTAACTCCACCAGACTTTTTTCTGTGGGTTTATTTAATAACTAAAGTTTGTACCAGCAAGCCGAATGCCATGGATGCACTCAAAGCTAACATATGAGCCGAAATAGCTTTTATAACGACTGAAATGCTGGCCAATGTTATGCAGAATGCCAAAAAAAAGAGCAGATTTTTGCGTATTTTGAACTAAATGGTAAAGAGAATACTATTCTTATTCATTTGTCGAAATCAGAAGAAAAATGTCCAAATAACTCAATGTTGAAATTCCGATGGCGCACCCGTTATAGCAGTATATTCTTTATCAGTTCGACGTGACAAAGTCGATCTAGCTATGTCCGTCTGTCTATCCGTCTGGATATTGTTGCGCATTTTTGAGGATTAATTTTCTTGTTCTTGTTATATTTTTTTTATATTTTCACAAATTTCGACGTAGTTTATCTACAGCAGAGGGCAGTGATGAACTTAATTCGTCATATGATAATGATACACCACAAAGAAGCAGTGTATTCGTATATGTTTGAAACTCGGAATTCTATTGCGGACTTCCTTCGCTCAAAAACGAATTTCGTGCTGGTCGCTTATGTGCCACAAAACATCGATGCTGTACGTGAACTGAGAGTCATATGACTTATCGTAAACCTTCAGCACAATATTACATGAATGTATAACACATAATTTGACATTTGCGATGGAAATTACTTAAAATGGCTAAGGAAATTAATTAGTTTTGGTTGCTGAATCCTGAAATATTAATAGGTGTTTGGAATACTATGTATTAACAATTGAGCAAACATCACAAGCGCCAAAATTCCATCTTGCATACAAATTGAATGTAAAATAACGATTTTTATGCCTTACAATCAATACTTTTATTATATATGTAAATAGATACTCGTAGATGTATATTTTTTTGCTCCTCATTTTCCTTTTACTCAATTTATCTTCAATTCCATTTCGCACACGTTTTCCAAAAATGTCTAATTTCAGCAATTCAAGTAAATCTTCGCGATTAGCACAATAAATTCTCATCGAAATAGCGCACATATCATCATTTATATACCGTACTCGTATGCAAACTGCTTCCTGCGTTGTATGTTTTGAAAGTACATACTTAGACGTATGTCGTAATGCCGTAAAATTTCACTAGAACTTGCATAAGAAATTTCACATGCTTCACATGATGTGTTAATAGACAAATCTTGGGTACATTGACTACTTGAAGGCAGGTGTATGTAAAGTTCGCGCAACCCCAGAGCGCCAAACAAGGCTTAATGACTAATGGACTCTTAATGATCTTACAAGGCACGACGCAGCAAAGAGTCGACAGCGACAGCGACAGCGACAATGACGAGGATGATGGGACGACGACGGGAACGGGACGAGTAAACTGCGGCAAACGGAAGCTGTGCAGAACAAGGACAACGAAACTGCAGCTAAAGTTGATGATGACAACAAAGTTCAAACTTAATAATGGCACATTAGTTTTTCGAGTGGGTACAAAGTCACAGGCCTTCCCTCGCCACCAAAAATCGAGGTAAGTACTCATAGGTTAATGTAGTTCCCTTCTATATGGCGGGGAGGGGGAGTGCGGGCTGCTTAGAAAGTGTACTTAAAACGTGTTTACCTTGTCAGGATGTGATAGCGCGACAAACTAACACGTGACAAGCTGACTGTGCTAACATTGCACTATCTACTCATGCTATGAGAGTGGTGTGAAAAGTATTAGGCCTTGACAATAAGTGTTTATTTTTTTAAGTATGGTAATCGAACACGTTCATATCGTTTATAGCGATCGATTCGTTGCAGCCAATTTCCACTACTCTTGCACAAATATCGGTCGGAATGTTGGCAATTTCATGTTCAATATAGTTTCTGAGCTTCTCTAATTGCTTATTGGTCTAAATTGGTCTAAATCTTAACATAACCCCATAAAAAGAAGTCCAACGGCGTTAAATGGCATGAGCGAGGTGACCATTCGACCGGACCCTTTCTTTAGATTATACGGTTACCGAACTTGCTCTTCAAAAGATGTTTTAGATTTGACCAGCTGTGCGGCATGTGACACCCAATATCATAGGAACTAATCCAGCTAATTCTGGCCAAAAATAGTCTTACAATATGACACGATAGCGAAGATCATTGACCGTAACATGGCGATCATTATCATCGACGAAAAATGGTATAATTTTTGTATATGCAATGGAGTTTCTTGAAGCGCGTGTGGATCCATTGCTATTCAAAAATTTTATGTTGATGAAATTCAGGATTATCTTTAAATTTTTGCACATCGCAATCGTGGAAATTTTAGCTCTTAAAAGGAACAAGAAGCTTCAGTTTTTGAGTTAGTTTGTTCTTATGAGGGTGTAACCCAAGATATTTATGCAAAATTCGCCACAATATGGTTTTAGAGATTCTCAGTTTTTGTGAACGGCGTGTAATCGACAGATTTATCTAATTTTGAACTGAAGTACTTATGAATGCCAAACGTTCAGTACTTCGATCGGTGCATTGTCTCAGTGGCAATAGTAAACATGCAATAGGAAATATGTTCACTCGAATTTATGCCACAGTCTGTGTGGAATTATTATTACAGCGCTCTTATAGTTGCGACCACAGAATTTCGGTAGTAGTTTCCAAACGTTGCTCGTTCGTAAACTTCACCATGATACAAATGTATACCTATACATATACATATGCCATAGGTGTGATTCACAGATCCTGAAAAAAATTTAAAGGTGCTTTAGTATTAAAATACAAAATTGTTATGTTTCTATTGAAAAATCCATCCATCAACTAAGTCAATATAGGTGACTATTTTTGTGTAACCATTAAAAGCGAAGAATTTTTTTTTGTATAAAATGATTTCATTAGTTTTTCCAACCTAGGTCAATTACTTATCTAACAACCCTCGTAGTTGCACTATGCTACGAACGAACGAGTGCAACTGAAAGTTGCTAAAGGCATTTGAAGCAAGTTGTAGCATATTTTTGGAAAATTAAATTAGCGAATTCGTTGCCAGCGTAGGGCGTCAACATTTGCAAACTATCGTATACTATACCCTTCCATAGTAGTATATACAATAGTTAGAACTGTAACTAGAGGGTGGATGTAGCTGAATTCGATGCTGGGTCAGTGCACTACCAAGTCCAATACAAAGTTAAGCGCCATTTATGCGCTTCATTTATCATGATGCTGTCAGTTTGTTGAAAGGTTTTTGAGCTACAAAATGTTGCACTGTCCATTAAAATAACGTTTAGAATTGTGGTGGAGGAGGAAGAGGAGAAGGAGGAGGAGGAGGAGGAGGAGGATGTTTTGAAAGGTGCCAAGCGAAGTAAGTTTATTTGGGTGTGATATGCTTTTCGTGACTAATGCCAGCTGTTGCTTTAATTAATAAGATCGCAAGTCAACACTTGAAATGCTACGTCTTACTTGATTACAATTTGTAGATACATATTTCAAGTATCAAAATGTAAAATGGTTATTTGGAAGAGAAATTTATGGTTTCGATGCTTGCAGAAGCAATAATCGGTGTCTTACAGTGCCACTTAATGTTATTGTGTGTAAAATGACGTAGATCTAGCATGCAAAAGGAGACTTGGAACATTCCATAGAATCCGTTACATCCATAATGAATGCTGATGCGCAATTTTTTTGTACAAATAATTTAAATTTCTTAAATATCTCCACACAGCACATGGCAAATGTACTTGCCACTCAACCATAATCAAACTACACCTTCAACCTACCCAAAAAAACGAGGAAAACAAACTTAAAGAGCAAACAAAGCGAAAACCGCGTGCCGCAAACCGAACACACATGTCAAGAATTCTCAAATTAACTTCCATCAACTCGATTACGCCATTCCAAAATGCGACACTCGATATGTCCATCAAACTGCAAAATTGAAAACTAAATTTTAGATAAAATAATAGCAAACAGTAAGAACAACAATCGAAACGAAAGGTCTAAGGCATGGTTAAAAGTAAAATAAACGTTACGTTAAACAATCTATCTATAAAATTCGGCAACGGCGACTTTAGCGAGCAAACCCAGATCGGAAAATCGTTACGCAAACAAACCCAATTTCCGGTTGAGTGCGTTTTGCTTTTGCGCGACTTACTCGAATGCGTTACCGACTAACTGAATGAGTGACGGACTGTATGACTGAGTGACTGACTGACTGAGTATGCGACTCACTGCCTCACTTTAGCCTAGTCGTGCCGATCTGTACCGTCTGCGGTGCCGCCACGCTCGACTGCGCATACAGCCGCAAAAGTCAAGCGGCACATATGCCTTTTAGGTTTTCAACGTCGAAATAAAAAAAAAAATAAAAAAGAATAAAACACTCGCTTAATATGTCTTATTCTCGAAACGTTTGCTTAAATTTAGTGACTGTTTTTGGTTTGACATGACCTAGCTTGTCTAGCGTTGCTCAAAGTGGGTGTGGAGTACGTGTGTGTGTGTGTGTGTGTGTGTGTGTGTGTATGCGGTATATGTAACTAGTATCTACTTATAAAATTGCTCGCTGTGCAAAGAAGCATGCTGTGAAGGCTCTAAAATGAATTGGTTATAGTCGAATTCACGACATTTGTCGATTGTTTTGCACGCAGTTTCATTTGCAAATGCTTTAAATGTAATTAGTACCCCTACCAAAATGTAATGTTTCTTTGGGCGACATTTTGATAAACTGCTTGCAGATACATGACACAGCAGCGTTTTATTTTGCTGCATTGGTTTGTATTGGTTTGAGTGATTGGTGAAGTTTTTAATTTGAGTTAGAGTTAGAGTTAAATACTTAAATTTACGTCTTAGAAAAGAACAAAAAGGAAAATCGAAGATACAAATCTCTCGTCACAATATTGATATTAGCAGTTTTGGGAATTGGGAGACTTTAACTCTGCAATACATTTTTCAATAACGAAGTTATTTTGAACTTTTGGTTGGCTGGGAACACGCTGGGAACAAGCTGGGAACACGCTAGGAACACGTCTCGTCGAGATGAACCAGAATCTATAAACTTTATGGAGTCTACTATGTCTGCTTTAAGGCGGTACAAACTAGTTGACAAACTGTTAATTCCAGTTCATACAATTTTTACCAAAATCATTAAAAACATCATTAAAAGAGTCACGCATTTGTTTGCTGTACACTTCTTTGAATAGGTTATAGTACAATATTTAAGAAATACGATATTTTGATTGGAGAAGACTCAACAGAGCGACATTGAACGGAAAATTATAGATCAAAAGCCGACTAACTAAAGAAGTCTACTCATGCATTACGTTTATTGGTCATGTTTTAGTACGAAGAATATTCATAATACTAAGTTCCTACATAATTTCAAATAAAAACCAGCATAAAAAATTATGAAAAAAAAAGGTAAATTTTAAATAATTGAGGTTTCGCAGATACGTGTTGGATATTGTTGGTCTATCATCTAGTTTGGTTTCTACTAATTTGATATTATTTTTCTATAAGCTGTATATTGCCAATAGTTTATACTAAAAATAGGTTAAAAACAGATGCTCAGTATTAAGAAGGTATCAAATATTACTGAAGATAAATTATATAATTTAGTCATATTTTTTCATTAGCTATCAAATAAGGTGAACCTTTATAACACAATCCTAAGTTGAGTTAAATAGCAGTGAGAAATGCTTAATTTTGTTAAAGAAATTTGCTTTTTGTTTGTAAGACTAATGTGTAACTCTTTTGCCAATTCATTAGAAGATGGTATTACTTCTTATTGAGCTTCGCAGACTAAAAAATCACTGTAGAAGTCTCCCATTTTGAGTAGTTGAAGTGTTGTTGTACATTCAAAGAATTCTAATCGATTTGACATTCGCTAGGCAAACGTTGAGTTTGACGGGCATTCGAATGCCATTTAATCTTGATTGTATGTTGAATTCCAGCGAGTATTGTTGTCCAGTACTAGTAATCCCTGCTGTCCAACTCATACGAAGACTTTTTCATAAATTTTCCACAGATTTGGACGTTGACTGATATTTTCCTTAGAACTTTTGCCATCGACGCTTATCGTTGAACTTAGGACGTCAACAGTCTGTGGGAAGTTGTCACAGTCACCATTATCTTGAAAACTAATTTCCTCATAATTTTAAATTTTTTGAAGTACAAGGCCGCAGCATTTTCTGAAAACAACTTTTCTCGTTGAATATTGTGAGATTAAGTGATAAAACTGTTACGGCCATGCAAATGTACTTTAAATATATATACGTTCTTGGACAAAAGGAGCAGTGCACTGCCATGTTGTTTATTATTTCCTGATCCGATTTCAATTTTGCGGCAGGCTGCATTTGATGTAGGAGTTAATAGTTACGCTTAATATTCGAATTTTTAATTGCAAACCATTTACAAAAAAAAAAAAAGAAAAAGGTGACGAGGAGAAGACGCACTTCTTCTATGTTTTTCCTGCCTCTTAAATATAAACTATAAGGTGCGTCTTCTCTTCTTAACTTTTTTTTCTAACAACTTGAAAAATACACATAGTAATTTTTTGGGGAACTTTATTTGGTTCTGTACAATTTGTTTGATCATTTGTGGAAGATGACATCGGGCAAATGTCCAACCTCAGCTGCCACGCAAAAATTGAATCTTCTTTTCGGCGTTTTCCATCACTTTTGCCAATATTTCTTTGGTAATAGCGGCCATTTCTCGGCAAATGTTGTGCTTAAGCTACTCTAGGGTGTCTGACCGATTCGCATACACATTTTTCTAGCGATATTTTCACAGAAAAAAGTCAGTAGCCGTTAAATCGACCTCGATGGACAATGAATATCAAACGTCCATCAATAATTGGTCGCACTAGAGCCTTTGTTTCCCATGCAGTGTGACATATCGCGCCATCCTGTTGAAACCAGTAATCGTGCATATCATTTTCTTCGATAACACTGCCCTACAATATCCAATTTTTTCGATGCGCATAAGATGGAACCTAGTATTTCCGAATGGATTTATCATGCTGAACACGAAGTTTATAACACATTTTTCAAAAACTGCCAAAAACGCTGTTTTCATGGGTTTCAATCCCTATTTTCGCGAAGCGAGACGTGATGGAAAAACGCTAGGTCCCATCTTATTCGCAAAACTCGTGTAGGCCAGTGTAATTAGCGCCAAAATAATCATGAGTTCTGGCTCTCTAACGGCGTCGTCTTCAAAGAAATGCGACCCGATGACTCTGTCAGTGCATACACCACACCAAAAATCACACCCTGTACTACTGCACTTCACGCAACACGCAACATGTTGCAATATAAAAACATATATTTCAACTACACGCAAACTACATGCAACATGTTGCAAACGATTAAAGGAAATTATTGCAAGCGAACAAATTACATTGACAACATGTTGCGCTTGAGTTTCACTCAAAATAAAAACCGCTCAAAAAATACGCCTACATGCCAACATGTTTGATGTTTGACAACAGCATACAACAACTGGCGCAACACTCGACTCGATAGTTGGCAACGCGACTCGAGTGCTACGCAAACGAACATGTTTGAAGCTGCCGAAGTATCTCAAGCTGAGGTATCTGAAATTTTGAAAACAGAATGAAATGAATTCAGTTTCACAGTCATTCAGTGCTTCGTACGGTTCGGTAGTGTGTCTGCGGTACATTACGTCTAAAGCAGCGCAACGGAAAACGACTTGTGCCAGACAGTTTGTCAGTACTTTGATCTGACTGCTGCCCAAAATGGAAAATGAAGTTCAAAGTTGAATACTAAAAAAAAAAATATATATATTTAAATACAAAAATTAAAATAAATAAATAAAAAAAAAAAAAAAATTCGGTGCGTGCGATTTTTGTGTAAATGAAATTTTATGTTTTAATTTAAAAATAAAGTAAAAATTTTTGTAGATTTAAATCAAATGTAAGCTACTAAATACACAAACGAAAGCAGCCAAAAATTGTATTGAAAGTCCTTTTATAAAAATAAATAAATAAATAAATAACAACAACAAAAAAGCACGTTTGGCAAATTTAACTTCCGCTTTTTGTGCTTTCGTGTCGCGTCGCTGTTGTTTTCTACGTGTGTGTGTGCGTCTGTATGTGCGTAGGTATGTGTGCGTGAGTGTCCTTGCCCGTGTCTTTCTGTTTGTGTGCGTGTGTGTGTGTGTGTGTGGCTTTGTGTATGTTAGAGGTGCGCTCGAAACCATGCAACACAATTTGTGAAAACTCGCTCGTTATACGTTTATTGTTTATGATTTTCGTCCTGGAACGTCCTTTGAACACTGTTGACAACACATAACATTCGTGCATTTATTTCTACTTAAGTTTGTTTGTATTTTAATGCGCTACAACAACAAACACAGCAACAACAACAACAGCAAATAAAAGTGCAGCAGTCTAACTGTGTGTATGCAAAGTAATTTCACTTTTTTTTTTTTTTATTTTTGTTCATGCATAAAAACTGCAAAAAAAAAAGAAGTAAAATTGTGTTAAAAAAAATCTCTTCAAAAATTAAAGCAAACAAAAAAAAAAACTTACTTTGTGACACACTTTTACTTCGTGTGCAAAATTTTACAACTTTCTCGTCCTTGCAAGACGCATAGCAATAACAAAATACAACAACAACAACAATAACCAAGCTGAAGAATAATAACAGCGACAACTAGAATAACGTGCTGTAGCAGTTTATCTTGAACGTTGTCCTTTTCATCCTCGCCATACAGTACAGAACAGCAGCAGCACGTTGCGCAAATAGTTATAGTATTTGTGCCTTGCAACGGCGAGAACGTCGTTTAGCTCATCAATAACAACAAAAACACACAGATACAAATATACAGTGCAGTGGCAGTGGCAGTGGCAGAAACAGCGCAAGATATAAAAATTTATATCTAGATAGATTTACGAGTGTTTTTTTTTTTTTTGTTTTTTATCATTTTTTTTCTTTTGCTTTGTTTTTTTTTTCGTTGTCGCCAACAAACGTACTTCAAGGATTCTTCATTCATATGCGCACTTAGTGGAGCAAAAAAATAAGTAAAGCATCAGCAGCAACAGCAATAGCAGCATTATTAGATGCGACAGCACAGATTAAACGGTTCGTTGCACTTTTATACTTCTTTGATTATTTATGATGAATTATTTATGTGTAGTATATACATATATGAATTTACGTGCATAGTTTTAAGTATTTAAAAGCTTAAATTAAAGTCATATTCTATACATGCATACATTTCTTTGTGGGTGCATATAATTTGTGCAGATACTTTTATGTTTATTGTATCTTTGATTAAAGAAATATTGTAGAATAACGAGTTTAGCAATCAGGAGAGAATACATTGCGGAAGTCAACATTTGAAAATCTACACAGAATGTTTCAAATTCTGTGCTTAATATTCAATATCAATTTATTGATAAATACAATTGGCATTTTGAGATACATACTGTAGGTTTTCATAACTTATATTAAGACTGGGAGTTTTATGAACAAAAAAAAAAGTTTTGTTGTCTTTCGTACTTTTCGTAAAATTATTTTGGAAAAATCAAAAAGATCGCCAAAAGACCTGACTGGCTTGCCGTTCTATATCACTCTCATGCTTTCCGTCGCTGTCAGACAATAACAAAATAATGACTTTTTGAAATAGTACTTGTTACTAATGGGTACCCAACACTCTTATGTTTTCTAGCTGTACATTGCATCCGCAATGTGCTTCAGATCAGCTGATCTATTGTATTGTTTACTAACTGCTTAAAAAATACCAAGCAGCAAAAAAAAAAAAAATACCAGTAGTTGAGTTTGTTACGAGGTAAACACTAACAATAACTTTTATAAAAGAAGTCAAATTTGGAAATTTCTCAAAAGAAAGTTCACATTTATAAAATCAATAATCAAAAAAAAAAAAAAAGTAGTTTATTGAAAAAATGTTTATTACATATTGAAATACACACTTTGGGAATATATTACTTAAAAATGATATTGTTCAAATGTAAACAGTTGAGTTCACGGCATTCATTTAATCGAGCACTAAAATTTCTTATGACGGCTCAGCTGGTATTCTACGTGATGGCGGCGTTTATTTTCTTTAAATTGTGCCAGGGAAGTCGGTTGGTTGCTGTAAACTTTAGATTTGACGTAACCGGAAACACAGGAAAAAGTTCATAGGGTTTAAATCGGGACTTCGTGGTGGCCAATTTATGTCATCTCCTCTGCAGTTCAGTTTGCCAGGAAAAATTTCATGAACTCATGGTTGAGACCTGTTGGACGTGTGTGAAGTTGCTAAAAATGCGGAACAATGATGATCTATGCACGTTTAAAGCAATCGAAAGGTCCGGGTTGTCACGAACTGAGACTGAGTACCACTGTCGAACGTTTCGAACGTTCTCGAAGAGCTTGGACGTCCGGATTTTGATTTTTCCAGCGTTGAACCGGTCTCTTCAAACTTCTCGGTACATTTTCCAATGAGTCGAGGACTTGGCGCATCATTTAAATGACGAACATGTCGAATACTGCAGAATTTTCTACGCTCTAGTGTCGCTGAACGGTCCGCTCTCAAGAAACGCTCCATAGCGACTAAATTCCCAAAAGCCAGGCTACCGATTGACATACCCCCCGCGGCCCTTGGCATAGTTACGTTCACGCAATTAGCAAATCAAATGTGAACTTTCTTTTGAGACACCCAGTATATCACAGCACAAATAGGAAAGTACATCTCTTTAGCATATGGCAGTGCTCCATGATATGAATTAAGCTGAAATAACATGAAGAAACTTAAATAAATGGATCTATCAGGAACTATCAGTTTTAACAACAATTACTAATAACTATCTTTAAAAAATATTTGCTATTCTAATCGAAAGTTAAATTTTTAATTAAATTTCTACATTTAAGTTTTAAGTTTCGCTTGCATAAAAATAAATATTTTTTTTGTGTTTTTATTTTTTAATGATTTTGGCGCTCGACAACCTTTACAAGAAATGTTCAATTAAATCATGTCAAGATTCTGCACTACAGTTGTGCGCACTTCCACCTTAAACTAACCCTTCAGCTACAATTTCGATATATCCCCAATCCTGTTGCTCTTGCAATTTCACTTTCTCTTGCTCTGTACAAAACTTTCTTCATGCCAAACTACATTTCTTGCGCAGCTAATTAAAAATTGCGCTCAGTTTTTCCAATAAACCAAGCAGCGTACACAGCTACACAGAAATGTGTATGAGAAACAGGATAATAAGCAAAATATAATCAAAAAAAAAAACTAAACTTTACCACTGCATTTTGCGCATTTTACCGGCAAATACTTCAATATTGAAGCGAATAAAGCGAAATAAAGAATTCAATGCGAGTTATTAACCTATTTTCCGTTGACTACATTTCCTGCTGCCAGCTTTTCTTCACTTCACTTCACTACAGTTCACTTACTTACATACTTCTACAATATTTGCAGCAAATTTTCACTTCATTACACAAATTAAAAGTGGTAACGAAATCAAATGGGAAACCAAAAGTTTACAAATTTTGCGGGAAATTTTTAAAAGAAATGCGTTGAGAACAAAAAAAAAAAAAAAAATTATATAAAAAGAAAAACTTCATTCGTTTACGAGTAGATACAAACAGTCAATGTAGTACATTTATCTTTGGCTAACTAAATGAATTTGCTTTTTGAAATTGTAGCTTAGTATAACATTTTTAATAGCATATTTTTTTTAGAAAATAGAAATTCTAAAGCAATTTTTTTTTTCAGCAAATATACACTTGCTCGATAAAGTCTGCGTACACCACAAAAAAATGATACTAATTTCTCTTAACTAATAATATTTTTACAGAATTTTAATGCTTTCTTTAAACTATAGTTTTAATTCATTTTTATGATACAACATAAGCGCAAAAGTCTGCGTACAGGCTTCTTTTTTCGAAGAAAATGATCTGTTAATAACTGCTAGGAGAACCATTTCTCGTCAGTACCTCCGTAAGATGTCTTGGCTTGGATTACACAAGTTTTTTTTTTTTTTTTTGTATCTTCAGCTGTAATTTTTTGCGAATTCCTCCCTTATTAAGTTGTTTTACTTCATAGTTTTGGAGGTAATGCAGTGTTAACTGATTCTGCATTCGAGTAAGTCCCACAAATGCTCTATGGGAATCATATCCGGACATTGCGGAGGTGTCATCAACTGATTCTTTATATTATAAAGGAACCAGAGTTTTACTTTATGCGCATTGTGCTTTCTGTAACCAAAACTCTGCATGCAGCCCCAGCTTCTGGGAACTTTACATCAAATTATGCTTCAAAACTTGGATACAACTAGTTTGATTCATTATTGATTCAATAAATGTTAGTTTTCCAACACCATTGGCTGCCATACATCCCAAACCACAACTCCTACTCCACCATGTTTAACGGTTGGCAACAAATTTTCCTTTTCAAAGGCCGTACCACTCTTTCTTCATACTAGCTTTTTTTCTTTTGTCCCGAAAACACAATATAAAATTTGCTCTCATCCGAAAAAAACAACCTTGTTCCAAAACTCTGAGGTCTTGGATACGAACTCATTTGCAAACTCCATGCGCTTCTGCTTATTTACAGTTGAGATGTTTGGCTACTTACGGGCAACTCGACCATAATAGCCAGGGGTTTTTTTTTTTAAACTACAGGAAATTATTTTTGAATACCTTGAATTCTATTTCGTGTGCAGTCAACCTTGTATTCTATCGCACTAACTGAATGACGCGTTTTTTATCTCGTTTTGTTAAGAGAGAAGGACGACCTTATCGTGGTTTTGGCTGGATAGAACTCTTTGAAGTGTAGTTAGTTACTGGTCTTTTTGTATTGATGAGTGTGCTCTGCCCACTACTTTTCCAATTTCTCTATAGGTGTCCCTCGAGATATAGCTTTTAAATAATTTTTTCCCCATTTGCACAAATTTTTATTTCCGTAGCTGTCTACTATAAATTGATTTGGCACTCCACACTTTGATTGAAAAAAAAAAACGATTAGGATTTCTTAAAAAATTTCTAGGTAACGGTAATCGCATATTTGCTCATTTCATGCGTCTGGCATGCAGCTGTACGTAGACTTTTGCGGTAGTGATTTTCTGACATGTTGTAGCACATAAAATGAATAAAAACTATAATTTTAAGTATTAAAATAAAAACATTATATTATAAAACAAAGTTTCATTCAATGTACGCATACTTTTTGGAGCAAGTGTATAGCATTTCTCTATTATACTCTTTATGAAATTTTGTAAAATTTTTGTAGTGCATTAATAGTAAAAATTCTTTAGATAAGACAAAAAATAAAAAATCCTATTTGCATATTCCTGCAACATTTTAAATACATACACAAGTAGAAAATTTTCAGTGCAATGTAGTTAGCTTATATGTATGTATGTATGTATTTGTGGAATTCTAAAGTGCAAACATTTTCTAAGCTTCGTCTTATTTATTTATGACTTCAGTAGCAATAAAATGAAAACATAAATCTATGCATATGCCTTGTTCCACCTAGTACTAAATATGTGAAAAAAAAACTGACATAAGCACATAAAATTCTAATGAATTATAGCTACTATTTATGAAAAAATATTGAGTAGAAATACTTGAATTTTGTATGTTGCAAAATAGTAAAGCAAAAGTTATTTTCGTATTGCAGTGCAATAAAATCAAACAATGAAAATTTGTAGATAAAAGATGTCTAAAGAAATTTTAAACTGAACAAATTTTACAAAAAAAAAAATTATATAAACTTTAAATTTTGTTTTTTATAGTACTTTGCAGCGGAGCACGAGCAGGGATCAAAGCGAAAGCAAACATAAAATTAGATTGTTTGATTGTTTTGTGTGTATATATATAAAGTTTTTTATTAATTTGTACATCGCGCGATTATTGTAGCATTAGAAACTTCATCTACAATAGTCACTGTTCATTTATGTACATTCATGCGCACAATTACCCTAAACCCTACTTGTGACTATTATCTTTTGTTTTGTTGAACTGTGTAATATAACGGTACATTTTTTCTGCACTAAAAACAAAGTGCATATCAACAAGAATATGCCTGCAAATCTATAACTTAATGTACACTCTTTCTCCTGATACAAAATGTGAATAGACAGCGATTTTGCTTCAAGGCATAATTATTTTAAGAAACTCCTAATTTTAGTTTTCGCATGTGTTTGCTAGTGATTGATATACATCATACACATACATATATAGTACATACGAAATGTAAATAGTGCTTATTCGCAATAGAATAAAAGCATTCACAATGACTATTAGACTATTAGAAAATTAGCGATTTGCAACACTATAACGAAAGCGGTGATTGGCTAAACAGTGATGCAAGTATTTTATCGTAACATGTGTTCGTATTCGCATAGGCAATGAATACGAACAAGTGACTTGATTAAGCCGTGATTTTCAATCACTCTTTTTACGATTTTTCAATCACCGTGAAAAAATCACCGACCGTGATTTTTTTTTTGCCAACACTAGTGCACATGAATGGAGAAAGTTAGCCAAGACTCCAATTTATGAATGGACGATTCAGTGTCGCTTGCGGGAATCAAATTTCAGACAGATTCCGTGCAAATCAGAGCAAAACAAAGTCTAACGATTTGCATGTCAATAACCCAGTACAGTTTTGGCGACACGTTCTTTGCACTGATGTGAGCTCATTTGTATAAATTTCATCGAAAAAGAAGATTTATGTAGACTTTCACAATCTCAAACACAAAAAAAAAAGTTCCTGTGGTATGAAACTGAACCACGGTAGAGGATCTGTTCTGTTCTGGGAATGCTTTGCCTACAATGGCTTACGTGAATTTGTGTCAATCACTCGTGCCAGAAACCGAATTAAAAATGTTCACTCTTTAAAGTTTACCCATACTCTTCATGAGTAGGACAACGCAGCATGCCACAGGAGTAAATTAAAGAAAAAAAAAAAAATATGGACTAAACTCAATACTTTGGATTGGTGCACTGACAGCACGAACTGAAACGGTTTTGAAAGCGTGCGAGCATATATATAACGAAAGCGATGTGTATCTTTAAATAAAACCAGAGCAGAAACCATTAACGAAGTGACTTCAATTTGGAAAGAGTTTCCAAATGAAAAATTCAATTGAGATTGAATATCTCCGATCATTGATATATTCAGTATCACGACGCCTCACAAACAGCTCATTTAAACCAAGGAAGACTTTATTGTCTATTAATTAAAATACAATTTTACTATGGTTTTCAATATTAATGTTTTCATAAAGCCGTGTGTTCTCATTTGTATTCAGTATTCTCATTTGTCACAAAAGCTGTTACACAGCTCAACAAAACATAAGCCGATAATTAAAAGCAGAGTTTGTCAAAATAATTTTACCCATGATTGTATATGCCAATGCCATTTGATTTTGTTGATTTCGTATGTACTTTTTATCTATCTACAAATATTAAATTTGCAATACTAAGAGCCATTTTCACGACTTGGGTTTATCTTTATACATAGTTCATTTTTTTCATATTATATCCTAGTTTTGAATGTCACGACTGTTATTAAGTCTATAAACGTATTGCCTAGTTCGACCACTCAATAAATATATTTCAAAGACATTAGTTTTAGAGCTGCCAACTTGACTCCACAATTTCGATAACAAACCAAAGAAAAACAAACAAAATGGAAATTTTGTATAAAAATTTGGAATGGAAATGTGTATAATTTGTACTTTTTATGCGTTTACATTTGTGCAAATGAATGGACTCTCCAGCTCCTTAGCATTATGCAGCTGACCGATAAATAAGACAAAAGTGACCGATTTTCAACGATAACAGACAAAAATTCAATTTATACTGCAGGGCTACTCGAAATGGGTTTATTACAATTGTGAAGTCGTGAAATACACAACTGAATATTATTCCCACAAGAATATATTTTAGCAATGCGTATTCTCTAATGTGTTTCTAAGTCGTGCAAATGGTCCTAAGTCAGTTAAGACTTAAGGCCTGTTGTCGCATACAACAGAAACAGAAACTGAAACTGAAACGAAACTGAAACTGATTTTCAGATTCTGTTGTACATTTATTCAGTTGCAGTTTCAGTGGGGGGTTGCCGCATAAACTGAACTGAAACTGAAAAAAACAACAACAACTTGAAAAACTCGTGTTGCTAAGGCACGTATTGCAAATAGTGAATGGCAAAACAGCTGATTTTCTGTCATTCAGTAACAGAAAGAAGTCAAAAGTACTTCTTTCAGTTTCAGTTGCTAATGTACCGAATTCAGTTTCTGTTGCTGCGGACGACAGAATTCTAAAATTCTGTTTTAGTTTCCGTTTCAGTTGCTAATGTACTGAATTCAGTTTCAGTTTCTGTTGTATGCAGCTCATATGTTCCATTCAAGCTTAACTTTCACTAAGAAGTATATTTTTTATTGGATTATTTGAACTTAAGCCTAAAACTTGAAAATTTATCAGTTCTTATAAAATTCTTATAAAATATCGATCTCTCGATCGCTCAATAGCTCATACTCGAGCATATAATAACTGTTCACTCATATGCTGTTCTACAATTTTGTAGCAAAGTTTTTGTTTTTAGTATATAAGCTAGCGTATTGTGCGTTCATTTTTCTTCGGTTGTATATTCTCTAGCAACGGAGGCAAGCATTGCTGCAGCAGATCTACCATCAGTACATTAGAAAACACATATTTCACAGTATACGTACAAATAGTAAAGCAAGTGAGCCACGTGTTTCGGACTCCGCTACCAGTTCATCATCAGTCACCGACGGTATGAGACAATTTTTTGCTACTTAGGTATATCACAACACTTAGAAAAAGCCATATGCCATGTCAAATCTAATATGCTATGATTCAAAACTAATTGTTTATATACTATCTTGAAACTATAACTATCTCAATTCAGAACTTTAACGACAAACAGTTTCACTCATTCACTCAAATACGATAAATGAATTATTTACTGATTTAGATACGTTAAGCAGCAGTTTTTATGCATCAATGCAAATTTAAGCAATAAAAACGTATCTCAACTACTTCAATTTAGCAAAAAAAAAAAAAAAAAAAAACCCCCAACCAAGAAAATATACAAATAATCTGTTTTCCATTTCAGGCTTTGTCATTTCCGCTTGAGTGTAAAAAACAAAAAAATAAACAAAAAATAGAAAATTACTAGAAAATGTGTTAAAAACATTGCAAAAGTACAAAATGAAAGAAGCGGCATAGAATAAGTACGAGTATCTACAAATAGTATAAACAAATGTTATATACGTAGCAGCCAAGTAGAACTTACACAATCTGATTTTGCTGTTGCATTTTGTTGTTGTTCTGTTTTTTGTATCTTTTTTCACCAATATGTCTATATGCATAAAATTAATGCAATGCAATTCAAGCCATGCAGACAAGCTAGGCAAACGTACGAGATACATAACTGCGAGTACATACGTCGAAGTAAAGTAAAGCTTGACTGAAATTTTACCAAAACGAAAAGCACCGAAAACGTTCTGCTTGGTTTCCTTTTGAGTTTAACGAACTTTTTAACAAACACATGCAAACAAATAAAATGCGAACGCATGTATGTATGTAAAGCAACAAACATCAACACACACACACACACAGTCACATAGTCACACGCACAAGCAATTGCGTGATGAAAAGCAAACAGATACATTTTTAGATACATTTTCAGATACATATGCAGCTGGCATGCAACACAACACAATAAAGAGTAGGATTTTTTGCAGAAGCAAATCATTTCATTGTTTTACAATATTTCAAATGAGAATTTCAATTCTCTATAATTCTGTATGCAAATTTTCAGTATACATTTGAGAATTTAAGTTACGAAACAGTCTACTATTTTGTTTAGTTATTTTGATCAAATTTCTTAGTTTGTTTTTAGCTAAACTTAGTTTGATTTGCTTGAAATTTAAGTGCAATTTATTTAATAATAGTTATGGGTTTTCTGAGCAATTTGATTATATTTAAGCTTAAATTAGATGCATATTTTATGCTGATTTTTATAAAAACAAATTAAAAGCTAGCCACTTATATCAAGAGCATAGTTGAGATACCGTGATTACCAAAATATCAAAAATAAGACAAATGCCTTAAATTTCACTTTAAACACGTACAC
This sequence comes from Leucophenga montana, assembly GCA_035044765.1. Classification (NCBI taxonomy): domain Eukaryota; kingdom Metazoa; phylum Arthropoda; class Insecta; order Diptera; family Drosophilidae; genus Leucophenga; species Leucophenga montana. Next base: position 293,112 of record JAWNNQ010000334.1, on the reverse strand, counting down.
AAAATTCAGTTCAATGTATTTTATGCAGTTATTAAGTGTTCAATGAAGTTACGAAGCCATACTTTAAACAAAATTTAAGTTTTTACATATGTTTCTAGCGATATTAATAGCAGCACTTATTAACTGAAGTTAAGTTAAGTTAATCTTAGATGACACTTACTGCCTGCATCGAGTGCATCTCGAGCGCAAAAAACGGTAGTAAGAGTAAAGTTCACATATTAATATAAACGAATATAATTATCCTAATTAAATGAACTTCACTAATAACAGTGCTGTTTTAGTAACGATAATTAAGTTCGATAAAAGAAATATTTATGTGGATTTATTGCCCATTTTCTGCTACCAACAAGCGTAATGTGTTGTTGAAATTATGCAACGAAAGTTGGCTTTTAGATTTTCCTATTCGATTTTTTTTTGTTCGTTAGAAAATTTTCTACCATTTATAATGAATGGTACATGATCATGGGAACGTTTGTCGAACTGCATACTGGAGGTCTAATGTGTCAATCACTCACGAATAGTGCGTTCGATATTGGCTTACAACAGTACTGCACAGCCAGGCCAAAATTATTCAATCGGAACAAATGGTAAACGTGTGATGGGACTTTCCATTTGAGTGTTTCGAAATTGATTTTAAATAGTTTTGCAACAAGGTTTTGCAGAATTGTCGTGCTGAAACATAACTTTATCACTGCACTAATATTTATACCAGGGCTGCATAAGTACACTTATCAGGGCAGCATAAATATGTATTCCAGGGCTGCATAAATATTGGTACCACGGCTGCATAATTATTTTTACCTGATCATTTTAATGTTTATACCAGTGCTACAAAATTATTTAAACCAGAGCAACACAATTATTTATATCAGGGCTGCATAAATATTTGTACCAGGGCTGCATAATTATGTCTTAATGAAGTTTGATAAACTTATATTGAACTACATTCAGCTGATCCCATAAAATATAGAGAAGAAGCTTGCTTCCATGGACATTTCGCTGCATTGACCATTGATGCTGATGGTTGACCATGCTCAATCAATGAGTTTTTGCATTTGGGATTGTTGTAGCGGATCCACTATTCATCGCCAGTGATAATTCAATGCAAAAATCTCTTACTTTTCTACAGTTCACAGCTGCAAAACGCCTTTCCACAATTCTAAAATACTCGCTTTGACATTATTCAATATTAAAACTTAGTACCGAAGTTTCTATAAAGTTATAGCAACTTGATATACCTCTATATTTGTTAAAGAAAGACTGTTGTAATATAGTACTGATATGATACTACATAAAGTAATGTCTGGAAGTACATTTAATTGCTTTAATATTTATAAAAAAATGAATTATAGCAACATGTTTTACCAGCACAATTAAAAAAAATACCGCTGTACAATATTATTAATATTCGAAGTGTTAAATTCAATAGTGAATTAAGACCTAGAAGTATATTAATGTTTGCTATAAAAATGATAGCAACCTAATTTTAAGCATTAAATTTGTAAAAAAACGAATTATTGAATTATATTTCTGATATTTGGTGGCCTAAAAGCAACTAAATATATTTAACACTTAACTTAAGCAAAACAACTGAAGCAAACTATTTCTAATGTTTTGTCTAATAAATGAAATTTATTATGAAATACATTAATACTTACCATAAAAATTATAGCAACGTAATTTAGCACTGAAATTATAAAAAACAACAGCTGAAAAATATATTTCTGTTATTTTAAAGTCAGTTATTTCAGCACAGAATCTGCTATAGGATATATATTTAATGTATAGGAAGTTGTCGATTTTCCAAATTGCTTGATATGTTTTGCATGATTTTTCTTTTTCCTTTAGGTTTTTGTTTTTTTTTTAATTGTATTGAGTACAACAACATTTTTATAGCCAAAAACAAAAGATTATTTTATAATTTTCAAATTTCTTTATGGCAAATTTAATAAATACCAATTACAATTAAATTTAAATCAAAACTTTTACCGTGTTTCATACGATGTTGTCGAAAAACTTTATAGCACTGGCCCAAATGTTCAACCAATTAGCCAACAAAGTCTGCCGCCAAACCTAACCTCACTTTGTATTCATCATCAGCAGCGTCATCAACTCAAACTCTCCAAAATTTATGCAATGTACGCGCTAACGTCTCAAACCAAGGCACTCACTAATTGCACATAAATTTTCATATAGTACAAACTCTCTGCATACTTTTGTAAAACGTGCCTTGCCGACCGACCCAAAAACAACAACAACAACAACAACAACGCTTCTAATTTCCATCTTCATGAAGCATTTCCATCTCCATGAAGCTTTTCTTGCAATAATATTTAATTAAGCAGGAATTTTATTGTTTATAAATTCGTGTTAATGATATTTTGACTACAATTTGCCAAACTAATTTCAGAGACGCAAATTTGGAAGTTAAATCTGTCCAGCCTCTTAAATTAGTCCGTCCGTCAGTCAGTCAGTCGTCAAGCATATTAAACAATTGACTTCCTTGTGCCACAAAAGCTTGAATTCAAATATTTAAGAAGTGTTTTGCTGCAAATGCTCTAATTGAGTTGGGCCAATTTTTAGTGCAAAATGAATATTTCAGCATTTAAAATTTAAAATTTATATTTAAAATTTTCATTTCCATTTCCATTGCTGTCGCCTGCTGTGAGATTCGTGGAAAATATTCGTCTTTGCTGTTCACAAATGACAAAGTTTTTCTGGCAATATTTATTTTCATCGAAGTCCTTATTTTGTTTTTATAAATACTTTTTGCTGTAGACTTCATGCAGACAATTTAATTTGATTTGATTTGCAAATGACTTTAAGAATTTATGTACGAGCGCGCCGCCTACTGTTTGAAAATTCGGCAATTGCTTTGTAAGCAAAGGTTGTTTTCTGTGCCGTTCTGTTCGATTCAATTCAAAGCGCTATAATTTTAATGACTATAAATTTTATGGCTAAAGTTTGCACAGTGTCGCGCTACACAGCAATTGAGCATGGAAGTGTCAATGGGGCTTACACAAAAGTGACACAACTCGTAAAATATTAATTCAATAAAAGCCAGTGGTCTGGAAAAGGGAATTATTAAAGAAATTGAAAAGTTGGTAATGAAAATAGGCCACACTAAGACTCGGCTCTAGTTTCCAAAAAAAAAAAAAAAAATGTATAAACTCTTGTGTCACATAAATCTTAACTCTATTTTTATCTGTAGTACACTGTACCCAAAGTGGTAAGGATATATAATAAATTTATGCGTATATAGATAACAAGAACACGCCGTAGACTCCATGAAGTACATATATATGTGCTTAAACAGCATCAGAAACTGTATCGATTCAGCATTGTCCTTCCGCTAGGATCGTCATCATCAAACCGTCTCAAAACAGCAATGTTTTATATTGTATCTTTTAATTACGAGTAGATACCTATTGTATTAAGAGTATCTTTTATTTCTTCGTCATATAACTATCTCCCTTGACTAATTATGTGAAGCATAAAATTCACTAAGCACTTATTGAATAAGTAAAATTATGAATTTAATAAAACATTTTCGATTTGGGAGCACGTTTCCGCTATGTACAATATATTGCCAAAGCATTACTACCGAAATACTCATCAAAATCCTGCATTTATACATTTATACGAGAGCATCGAATTCCTTATATACATTTGCATAATAGTCAAATCACGAAACCAGCGTTTAAGCAAATTCATATCTCATATTTATGAAATGATTTCATGCATTCTTCTTTTGCATAGACGAGATACTTATTAAATAATTGCCAAAAGATACAAACTACTAAAATGTTCAATCAAACAAACTATTTAACGCATCAAGAATCAAATAAATAAACATCTTCTACAAAAGCATACAACACTTTTCCTTGAAGTAACTGACATCAAAGTACAATTCACTTAAGAAAAGTATAGCGCTGGTTAACCAAACCACAAAACCTCAGACAAAATACATACAAGTATATACATACATATAGAAGTCACATTGAGATTCAAAGGCAGACAACATACTCACTATAAACCACAATTACAACAATACACGTACTAACACAATACAAAAACAGGAAAAAAAAAGAACAAGCGACTCTAGTGAAAGAACCAGAACAAAAAGTATCTAGAGCAGCTATAGCAACACTGTGAATATACATTTGGCACATGAAACTAACCACCGCCAACAGCAGCAAAAGCAGCACCGGAATTCAAACGATAGAGATCTGCTGCGTTAATTTAGTGTGTAGGGGAAGTGTGCAATGTAGCGTATCAGGGGTCTGTGCCTTGTTGTTGTAGCGCAGTTGATATGAATTTCAATGTCACAGGTGGCTGGCCGGCTGGCTGGCTTGCTAGCTGCCTATAGCTTAAGTGAGAAAGCGAAAAAACTCAGTAGTAAGTATTTAAAGAACAAAAAATGCCTACCAACAAATACGAATATGCAACAAATAAATACAAAAATTAAAGCAACAGAATTATTTTGTATCTGAAAAAAAAAACGTTTTACGCGAAAAACCAAAAAATATATTATGTTTCGTAGGTACATACTCGCGTACTCACACACATCTAATAGCGTAATGATAAATAAATTTGAATATAAAATCAAAATTAGCCAAGTGAGGCATAAAGCAACAGGAGCCGCCGATTCCGGCGCCATTGCTGCGTTAAAGCGGAAACGGAAGTGCGCATTACATTACTTTTATGTTAATTTGATAAGAAAAAATATTGACTAAGGGCACAAAACGCTCGAATATGCATAGACTGGAAGAAATAAACTCGTGCATTATGGTTACTTGTTGGGTGTATTAGAAAGTTGCTGTGTTTTTTCATAGTTGACATACTTTAAAACTAGCTTAAAAGATACAGAACTCATTTGCCGACTGCAGTTAATTTGAGTTCTGCTGTTTCCGTCAGATGAAGAGCATTCGTGGATCATGCATTCATGGATGTTGTGTTTCGAAGACGTGCTCGACCTAAGCTGACTTGTGGATTACACTGAAACGCCATCATTACCATATTGTTGTCATCCATGCGAAGTGTATAATCCATCCATGTTCACTTCTTTTAATCTTTATGCTCACGTTTTGATATTGTAACTGGCCATAAGATTCTGCACACGTTGCGTAAACATTTGTTTAGGAACGTTTATAACTTCTTGGCTATGGCATCTGTTCCCTATCAGGATTCTGCACCATATAAAAGGAATGGCTTTCTCTGTTATAAAATCTACGGACACTTATTTTCAGTGAGCGCTCATATGATCGCCAGATTTTTGACATGCTGTGTGAAGTTATTTCTGGACGTAAAGCAACCCTTCGTGATAGTGTGGCATGCTGGCCTACTTCACAAGCTTAAGTCAAGTCAGGTGTGGGGAAGAAAGATCCCAAATAAAAAAAGTCAGAGCCGGAGTACTTTACACGCTCTATATGCCGACGACACAGCATTCCTTTCATCCGACGTCTCCCTACAGGCGGCTTCAGCAATATTTCAAAGGCAGCTGGACATATCCAATACTTGGCTCAAGAGGTGGAACATTGTGGTCCATTCAAACGAGTTTTTCACATAAAAGAGTAGACTATTCCCAAGTTTATCTCGATGGAGCAAGCATTCCAAGCAGAGCAACAGCCTAGTATCTGGGCCTGAACCTTGATAGAAGGTTAACATGCCGTCCTCACCTTCTCACCAAACGGACGCAGCTCAACGAAAGACTAAAAAACATGTATGGCTTATCGGTCGAAGGTTAACTCTCAGCATGCTGAGGAGCAAGCTTCTAGTCTATAAAGCAATAATAATAAAGCCTGTATGTACCTACGGAATCACGATCTAGTGCCACTGCCAACAGGCGTATTATTCAAAAGTTCCAAAACAGGGCGCTCAGTATTATTTTCAACGTTCACCTGTTCCACACCAAAAAAGTGATTCACGAGAAACTCGTGATACTTTGGGTTCACCAGGAAATTGCAAGACTAAGCAGCTTTTGTCAAAATCAGCTCATCAGGCACACTAACACCCTCGCCAACAACTTGCTCGACAATATAAGAAGGCTCAAAAGGCTTAACCCGCTTGATCTTCCTCATGGGAGGCAATAACACACTTACTAAGTTTTATTTTTTCTACCGCATTCCCCATGCCTAACTCCCAAAAACCTTCTTATTCCTACAGAAAAACTTGAAATAAAATAAGATTCATTGGCAGCTTGGGTGATAGTAAAGCTAAGTACTCTTAGTATTACTTGCTGTACTATAATGCTGTAATTGATACTCAGTTGAAGCAAGAACCGACAAACAATGTCGTTGTAAAGCATTCGTTAGAAACTACTTGGACCGTATGGTATTTGGAGTAAGCTTGGAAGGATATGCAAAATGAAATAGCAAGCATCGACACCGCTGGTCACTTTTGGAGTTATTATAATCACATCAAGCGGGCATCAGAATTAGATGCGGACTATGATAATTCGATGTTTAAGCAGGGAGTACGTCCGATGTGGGAGGATGCGGTTATAATAAGAATGGTGGGCGTTGAATGTTCAATTTGAAGAAAAAATTCGACAGTCGATCTCAATGAATTGTGGTTCGCTGTACTGCGTTTCCTAATTGGCGGTATGTTTGTTGATAGCAAGCAGATTTATAATAAATATACGCGAGCGATAGTTTGGACCGCCGATAGCAGCGATGTGACAGCCATACTATGGATTAGAATGAAATGCGTGCATTTCTGGCTCATAATGGCTCATTCATTTTGAATTATCAGGCAGAAGTTATCAAACCAATACACATTTTGTAGTTCATATAGAAACTAAAATCACCGTAAAATAAAACTATTTGCAGAAGCGCTAAAATCAGTAGAGTTGATTTGATTTGCTAACAAGCAACTTGAAGAAGGACTGTATGAAAGACTTACTTCTTATTATACAGCCTTATTTCTAAATAAAGAAGTAGTGAAAAAACCAGAAGTTTCCATTCACTTTGTTCTTAACTGCTTGTCCACATACTTGTACGTCAGATGATGTTCTCGATGCATGACATGACTGGATTAATATATTTTCATTGTTGTGATTTCAGCTTCGTGAATCGTTCGTGTTTCATTGCGCTTCTCTAATTACCAAATGTTTTCTTTTCATGCTTCTTATATGCCTATATACGTTACAAAATATGCTTACCACCTAGAGGAAAATAGTCTACTTGAGAGATACACATAGGATTCCAATGGTTCTTTTTTTATTTATAAAGTTTGTAGTAACAAATATAGCAGAAACTCTATAATACACTCAATACTATACAAGCTATTGCTGCACTTAGACGTTTTTATTTAAATACTTACTTAATTTCTAGAACTTGCTTTAATTTAACTAAGTCAGCCTATAAATTTACACTAAAGTGGCTACTAAATTTATATTTTCCAACAATTTTGCTTTTTTTTTCTTTTTCTTTCTTTTTTTTTCGTTGCCAATTTTGAATAGAATTTTATCGAATTATTTTCCCGTCTACTTAATAGCTGCAAAGTGTTTTCTCGGAATTTATTGAGTTGTAACCATAACAGAGGAAGACAGAGAAGACATTCAAAGGGTACAATCGCTCGCTCGCTCGCTCGTTCGTTCGTTTGTTCGCCGTTTATGTTGTCGATTTTTCATTGGAATATGCAATTATTTTCATTAAATTGTCATTTGTATAAAGCTGGTTAAGGGAAGCGCGACCAGTTTAAACGCTTGAATGGGTGGAACTTATTTGTGTCACTGTGCATATGTAATCGATTTTAATGCCATTTCTTGGAATTGAAATGTTTTGAAGGTGGTTTTTGAAGTAAGCTAATTGTGTCGTTTAAATAATAAAGCAGGCTTTTAATTCTTTAATCCTTATTGAAGTTTCTTTAAAATTTCCAATATTAAGTTCAATTGGTAACTATTCGTTACAAAAATTTCTGTTGACGTTTGGTAACATTTTTTTAAAGGTTTTCTTTTCCATTTTTTTGTTTTTTTTGTTTTTTGGAAATATAGAATCCCATGCCTAGTGCAGCTGTAGCTGCAGCACTTCATTTAATGAATAAATTCCCAATAGAAATAACACATCGGCATGCATCGAATGTGTATAAATCTAAAAATGTATTCAGTTCTTCTCCAATGCTGGCGGCTTTGAGCGCGCAACTAGACTGCGAGACTCGTGTGCAAGGCAATGAAAAACTAAAAACGCTTTTCTGCACATACCCTACACGAAGTGTTGTGAAGATATTTAACCACCTAACTAGATTGCCGTTGATTTAAATAAACTTGAAGCTTATCCAGTTTATAAACTAGAATTTATAAATTAAATACAATATGATGGTATTACCAAACTTATTGTAAAGAAGATGCAGTTTTTTAGTCGTGTTGTTTTAAAGTTTCAACATATCTGTAACATTTATTGTTGCAGTCCAGTGTGCTCGATTTCGTGATACCCTTCAAAATGCCGAAGGCTCATTTTTTGATCCATTGATTTGTATGGGAAATCGACTTATGATGCTGATCAAGTACTTATATACAGTGAATTTATGTACCTAACCAGACACTTTTATGTATACTTTTATACTATATTCACAAATATAGCATTTGGAAGAATCTATTTTTTTTTTTCGTAAAATTGTTTGCATATTTTTGGCATAACAAGCTTCAACAATCTTCACTCACACAAAATGAGAAAAACACACGCACACGCGATATATGAAATACATACACATACACACACACACACACATTTTGTTTCTCTTGCTCTCTGGCATGAAAAGTGTGTTCGTGACATACAAGCTGAGAGATGCATAACGATCGCTTATAAAGAACAGCTAGAAATATATGTATGAACTATATGCATTTATATACACTGTACCCAAAGATAGAAGGGTATAATAAGTTTGTGCAAATGTATAAGCAGAAGAAGGTGTGGTGAACCGCATAAAGCATATATGTACTTATATTCTTCATCAGCAGTGGAAGCTGAATCCATTTAGCCGTGTCCGACAGACAATCTGGTTGTGTGAAACCACAGTTCTCAGAGTCTACAACTGCTACAGACACCAAACTTGAATATTTATATTCTATTAATCCAGTTTATTAAAATTTGATATTTCATTTTTCAATTTTTTGTCTATACCATGTACCCATAAGCAGATAGAAGGGTGGACCTTATAAACTAGATACATATATTCTTGATCACCTTCGCAAACTGAGTAGTTTTTCCCATGTCCGTCTATCTGGATGTATGATGTATGAGATCTCAGCAACTCTAAGAGCCAGAGATTTTAAACTTAATCATTTAGAAACTTGATTTGATTTAGGTTTCAAATAAAAACAAGGAAAAAGTAACTACTTTAGAACTGAAGCTTGAATACCATTCACACGAAGTTTGAAGCTGTGAATTTAGCAGGAGTAAAGAAAAAAAAGTTTTGTAACAACTTGAATTGGGTGGATGTAAGTTTGTTGGAGCTTACCCCTAAAAGTGTGCGTATTTGCGTATAATTACCCCTTGCTAATTATGCGAAGCGTTTGTCCATGCGAAGCGTTATTATGTCAAATGCCAAATTGATTTTGTCTGAAATGAAAAAGTTTTAAATGAAAAATACCAATAGTGTGTGGTGGATTTGTACGTGGGCTACCCCTAAAAAGAGAAAAATGCATATTTTTCTCTATATGCGTGAAGCGTTCGTTCATAAGAAGCCAGTATATATGTAGGGAAAACTGTAATAAGAAAGTTTTCCATACAAAATCAAAAAACTGGAAGATAAGTTTGTATAGGAACTACCCCTAAAAGTAGGCGGGACACGTCCCTTGCATTAATGTGTAGAGTCGGTCCATAAGAAGCCTTCATGCCAAATTTCAAGTCGATATTGACTTAAACAAAAAAGCAAAAATAGGCGGTTTATTTGTATTATGCTACCCCAAAAATTGCAGTGCTCACACCTGTTGACATATATATGTAAAGCGCCCTTTCGTAAGTGTTCACCATGTCAATTTGTAAAGTGATATTGACTGCTATACAAAATAATTTTTCTTACAAAAAGTCAAAAGTGCAGGGTTGGTTTGTATGGATGGTACCACTAAAAGTGGGCGTGGTATATCAACATAAATACTGTATTAAACTACAATAAAATGGTCTCTGCGCCTATATTTGAAAAATTAGTCTCTAAAAATGCGCAATAATATCCAGACAGACAGACAGACGGACGGATAGATAGATAGTAGACTAGTACTTCTCGTGTGATGCAATTTCAAAAACAAATTTAACATTTTTATTAGAAAAAATACTTTTTGGTGATATGTATATTTCGGTACAAGAGGTTTCTCTATTTTTAGGAGAAATATTGTGCCATATAGGACTTGGTCGAACCAGAGTCTTTTAATTGAATTATTACTTTGATTCTTTTATGTTCAAAACACTTTTCATAGGTCGGCTTTGGAAACGTTTTCAGCTCACTGTAAGAATAAGCTTTTATCACTCGTCAAAAAGCTTTTCGCACTGCAGTAATTTCATGCATGGGCATGGAGAAATACATATGGGACCATGTCAGGTGAATACGGAGTCTGTGAAACGACACTAGCGTTTCTATTTGTCAAATAATCGCGCGGACAATTTCTTAAGTAATATAGCGTTCCCGGCATAGGTTACTCATTCTCATGCCCAAATTCGTGCAGAATGCGTTAGACCGAACCGAACGAGACCCCAAAGTCGGCGGCTATAACTCTGATGCTTACAAGACGATTTTTAAACACAATTTTCTTAATTTTTTTTGTTGGTTTCGTCAATCGAAGCGGTGCATGGACGACCAGAACAAGACAAATCATTCAAATCAATCTTCGTAGCAATCTGCTCACGTTTTCGACTTTGTTTAGTCTACTTAGGATTACTTAAATATTTTCAACACATGAAATTTTATTGGCAAAACAAAAATTTCGGCTAATTCTACAAAAAAAAAAAAAAAAAAAAAACAGAAAAACAGAAAAAAGAACAAAATTGTTAAAATGCACCAAACGTTAAATTACGCAGGAAATGATTCACACTTTGGTTGCTCTTTGGACAGCCCTGTTCAAAAGGTCGCCCAGAAAGAGAATTTTTGTTGATGTATTAATTTTTAAAATTTTTTTGTTTTAAATATTTTTGTTTCATTCCTCTTCTATTATTAAACTTTTACCAACAAAAATACTATCAAAAACACACTCAACTGATGCTCGCCAACATGTTTGAAAGTGCGCCCACAACAGTCTAACGCCTAACGCCGAGCTGCGTCTTCGACATGCTCTACAATGTGAACACGACAGAGCACGACAGAGCATGACTGATGCACTATTGAATATCTTGTAAAGGGTATCTGAGCATCGATGCCACTAAAGCTTGGTTTTTCTATTGTTTTTAAGGTTTTTTTTTTTGCAGGAATTTGTTTTTAGAATTTTTTATACTAGAAGCCATGCAGATTTTTACCAATTGCAATATTTTCTAGTTACTTTTTTTTTTTTTTGTTCTAGGTTGTACATCGTCGCTTTTATATTTCTGCAGGATTTTTCTTTTCTTTTTTTTAGTCAGCGAGCGAGAAATTAATTAAATGCACTCAACTGTGATTTATACGCAAATTTGAGTTTGAGCAAAGTTGTTTTTATTTCATGTGGCAAAGGTAGACAGGTAGCTAAAATTTCTAAAATAGAAAAAAAAAATAGGAGTGTGAAAGGCCAAGTGAAGCACAGCAGCAGCAGCAGCAGCCTAGAATCCTGGCTTAAATTGCAATCGGAATGAATGAGAGAGCAAATGAATTACGGCAATTGTAAGGATTTTTTGTTTTAAATTTTTTTTCGTTTAACGTTGATTGCCTTGCATAACGCAATGGCGTCGAATTTTATGCCGCATATCAGTGTAACTGTGTGTGTGTGTGTGTGTGTGTAGAAATTTTACCTGAGTTTGATTATTTGTTTTAGAAACTGAGGTTGCTGCTGACTGCCAGTGTTTTCCTGTTGTTGTTCCATTGTTATTTATGAAAACTTTTGCGTCAAAGTAATTTTTTAACAATTGGCTCAAAAAATTCGATGCCGTTGCATTCAAAGTATTTCTTTTTTATTAAATCTATCGTACAACAGAGACATATGGCTTTAAAATTGATTTAAAGTGCTTTTCAATGGCTTCTCAATCAAAATTTAATCAAATAAATAAATCATACTCAAGTGGTATATTACAAGTCAAGTGTCTGCAATAATACTTACATTAAGCTGCTCAAAATCTTTTAAAATGCAGCAGTAGTCTGTAGCTTGCTGTCCCATTACACGGCCCAATCAAACATCCAGTTACTTTGTATTTACACACAAACCCATACAAAATTTTCAACTCAAACTGAGTGCTGCATTTAAATATTTTTAATTAGCTACGCTTGCATTAACATTAAGTGCACAGCACAGCAGCAGCAGCAGCAGTAAGAGCAACCACAGAGCATTTTCAATAACAATTAGCAAACATTGCACTTGCAACATCAACCACAACAACAACAACAACAACAACAACAACAACGACAACGACAAGCGTAAGAACAATATTGCCAAACACTTGAGATACTTAATGCAAATGCACTCAAAAGCACACAGATACGCACACAAACATTTATAATAAATATAGCAAAATATGTAGTATGAGCAATGCTAATGCAACAATAATAACAACAAGATACAGTAGCAGACAGCAGCACCCAAAAATTTCAGTTCATATAGTATCTAATTGCTTCTTTTTTTCCACTGTAGATTAACTTATCTTCAAGCTGTCAGTAGCGTTGCTGAATTATATTTCAAAAATAAAAAGGTCGCGCCTTAGACAAAAGCCCAAAAAAAAGGCAAATAAGTGATTCAGTGAAAAGTAGCTAGAGGTAGGCAAGCGCAGATACAATACGAAATGCCGTGCATTGTATCTACCTAAATAAACTTAATATTTTGAATAATAATTTCTAAACGATTTTGTATGACGCCGCCGCCTAATTGACTTAAAGCTACAAATAATTTCACACAAATTGATTTTTGACGAGCCACACAGATACACACGTTGAGTGTTTTATGAATCATGCCTAATTTTGGTAAACTTGAGGCAACGTATATGTAAAAAAAGAGTTGCCATACTTAAAACTGTAATGCCACAGACTCGAAGGGTGATGAAAGAAATAAAAAAGACACATGCCGACTCTGTTAGATACGGATTCTCCCATAGTAAATACCGTACTACACTTAGTAGAGAACCAGATTAACGTCAAGTAGTGTGACTACTATGTTCCAGAGCGCTGAAACAAACTCCAAGGAACTTAGTAATCTATACGAGGGGTACTATTTATATTTCGGGAATAGCAAATAATAACAAACATTTTTAAATGAAAATGGCTATATTGTTTTTCAAAATATGCCCCTTGATGATCAATACACTTTTGCATTCGTTCAAACCATTTGTCTTAGCAGTTTTTCCATTCCTCTTGAGACCCCTTCGAAACATGGTTTTTGAACGTTTCAACTGCTTCAATTAACGAAATACTCCGAAAACTTTCGGCAAACAAATGGTCGTGTACCACTCAGAATTGACCTCCTACGTTGCTCAGGCGGAATAGTGGCCACATGAGCCATTCGGCCGTAGAAACAGGCGATCATTTGCTTCGCTGTGCTTCTTCCATGAACAACTTTTGTTGGATTTGGCTCGTCTTGGAATACCCACACGGTCGATTGTTGTTTTGTTTCCGGCTCATACGCATATATCCATGATTCGTCACCTGTCACGGTTTTATACACGTCTTTTGAAGCACCACGTTCGAACTTTTTAATCATTTCATTACACCAATCGACGCGAGCCTTTTTTTGAGCGATTGTCAAATTATGGGGTATCCAACGAGAGCCATTTTTTTTACAGCAAAGTGTTCATGCAAAATCGAATGTATTGAAGTGGAACTAAAGTGCAAGGATGCCTCTATCTCACGATATGTCACATGACGATCTTGCATTATCAGTTCACGCGCTGCATCAATATTTTTGGGTACAACAACCGATTTTGGACGACCTTCACGGAATACGTCGGCGACCGAACTACGACCACGATTGAATTCACTATACTAGCGATATACTGTGGTTTTTGATGGTGCTTTAACGCCATACAAAGAACTGAGTTATTTGACAGATTCTTGTTGAGATAATGCACGTTGCTCTTAAAGAAACTAAATATATATTGGACTATAGATTGTATGTTGAATGAAATCAGATGTGAGGTAGTTATGAGGGTTAAAATTTTGTGACATCCCTACATGTTTGGTCTAGAATATGTAGTCTAAATTTCAGAAAAATATCTGCAGCCCCTTCCAAAATAGGGGTTTGAGTGGTTTTTACACTCATAACATGCGGCTTAGGTACAGTTATACCTTCGTATCATTTACACGGTGTGTTTGGTACTGAGGATTCATCGCAAACGGGTTTCACGCAAACCACACAGCACTTCCTAGTTTTACGTTGTTACCATGAGGTACTTTAGGGCCAGCTACTTTGCATTTTGTTGTAGTATTTGATGATCTCTGGTTTGGCTGTCCCCTCAACTTTTCTTATCGGTTATATGCCTGGTTGATAGAAAGACGACTGATTTATTCTTCTTTGACACATATGAACAGACTGTCGGCACATGATGTTAGGCAAAATTGGTTGACTATAGTACAGGTGTTTCTTTAGTAGGCTGCATGTTGCTTGTTAAGAACCTTTTGTTTTTCCTGTCTGTACCAATTAATGTCATGTTCCATGAATTTATTAGCCAACCTAGTTATTACAGAGCCGTTATACGAGCTGACTATACCTATACTGTTCGTTCACCAACGTTTACTTGTCGAGGACCCTCTGTTAGTGTCCCAGTGTAAATCTGACCTTGTAATGGGTAGAAATTTAATGCATCACAGATATAACAAAATATATAGAGGTACAATTGTACTTATGCCGCCAGCTAACAATGTAAAACACAACCACTCGGACAGACAGTAGGCTTTTTTTTTAACTGTAGTTTTCTTTTTTTTTTGTCGATAGATAGCGCCCGTTTATTCAAGAAAAAACTTCTTTGACTCAACCAAAAAAATAAAACAATTATTCAGATATGAAAAATTTTTGCTACGGTAAGACCGAATACCATTCGCACTAAATATGAAATCATATACCAGCTACTAAAGAGCTTAACGTAAAAACTTAAAGCAATTTAAAATCGAGTATGGAAGCTTCGTAGGTTCCTAGGCTAAACATATGTCATAGTTACCATGCCACGTCCACTCTTAAGGGACTCAAACACATCACGCACTTTTCAGATTTTGAATAATAAACTTGTTTTATTACAATCAATATTAACTTTAAATGGCTTCTAATAAACGGTAGTACCAGACAATTATTAATGAGCGTGTCCTGCCCAGTTTTAAAGGTAATCTTTTAGGGCCAATCACTCACTTTCCACCATAAAAATGGGAGGAACTCGTCGATTAAACACTATAGCATTAAAAGTAAAAAAAATAAACATCGATACTGAACTGTGTACTCTCGATTTCACTGTTATTCGTATCTATTATTTTGTATACGCTTTATACTATAATTACATCAGAAACCGCCTTTAAAATCTGTCAGAAAATGTAGTTTGAGCTTGGGAAAACCGTGACTAACGATGATGAAATGAGCTTCATTTTCAAAAATTTCACATTTCGAGGTGCGAACTTCATTGTTCTACCGATTTGACAAGATTGACTTATTTGCGAATGTTCTAGTATGTGAGTTATAAATTTTCGTTACTTTGTAAAATTAATACTATAATTCAATAAAAACTATAAAAAGTAAAATTTTCGTTCGGTGCCTCGAACTCTACACCTTCAACTGCAAACTGTGTCAATGTCTGTGAACTGGAACTGAAGCGTTTAAAGTTTACGCCAACTAAACAAAAAACAAACAAAAAAAGTATCTACAGAAAAAAGAAAAATTCACCTTAATTTCATTTTGTTGCTCAGCTTCGTTCAGCTTCACAATTTTCATCACATTTTCTTTGCTATGCTGCATTTTTTATTTTTATTTTTTTTTTCGCGAACGAGTTTCTGCTGCTGCTGCTGCTGCTTCAGTCATTCATTCATTTTCCAAGCGGCAGTTTTTCATGGCACTGATTTAAGCGACGACAATGATAATAAACGTGCCATGCACACGTATGTAGATACTTCAGCCAAGCCAAGGTACATATAGTCGTATGAAGCCGCCGAGAAAAAATCAACGTTCCCGGGGTGCACTCGTAGGCATGAAAAATAATAGGCCAATGCATGTGTGCACCTTGTGAAAAGTGGAAATTAAGTTACGTTTTAATTTTGAGTGGTGGCAGTAGTGAAAATGTAGGTGAGTGTGGCGTGTTAGTGTGAGTTCAGTGAGCTGCAATTGCACAGGCAATCAAGTTGAATTTTTATGCGGGCTTTTTAGCTGATAAGAGCGTAGGTGGAACTGAACCGAACCGAACCGAAGTGAAGTGAAAGAAAATTGTGTAAACATTTTGTATGTAAGTAATTAGAGTTTGTTAAGTACTTGCTGATTGTGCTGGTTGGACTTTAAAGCTTATTGTTTGATACAACTTCAGAGAACTGTAGAAATCTTCTGCATACGAGTATAAACACATCTTTATACTCTATATACAATAATATAACTGTGCGACTAAGTCGAAACTAATTTTCTGCTCGTTTGTCAACCAACGCATCTACCAAAAGAAAGGCAAATTTCCGCCAAACAAAAGCCGTTTACCTCAACTAATTATGTATACTCATACTTTACTAACGTATGTATATAAGACGAGACAAATTTACTTTTAACAACGCACAACTAAAGACGACAAAACACTTCAACAAAAGATACCTAAGCCGCTCAGACAAATAGCTGACAAAAAAAAAAAAAAAGTATCTGCAAGATACATTTGTATTGTACATTGTTACGCGCGAGTAAGCAGCTAACTACAAATTAAAAAATATATAAAGTAATAATCATTTTTTGAAATGTGAAAGCGACAGCTACTTTGTCTGCAATGGATCTTTTCTTTTTTGAAACAAATAACACGTGCAGCATAACTATTAAAAACAAAAAAAAAAAAAAATCTAATTGAAATCTCTACCGTCACAAACAAAAGAAGCACGTCAAGGAAAATGAAAATGCAATTTTCTGCTAGTTTGCCAACAATGGATGCGACAGAGGCAATAAAACGTTTAAGCTAAGTTAGATAGAGAGATACAAAGTCATAGAAAGAGAGAGTTAGACAGCGCATTAAAATTCAATTTGAGTGATAATGGCCAGTGCTAAGTACAATAACAACAACACGAACAACAACAACAACAACAACAACAACAACGATAAAGCCAAAGTCATCAGCTAATGAGTTACATTGACTTACGTCCGACAACACGAACAACAATAATAACAACAACAATAGCACCAAAATAACTGTCAATTGTGCGCTCTCTTCTTCGCTTGGACACCATCTTGCATTCATCTTCTATCTCTCTCTTTCACTATGATTTGCATTAGCGGTATCTCTTACGTGCTGCGTGTATTTTTAGCTTACTCTTACTCAACACACTCTCATTTGGCTATTTTATCTCCTATCTACTTTAGCTCGCTCACACTCAATGCCTCTCAATGCATTTTAGCTTTGAGTACATGGTTACGATCTAATATACGGAACCAGTCTAGAACAGAGTATCACCAGGTCTAGAGTCTTACAAGTATACATTCGTTTCAAGTAGCTCATTTCACTTCGTTCCGAAAAATAACAATTGCAACCGAAATTAGTAAAGTTCCACGATGTTTTGATTAGTTAGCAAGCAATGTGCAAATCAAAAAAGCAGCCAAGTGTAATCTAACCATTTGGAGGCTTATCATACTGAATCTGTACAGTTAAAACATAATTTGCAGAATATAGGAGGCTTTTTCGTTTTCTGTGTAGCTAAATTTTTTAACTCTTCGATAAAATCATAACTCAAAATCATGTGAAACGAATCGAGTATTTTTTAACAACTATTTTCAGATTGAACTTATTCATCACCCTTGTGCCTTGCAGCCATTTTGTTTCTTTATTTAGTTTCTTTTGTTGTAATTGCGCTCATTAACACGTCTGATGCTGTACCGTTTTGTTGTTGTTGTTGTTGTTGTTGTTGTTGTTGTTGTTTTGGTTGTTGCTGCCCACGCAACGCTCTGCACGTAACAACAACAATCGCGTTAACTTCGGCACGCATTCGTCTTCCAATTAACAGCAAAGTAAAACGATCTGCTTTGCACTTTCCTTGACACCTGCTCTGCTATATGTACACACATTACACAAGAGTAAGTGAGACAGAGTGCACACAGTGTGTGACGGGAAAGAGGCGCACATGCACTCATTTTGATTGTTTCTCTCGCATTTAGTGCATGATATGGATTCAAGTAAAATAATTGCAAAATGTGTGTAAGTGAGACAGAAGATGATAAGTTCTGCAATCTAAACAGTTTCATGTGTGTCTTTCATCTCTGTTACACGCCTTTAGGCACTGCTCTAATTGGCAGCTTTGCAAATGTCAAATCACAATCGTTATTCACGATCTTTGTTTGTTTGTGTCGTCATTTACCGTTTACACGCCATTAAGCGGCTTACAAGTATCGCATGCAATTTAACAATTAGTCGCATGCGAAAATATATTTTTGGATGCGGTTTTTTTTAATTTTTAATTTTTTATTTTTTATTTTTATTTATTTATTGTTTTAGTCTATTTGCTTAATGAATCTTGACAGTGAATTGTTAAATTCACATATTACATTTTTTTCTTGCTATATTTTTGGTTGTAAATTTGTACATTTTCTTTTTTTTATTTTTATTGTATGCTAAAGCGGCTTAAAAGATTTTGTATTTTGTATATTTTTTGGGAGAGTATTTAAAGGTCATTAACTACTGATTTGTAATATGAATCACTGGCATTAATGTCGCTTTCGTTGCGTATTCATGCTTTAGCTTTGAAATGAAATATGATTTTAAAATGCGAAAGAGTTTGCCGAATTTTTTAAGTATGTAATTTGATATTTTTTTAATGATAAATTCAACGGAATTTTTTCAAGAATTCTGTAAACACTATTTCGATGGGATACTAGCGCTGCTGAGAAGCTTATTCAGACCGTTGCACTTACTACATACACTGACTATACATATTCACTAAGTAAGCAACAACAAAATACAAGAACAATAAAATTAATATGCAATTATTGTAGATATTGTGCAGTCATTTCGGACAGACAGACGGACATGGCTCGGTTCTATAGAAACTGCATAAATTCGCTTATATCTCGTTAACTATTTAACTATTTACGGCATCGTTAACAATTCTCGCTCGGATTTTCATTTTAAGAAGAATTTTGCGATTTTATTTTACCAGAACTTGAGAATATGAATTTCATACTGTCAATCCCAAGTGAATTCAAATTGCGAAATTCTTCTGCATGTGAAATACGGATCATTTTAATGAAACCGTATCGGAGCAATTTATTAGGATTCGAATAGTGGAGCACGGGTGTATGTAGGACTTTTTTTGTATTTCCGTGAAAAGCGACACTAAATAAAAGCATACAAATTAATTTTTATAAATTTTGCACTGTAATTCTTCAAATAGTTGTCAATTTTTAGTCAAATATTATAAACAAAAATAACAGCTTAAAGATATTCTTAATCCATTCGTTTTCTTCGTCTTCATACAAAGTGTCTAAAAGTTAGCAGAGCTGCATTATTTTTGAAATTTTCAAATCTCCGGCAATTTACTATTTACAGAACTTCTTTTCTGTCTTCATGCAAATAGTCTAAAAGTTAACAGATTTGTAGAATTTTTGAAATTTTTATTTTGAACAAAAATTTTGTAATCTTTTTATCGAAATATCTCAGAAATATGAAGAAAACAATCGCCCCACGCTCCAATAGTCGCAGCTGAGGAAATTAAAACAACAACAACAACAATGAAAAGTAGGACTCGCCGGCAAACGCACGCTCCTCACTATTCCAAAGCATGATGCCGATTGACCTGACCTGGAAGGAAACAAAACTTTAAAACCACGCTTGTCGACTGATATTATTATTGTAGGACATTATTCTATACTACGACCTAGAGAGATCTATTTTTTGTCCTTCTTACTTAGATGTCCTGCTCTAATCCAAACTGTTGAAAAAAACTTAGTATTATTCTAGGATCTAACTTTTTCAGTTGTTCTTCGGCAACAACTTGTCTACACAATATTCGAAATCTACTCCTGACTACTGCTTCATATTCTACAACGATATGAAGAAGAGTCTCTTCCCTATAATCTGAAAATCTACATTCTGGGAAATTATATGCACCCATCACACACAGGTGTTTCCATAGTCGACAGTGTTCCGTTGACATTCTTTGGCTAATGTTCTCAACTTGTTTCTTCCTAGTTGAAGCATTGTTCTGTCTCTGTTCGGATCGAAACACCGCTAGAAATATTTCTGCTTGCCTTAGTTCTTGGCTCACGGCCCAGTGCTGCTTCTTTGCCATATATGTTTCATTGCGGATTATTTCCAGTGCAGTGTGTCTTCCAGTGCCACAAAAAGGCTCTGGTCCATTCATTGGCGTGGCAGCTCATTTCTTGGCAAGAATATCGGCTAGCGCATTTCCTACTCTATTCGTATGTCCTGGCACCCACAGCAAGTAAACTTTTTTCTGTTCGTCGAGTTTTATCAATATTATAAGTGCTTCCTTGAGTGTTTGAACTTGAGTTTAAGCTTAATGCTTCTAACACCGCCTGACTGATAATATAACAATCTCACAGTTGTGATAGCCTATATCTAAATTACAATCTGCACATTTGATTAAAGCACACAATTCAGCTTGAAATATACTAGTACTATATCTGCCCAAGTACTTCCAGTGGTTCAATCTGGGGCCTACGACTCCTTGATTAGTTCCTTCTCTCATCAAAGATGCATCCGTATACCACTTAATCGTATGTGGTTTTAACGCATTTTAAAATACTTTTCCGACGTCCAAGTCTTCTTATCGGACCATTTGATGGTGAAGTTTCCTGTCATCTCGTTACTTGGCGTGAACACTAGTGTTGCTCTCTGTGTCCATGTAGAGATACGTTTCTGACAGTAGTTTAAGGTAACTTTATTTCTGTCAACTAAAAGTCTCTGCAGTGTTTCCTTAGTTTTATACTCAGTTTCTAGACGCAGTGGTGTTAGATCTAGAATTGCTTTCAACGGAGTGGTTGGTGGTTCCTTCGTAACTGTTATCTGTCTCGCCCCTCTCTTTATGCGAATATGCCATATAGCAATATAGGATTTACTACCATGTTATATAGCCTGAGCTTTACTTACATAGTTTAAAATATAATTTTGCTATACTGTTGACACTTTATTAAAAATCATTTCATATCCTTTAATTCCCTTCTTACTTCGTTGTCCAAACTTTTATTCCCTCATTTCATTCCCTTATTATACTTATTTATGAACAGCCATTTTCTCGAAAACAGATGTAAACACCATTTTTGTTTAGTAGATTTCTCTAACTTTCTTTTTAGTGAACCCAAATTTCCGATATTCTGAACAGTTAACGAGATATAAGCGAATATAGGTATTTCTCTATATAACCTCGATGAAAAGGAGAAGCTGCAGCACATCCATGTCCGATATTTCAGTATGTTTGATATATGCTTCCTATAACAATGCCTCCTTTAACAATTTGTGCAAAACAATTGGAATTACAACATTGTCTAGAGTTTCTCCTATAATGACTAGTTTAATAGTACTAGTCTAACTACTACCATTCTGAGTTCTTAAACCTTTCCAAAACACACCTGCCCAACACTCCAAAAAGCACTTCTTTATAAGACAATTAGTAAAACACTACTTAAATCACACAAGCCATGTCCCATGCTTAAAACATAAACCGCCTAAACTGAAGCAATTATGTTAATTTTTATATATTTTGTTTGTCTCAAACTATTTTGGCGGCATTCATTGCCAAATTTGTAAGACAATTGCATTAAAAAGATATAAAAGACAATGAAAAATAAAAATCATTCGAGCAAAAAAGACAAATAAACGCAAAATAAAAGCAACCAAAAAAAAAAAAAATAAATAAAAGCAGCAAAGACATTTAACAGAAAAGAAGGATATAGTGCAAAAGAACACTCTACGCCATACTGTTCTGAAAGTAAAGTGGAAAAGATAGTACAAGGAGCAAACCAAAAATAAGTGGGTAGCGTAGAAAAATATTAGGCTGCATATTTTAAAGATAAACAGGCGCCCAAAAAAAAAAAAAAAAAAAAAAATAAGCAAACAAATGAGACAAAGCTAAAACAAAAGAAAAGTAAAAAGCAAAAATAGGACATATACAAAACATGCAGGATGGAAAGAAAAGAAAATCAAAATGAATTCAAATGGTCAACTTATGTAGAGCAACAACACAAACAACAACAAAAACAATAATAACAGACGACAAATGAGACAAGCAACAGCAATAACAATAAAATAATCAAATGCTAAACAAGAATATACAAGAAAGAGTGCTATAGTCAGAGTGTGTACGACTTTATTATACCCTGCAAACGCTTATATGAGCGTGAAACAAAATAAACAAGTTCACATAAATAATAATAAAAAAAAAAAAAACGATTGTGATTGACTTCGAGATACTTTGAATCAACTCTAAGTGAACTGGGTCACTCTAGTATCCCTAAACTCATACCTGGCATCCAAATATTGAAACGTTTCAGATTGTTTGACCACGCAACTGCGTTCGGCAGACGCTTCTCAATTCGCCTTCCCAGTCGATCAGACTGGCAAGTGGGCAGCCCTGGTACGGAACCATTTACAATCAACTGGTGCACTGGTGCATCGATACGAGCACAGGATCTCTATTGCCATGTGTACCTGGCCCACGGTTTTTCAATCTGAGTTCCACGCCCCACATATTTTGCTTAAAAGTCCTAACGGGGCCAACATAACCATCCTGTCAGATAGCCAAGCAGCTATTAAAGCACTAACCTCTTGAAATTTGTGCTCGATTCCTCGGCTGATACTTCAATTGTACGATATTCTCCAACAACGGCCGCAAAGTGGCGATTTGTTGGGTACCTGACCATAAGAGCATGGCCGGCAATAAAAGTGCTGATGACCTAGCCTGGACTGGTTCGGCAACTTCTATTAAAGGTCGGGAACATATTAGCTGGGCTAAGTCTAAATCTTTCATTGTAGATCGTTTTATAAGCTCTGGCATACGGTAGGTTGCTTTTGGCTAATTCACCGCCCATCATACACTGAGATATCACCTAAATAAACTAGTGCAAACTCTGTCTAGAGGATGACGAAACTAGTTAGCATCTGTTCTACGATAGTCCGGCCTAGGCCAGGCTCAGAATTGATCAAGTGAATAGACCCTTCAGTACAGCTGATAAGGTCAGAAACACCTTGTCTAAGGTTATTCTACGTTCGATTAAAGAGAAACATTCTATATTTCTTGATTTTGCGTGGATTTACTACCATGTACCATATCCGACAAGGCCCTTCTAGCCTGTAAGTCATTCGTTGCAGTGCTGGTAAGACACCTACGAGGATAAGCATGACATCAGCATAAGAATACGCCAAAGACATTTTTCTTTTCTTCCCATTTAAGATATATTTTCGATATATTTTCATTTAAGACATAAATCCGACTTTGAGCAACTGATTTAAATCGCACATTTTATGGTATTGTGTAGGTATATCCCAGGCGAAAGTCAATGTTTAGCTGCGTTCAGCCCTAAAGTTGTATAAAATATGAAACACTTCTAAAAATTAAACACTTTCAAAAATGAAACAATTTAAGACAAAATAGCTTCGAGTATATTCGAAAACTTCGTGTTCGCTAAAAAGCCACAGACAAACTTTCCAACAAATTTACAACAACCTGCTTCACACTTCATTTCTATAGGGTATAAATATGCGCCACGAAACAATGTGGTCGCTTCAACCAAAAAAAATCAAAACAAGCAAAACAAAAACAAAAACAAAAGCAAAATCAAAATCAAAATCAAAATCAAAGCCGCCTTTTTGCTGTTATTTAATCAAAGTATCCTTTGCCGCATGTGCCAACAAAACTCCTTTGACTTCTTCAAATAAATTCGCCACAGAAAAGAAAAGTACGAGAGAGTGTATCTTATAAAAGCAAACGAACTGAAAATGTAAAATTAACAAGAAATCGATTCGTTTGTGTTTGAAAGCATAACGAAAGCGAAAAAATAACAAAATAAAAATAAATAAGCTGATTTTATTTATTACTCGGTTATCAATGCCTTTGTCGATTTCTGTGTACCAATGTCTGTGGCACCGATTTGCTCACCCCATTCCCCCTTCCCATGCGGCCACGCGTTTCGGTCGCAACAAATGTTGTAGCTGCTGCGAGGAGAACGCTACGCTACGAGCCCGAAGTCGAATTGCCACAAGCTCCCACGCTTCAGTGCACAGAGGCAGCTGCGCATACAAGTTGCGATTATGCTTCATGGATGCTATTGTACACTAGAATCAGGCGATGCTGCTCATAATGTTGCCGATAATGAAGTTGCTTTTGTTGAAGTGGCAGTCTTCTTAATACATATTGTGTACGAGTAGTATATTTGTAAGAGCAGTAAGAAGTCTGCACAAACTTAAAGCGTACCGAAGTCAAGAAAATTATTCAATTTTATGCGCATTTGTGTTTAGATTTGAAATTTGAGCGGTTTTTTATTATACCCTGTACAGATTTAAGGCTGTGGGTATTTGCAGATGGCTGAAAATGTTGTTGTGGAACGATGCAGTAGAAATTTTTTATCTTTCAGATACTTTTTGGTAGGTTTTCATTGAATTGCGTAATATGAATCTGACGGGTTTTGTCATAGGTTTTGGTCGTACAATTTTTAAAGACATTAAGGGTATTCACAACTAGTCGGTTAATGATTGAAAATTGAAACCAATCACAAAGTAATCACAGCTTATAAATTTAATTTCTGTTAGTTTGTTTAAATTTCAATCACTTTCAGTTTAGTTTTGAGCTTAATTTCAAAGGTAACATGCAAATTTTAGTTGTCTGACCATGGCTTTAGTTCCATTTCCATTGTTCCACTCTAATAAATACCAAACTGATTTTAGTTCAAGTTGTAAAAACGCTTCAATGTAATTTTTTAAGAGGATATTTTTAAACGATGGTCGAAGTTAATGAAAATTTCTGTTGAAAATAACTCGCTGTGAGTACACATAATCAAATCTGCTGTCCAGTGCTGCGCTATAAACTACGACAATTCCATTCGTACTACGCTTGATTTGATGTCGAGACGTTGTGAGTAGCATAACTTATGCAATTTGGTCAACTGTTGTACCATATTTCCAACATAAGATCTCATTTCTTTCCAAAGTTTCATCCAATTCGTATTCGATAATTGAAAAAATCTCTGCTTTAAAATACATACTCCATAAAGCACAAGCAAGAATGCTGCAGTCAAATGTGCTCGAAGTTGAGTTACCCTCTAAAGCTCTTTAGACTATAATCATAGCTTATATTCTTCAGTGGTTCGATCTGAACATAATGCAAAATAAGAATTCTTTAAAAATAAAACCAAAAAATGTTTATACAAAAACTCAAAATGGGGGGGCAGGTTTGAGTGGAACTTATTCTTAAAGTAGTTCGATCTTGACTTTTAAGGAATATTTGGCAAGGATTGACATAAGTTAGGCCAAAGTTTGCATTTCTAGCTTAATTAAGAAAAAACAAAACCATTTTATACAAAAACTTAAAAATACCCGTAGATGTCAAGTTTGTATGGGGGCTAACCCTTGCAGAGACCAAATCTGGACTTATGCAGTATGTTTTATAATGATTTATGTTAAATATACCATTTATTTGGCTTTTAAAGCGTAATTTACAACAGAACCAAACAAAATTTGCATATAAAAACTTATAAATGGGGTCAGAATTGTATGGGAGCTACCCCTTAAAGTATGATTGGCGTATTCATTAAATAATAGTTTTGTGAGGAGAGCAAAGAAGAGTCTATCTCTTACATCTTATAGTCTTATCTCTTATCTCTTATAGTCTTATAGACAGACAGACAGACAGACAGACAGACAGACAGACAGACATGTCTACATCCACTCGTACTAAACTGTTCAAGAATATACATACGAGTATATGCTTTATAGGATCTGCCACGTCTCCTTTTGCCTGTTACATATATTTATATACAATATGTATACCCTTTTACACTATGTATATACGAGTATAGAATGTGTTGCTCGCTAGAATAGTCCAAAATCATGATTAATAGAGTCTGAGTATGAAGTTCGTTAGTATTTTTGCTATCT
Source organism: Leucophenga montana (assembly GCA_035044765.1). Lineage (NCBI taxonomy): Eukaryota > Metazoa > Arthropoda > Insecta > Diptera > Drosophilidae > Leucophenga > Leucophenga montana. Next base: position 266,758 of record JAWNNQ010000334.1, on the reverse strand, counting down.
AACTTAATTCAGAAGTATACCGCCGTGCGTCCTAAAACATTTCGCTATATTTAGCTGATAAATGTTTATCAATAGCTTGATGTACCTTGATGTTCATGATACATTTCAGCTAGTTTCTGAAAGTTTCCATCGATTTAATGTTTATGTTTTATGAAGTCTTTTTCTCCGTGTGAAAAACACCAGCCTCCTTAATTATACATTGACATGTTAACTGAATTTTTTTCTTGTTAAGAATTGTGCTGAGTTTACACCGCGACTTCAGAATTAATTTAATTAGATATTCTATACCCGAAAACTAAGTTTGAGTTGAAACAAATTTTTGAAACAGAACTACGAGTATTACAAATAGACTACAGTGTTCCCCTGACATCATTTTCATACACAGGTATCTCCCTAAATTGGCTGTAATCTTTAGTCGATTTTGATGGAACATCTGAAATTTCCTTTTCGACTTCGACTTCAAACTATCGTTTTCCGACTTCCTACGAGTTATACTCGAAAATTTTGTGAATTGACGATAGCGCGAAAACCGTGTTGAACACCAACTCTGGATGCACTATTATTCCTATATATCGGTTGTATTTCAAAATTTATTGCAAAACCTAAACATGGGTGGTGAGTTTGTATAGCGGCTACCCCAAAAAAGGGATCGGGATATGCCCATGAGTATATGCGTTTGAAGCGACTATCCATAAAAAGCCAGCATATTAAAATTTTGAAGCTGATAGGAAGTTTTTCATTAAAAAAAACCCAAAAGAAGGCGAATGGTTTGTATGGAGCTACCCAAAAAAAAAAAAAAAACAGGAGATCAAATCCATTGTGAAGTGACCTTGCATAAGAAGTCATCATGTCAATTTCTAAATTGATATTCACCGCAATAAATAAGTGTTTCTTATAAAAAGTCAAAAGTGGGCGTATGGGCGTACTCTACAAAGTGGGCATAGTATATCAATATGAATACTGTATTTGAATGCAATAAAAATAATTATGTTTGCCAGGTTACAGCTGGCTTTTTTATGCTAAACAACTACCAAACAGAAGTCCGCTAGATCGACTCGACTCGACTCGACTTAACTCGTCTCATCTCGTCGAGCTGATCAGGAATATATATGTATACTTTATGGATTCTATGATATCTCGTTTAATGCGTTACACAAATTTTGCCTTCTGCTTTTGTGTATTTCCAAGGAAGGTATTCAATTTTCGTGAGTTTCTTAAATGACCTAATCTCTATTTGGCCGGAATCCGTTTTATAGTACCCAGACTTATCGAGTTGATAACAAAATACTGCATTGCATCTCAATTTGGACGTTAGTTAGTCGCATTATTACAATTAATACGACATAACGTGCTTATATGGCTACTCCTTTTTATTTTTAGATTGAATAAAATTTCTACATATATTTTACACAATGTAAAGAGAAAACAATAATATTTTGTTAACCATGGAGACAATTGTGTTTCAGACTCAGCTACGAACTCTCATCAGTCTGCTGGCCGAACATTGCAAATTTTGCTACTTATATCATGCCTCTCAGGTTTTTATTGATTTTTGCCCACATTGAAAAACAAAATATGTAAAAATATGTCTCAACGTGCGCTTAATGCGTATCTAATTTTCATAATATAGCTCGCCAAATAAAATTTTCTTTATATTTGTTAAATTTTTCTTCTTCTTCTGGAACTTTAAAACCGTTTGAACAACAGAATAAATATAAATTTTTTATAATTATTTTACATATCTTTAATTTACATATCTTCTTTCTGAGTTAATTTGAAACGCATAAATGCTTCGTATATACCAGAACCAACCATTTCTTCTGTTTATGTTTTTTTTTTTTTTTTTCTCAAATTAACTTTGACTACAAACTACTCAAATAACAAACGATGAATCTTAACAAAGCAAACGTTTCAGTAATATTTTCACGCTTTTTAATGCGATCAGCGACTTCACCCACAAACCATAACGTTTTCAAGCCATCACATCACACGATCGTCTTATACCGCCGCTTGTCATACTTATAACTCTAGACAGCGTTTCTCCTCTATACTTGTACTATAGTTACTTTAAATATCACTCAATGCCATGTTCTATCAATGTCATATTCGCAATGAGTTCTGTGCAGCATCTTTTGTCTCGAGGCTTTTTTTATTTTTTATTTTTGTATTTGTATTTGTATAGAAGTAAGTCTGTCTCCCTAAGACAGACTTATGAATGCTTTTGATTCTTTATCACAGAAAGAGCGAGGTGTACTACTTCCATATTTTTATTATTATTATTTTTATTTCATATTTTTGCCTTCTAACGTAAGCGTCTTGTGACATACAAAGCGCTGTTTTGAGTGGCATTGGAACGTTCCAAAGTAATATTAAATAGTATGGGGCAAAGGAAGCAGCTGCCTGACAGTTGAATGAAACAGCAGCGTATCAAAAGATGTAGTCAAGCATTAAAAAATGTAGCAGCAAAGAATTTTAAAAAATAAAAAAAGCGTATCTTATATACTCACAACATAAACAAAAAAAGAAAAAAAAAAACAAAAAGAGAATCTCAGAAAACGGCTTGCAATAAGAATATATCGCATGTCATTGAATACCACAACGAGATGATGATGATGATGATGATGTTGATGTTGCTGTGCATGTTGCTCACTTAATGTGGGTGTTGCATTGAAGTATGAAGTATGGTTCTGAAGGAGTAGCAAATAAAATAAGTTGTTTCTTGCATGCAGCATGATTTCATGGTGCCTAAGTGAATCTCTTAGAATTAGAGCAAAAGTGAAGTTAAACAACAAGCAGAAACAATGTTTAAGAAAGAACTTTATGCTGAAGATTTTTAAGTAGAGATTGTTGAGCATGAAATACAAAGAAGTTGTGTGTGCGCAGACAGGAAAATATAATGTCCAACTTAAAACACTGCTAAACGTCTATGAGTATAGTTTGTTAAAATTTATAATCAAACGTCTTTGTTATATGTAGAGTGAGAATATGCATAGTATCTATTGGGACTTATAGTCCGGTGTTGCTAAAACTTTGGACATATTTTATAATTTGAACATTAAGCATGAAAATAATAATAATAATATTAACATATGATAATTTCAAGGTCACTCCTCAAAGAAAAGGTTAATACTGAGCTCAATACTGAGATCGTTGAAAATTTTTGATACCCAAAAAAACTTCACCAAAAAAAAAAAAAATGCTGTCAAACAACAATCAAAAATTTTTGGGACCGAACTGTTTTTTTTTATCGAGTAACCAAAATGTTTGCTACCGAAAATACTTCATATACTCAAAAAAAAACCAAAGAGAAATGAATATGTGTGGACATATAAAGTATTGTCCTGTGTAGTAGAGTTTTGGGTTTTCGACATCATTAGATGATGTGTATACATTTCTAACAAAAAAGTCACATATGTTGAACTCTTGGATCCTATGTTGCAGTTGTTCGAAGTGACAAAAATAGAACAATAGGCTATTATAAGTTACTGATCTATTCCATATGTTCGCGCATAATTTTTAGGACATGACATTCGAAGAGTATAAACATTTCATTGATGAAATTTTATAAATCGTTTATTTGGGAACACAGAAAATTGCCTTGATCAGTTATGGAAATTGATAACGCGTAATTGGACGGCTGGAGTAATGTGCTAGTTTTTCGGCATTTTACATTATTTTTTTACCGTGCTGTACGATAGCTTAGATGAACTTAGATGAAAATGCGTAGAATTTTTTTTCTTAAAACCCGTTGTTTCCATAAGTTTCATTTTCAAAATAAATGCATTCAAAATAATGCCAAATTTCATCAAATTAGTGGTCGTTCACATATTTTGTAATGCATAATTTTGTCATTTTATAGTACTCCTTTTCACATTATAAAAATATAACACAAATTTGCATATCGCATCCTATCCCCTCATTTACACATCTCAAAAAAAAATATATATATATACAAGTACAGATATGAATTTTAGATCATTGTTATTTTACATATTTTTGCTCAATGCGAATAGAGAATAATAACAACAACTTTCAATTACACAGAAAAATGTTTATACACGTGTTTCGAACTTAGCCACAAGCTCTCATCAGTATGTTGGCCATACATTGCAAATTTTACGTACTTATATCAAGCTACTAGGAAAAAGCGCGCTGTGTATCATCTGAATTTCTTTATATTGCTCTCTTTATATTACTCTCTCTCTCTCTCTCTGTATATAATACTTATAAACTGCGCCATTGGCTAGCAGCACCGCTAGTTTATAATGTAGACCAACCTGTGCACAGATGGAGCCTCTTCAGTCTGGTTATGGGTCGATAGTCCGCCAGTTTCTATGCCAAAACGTTGCGCTAATTTTTCAACCTCTCGTTATTCCTGCTACTGTGTCTGTTGATTTGGACATCAACATAAATAATATAAATACATATATGTAAGTTCCAGTGGAGGTTTATATTGCGAACGTAACATAGTGCTCCAACGAAATTACGCAGCGCTTTGTTTTGCAAAGTATGAAGCAGCCTTACGTTGGATGCTTCCGCTGAGCTCCATAATTGCATAAAATATATTCATATCGAAGTAATAAGGCTTTCGTAAATCAATACCTTATTATTATGGATACTAAGTTAGTTTAATAACCAACTAAGCTTGTTAAGCTTCGCCCCGCATTTGGTATAAGTTTTTTTATAATGTGGTGTGCCCAAGTCAATCTTCTATTTATGTAGATGCATGCCAAGACAGCAGTGCTGACTACTTTGCGGTATAAGTCTGCCATCAATGTAGATGTTGGCGATATACATACATATGTCTTTCCAAGTGTGAATACTACACTTGAAGATGCTTGATAATTTATTTGAATACTATGTTCCTTCGTTTTAAGCAGTCAAAGAGATTGTCCAAATATTACTGGACATGCCTTTTAGCAGTATTCAGTCGTAAGTTATGGTATTGATGAGTTCAGAAAATGGTTCCAATAATTTCAAAAATGCCTGAAATAGTCATTGGATAGATCTTTCAACAACACTTTACTCTTCTCCTACATCTTGCTTAGAAAATTTATTGCTCCATTCTAAAAAAAAAAAAAAAAAAAACTGCAGAACTTCATATTTTTTTTTTTGTTTTGTTTTTTTATTTGCTTTTCGTTTAATGATCATTACCTTTATATTCTTGGTGTTCTTTGTCATCTTCTTTCTCTATTTCTTTTGTTGATCTGATTGCAATGTTTTGACTTTACGATTTATCTTTGCTCTCGATCGCATTACGTTGTTGTTGTTGTTCTTGTTGGATTTTTGTTGTTGCATGTTTATTGTCATTGTTGTTGTTCTTGCTGTGCGCTATTGCAAAACGTCATAAATATCAATGGAGAGTTGCATGTCAAGCTTTTTTTGTTTTATTTGTTTTTTGTTCTTGTTTTAACTGCTTCAATTCGTTCTACTCATTTCATTCTCTCTCTCTTCTCTCTCTCTTACAGCAGCACTACATTCGTTGCACATGCTAGGCTCTTCTTCTTCAATGCTTCAATGCACACCTACGACATAAAAAAACAATAACAACACGAAATGTACCACGTGCATTTGACTCTTTTCACTCTTCCACACACTTTTTGTGGCAACTCATTATATGCAACGCTGCTGCTGCTGCTGCTGTTGCACTCGTTTCGCTGCTTTGTCTGCTTCTTCTTTTCGTGTTGCACTTCGCTTGAGTTATGTTATGAGTTGATTAAATGCCAGCTCGTGTTGCTCTTCTTCTTCATCATCCGTTGCTTTTGCATCCTCTCTGCCTGCCTGCCTGCCTGCCTGCATTTGTAATTCAAATTAGCTGCTTTTGTTTGTTTTTGTTGCTATTGTAGCTGTTTAATTTTTATTTCATCTGCTTCTTTTTCTTTGCTTTATATTGGCATTTCGTGCTTTATTTTATATTTTGATTCTTTTTTTTAACATTTTGTTGTTGCTGTGTGCTTTTTTTTGGTGTTTGTGTTTGTACTTGTACTTGTTTTTTTTTTAATTTGCTGCTAAATGAAGTGCGAAATTACAAAATCATGATTTTGTTTTTGCTTTTGTTTTGGTTTTTGTTTTTGTGTTTCAGTTATTGTATTTTATCGCTGAATGCTTTTCTTTCATTTCAATACATTTCATTTGCTTTAATGTGTTGCCCCTTTCCACACTACATCTTTAACAGTTTTAATTTTTTTGGAGTGATTTCCTGCGCCGTCACCATAAAACTTCTTTACTTTATCTACTTCTCGTCATCAATCGCATCAAATCAGTGAAGATGATATTTTTATACTCTATACTCATAGCTTAAAAGGTTATATCAAGCTTGTGCAAATGTATGTAACAGGCAGCAGAAAGCGTGGCGTTTATATATTCTTGATCCACATCGGAAGACGAGTCGATATGGACATGTTCGTCTGTCCATCTGTATCGCTCTTTGAACGAACAGATTTTAGAGACAATAAGAAATATAGAAGGCTGTGATGTGTTTCGATTCCTTTCCAACTCCGTTCCAATTTCGAGTTTTTGCTGTTCTGAGTCACAATTTCGACGATGCTTCAATCGAAATCAATTCGACAACATTTTTTCGGGCGATTGGATTGGAATAGATAATTACAATAGGTTAGGTTACGCCGGCTGACTTCTTGAAGGAGATCATACATAGACAAGTATGGTCTATTAGTGAGGAAGATGATGGAGTTGGTTCAGTAACTGTTATAGTCCTATAGAATTTTTGCATGTTTGGCGAACGCCAATAGTCTGGTAGGAGTTTTTATTAATTAATTATAATTTTTCATCACATCTAATAAAATACTCCGCATTTGTCCAGATCGTATCACAAAATATAATAATAAACTTTATTTCATATAAAGACCCTTAAACAAGATGCAGGGTATCTCAAGGTCGCGCACACTCGACTGCATCCTTTTTTTTTTTTTCTTTTTTTTCGTTAATTTGTTGAATAGGCGCAAAATTATTGTTAAATGTGTGAAATTGAATCTCTTTCTCTGTTCTTAGTTGTCAGTTCTCAGTTCAATGATTTTAATTGTTCAGCGTGTGAAAAAGAAGATTTTACACAACGTCGAGACAAGAAGTTGTGGGTGCCTCAAGCGTGGCGCGGTGTGGTGCGGTGTAGTGAGTGTAAACGCACAGTTTTTTTTGTTTATTTTTGTTTAAATTTTTTGTGGTTGCGCAGACGCAGCAGGATGAAGCAAGTACTGAAGTCATTTATGATTTTATTAGTTCAATTTAATCTGCAAATAATTTACAATATGACTAAGCTCGATAAAATGATGGTTTTGTACATTCAAACCCTTTAAATACCTTTAGTAAGGTATGACCTTGTACTTGTACCATTCCTAAAAGTGGAACGTATGTGTTGTATGTACAAGGTGCGTTTCAAGGTATATGGACTTGTATTATATGGCATTTTCTGGTGACGTCATCTAGTGACGTCATCTGGTGATTTTTTGAACAATAACCGCAATTTTTATTATTTCACCGATGAAACGAAACCGTTTTGTGAAGGCGGAAATGTTGTGCAAAACGAACCTTTTTGTAAACGTAGAAGCTATCGAAAAGGCTTGTACCGACATACTAAAGGCCGACGGTGAAAACTGCGTTTCAAGTAGACTAAATATCATTAAAATTTTGACTGGAAGTTGGTAAAGTATGTATCTTTGAAATGCACTAAGTTACTAAGTTGCTTAGTAAAAAACAGATAAATATACTTTTAGTTTATTATTTTTTATCTTTTCTACATAATCACCATTTATTTTAATATATATCTTTTCTGTAAATAGTTCTTTTGTAGCTTCGAATTTTTACATTAACTCTATCAATTATCTCCTCATTGCTACTGAAGACTGACTTCCTTAATTTTTTGGAAATAACCAGAAATCATAATGCGCCAAATCCAGATAATATGGTGCTGGTCGAATTTCTGTGATGCCAGAGACCGCAATAAAATTAGTACTAGTTCTTTCAGGATTGTGAGCTGGCGCACTTATGTAAAAAGTAGCAATGCAGTTCCTCTTTTCGAATAATACTGTTCAGTTGTCAGTTTATCAGCTGTTACAATTTTCTCAAAGTTGTTAGATCTTCCGTCTTAAAATATTCTTAGGAAATATTGCTCAAAACGAATTCGAGTTGCTTTTTGAAGCTCATTTAAAATTCGTGGAAACCACCGATCAGATTTCTTTGTATACTGCAGATACTTTTTCAATATTCACGACACAGGTTTGATGTTTAATCCTAGCTTCTCAGCAATCATTTCTAGTGTCAATCGTGGATTGCTCTCTGGTATCTTTGTCAGCTTTGACCATTATCATGGCCACATTTCACTCCATTCGTTCTCGTCTTCCAGTCTGTAATCTACGAAATCACTTGGAAACTGTTGTTAGAGATGGTGCATTTGTATTGTTAGGCATTCATTCGTTTTCACAAAAGCTTTTTATGTAGCAGCCACCAAAAAATGTAGACGATATATATAGCATGATTGAAAATATGGTACTTATTAGATTAACTACAATACAAAGATGCATAGTTTAGTTAATTTTATATTGGATTTAAAATTTAGTTAGGATAAGACTACATTCGTGATACTAGGTAGGAAGAGTAATTAAGCGTTGAAAAAACCCAAAACTATTACTTCTTTTTTAATAAAATGATACAGGAGAATAAATGAAGCAATTAAAACTAATATATTAACATTTCTTATATTTACAGGTAATTGACAACAATAATTGAAAAGCTTCACTCAAACTTGAAAACACAAAAATTAAGGGTATCTATTAAAAATGATATAACTATGATATAAACTATATAATAAAATGCCAAAGCGTACTAATTAGAGTTTGCAATAGATAATGATATGTATGCTAAAACTATACTCACAATAAATTATGCATAAGAAACTTGAGCAATTGTCACTCCCACAACGAAAAACACACATAAAAGCCTTACATGAAAACTATCACATTTATAAACCTATATTCTGATCATGTCTCTAGTGGAGGCGAGTGATAGAGAGATACAGTTGTTGGTCTCTCTCGCCCAACGAAATGAGGCGCTTAATGAACGGCGATAGAGAACCGCTAGAAAAATACATATACGAATATGCACATCGTTTAGCGGTAGTGCTGTGTGAAGCCTAGAACATTTGATTTGTATACAGTTCACACATACTGTGAGATGGTATTATCAGTTTGTTGACGCCTTCTTTTGGATGCTACAAACTGATTTGTAGCATCCAAAAGAAGGCGTCAGAAACCCCGTAAACAAAATTTATGCTTGATCAGCTCGACAAGACAAGTCGATCTAGCCATGTCCGTTTGTTCTTCTACCTGTCTCTCCGTCAGTGTGTGTGAATACAGAAACTAGTCCTGCTGTTTTCATCAAACACGGTATTTAGACACTGGGTAGCAACCATACAAAATTAGAGTTTTAATTAATATTTCGTATTAGTTACTACTCGTACAATCAATTCGTATACAAATACTATTTCATTTCTTTTGCCCAAATTGCATTTTATAGTTTACAGTGTTGAAAATTCAAACCACAAATTTATTGCAACGAATTTTCACTATGAATTTTCCTCAAACTAGTATTAAGTAAAATTTCACAAAGCATTTTGGCCACGAAAATCTAATTACGAAAAGTAATTACAAAACTCTTTGTTGTACAACAACAATTTTGTGGCAGAACGCAGCAAAGGCACTCTGCGTTTTGTATATGGAGGGAGAACATTGTCTCCATTTATTGAGACTTCACTGCGTGAATGGGAGCATATTTCGTACTATTCTACAGCAGTCTATTTTACACTGCTCCATTCGTCCCCTTTGCGCGTTTTCAATAAATGCAACCGCAATAACCAAATGCAACCACGGAGATTGCCTGGGTTGACCATTCCCGTAGAACAAGTTTACACGGTAGAACATCGGGCTTGTTCTAATGGTCGTACAATACATTTTCATAGAACAATAGCGTACAAAATTTATGAAATTATCATTAAGCATACAAAATGGAAAGGTAAATATAAGGTGGCATCAAGCGAGTATGCCTCATTTTGTTGTATATACTCGTATTTGTAAAATAGTTGAAGCGTGACAATATCACAGCAGGGATTATTTGTTTTGGGTCTAAATAATATTGTATTGTTTTGTAGATACTCGTAGTGCGGTATATATGTAGGTTTCGAGGTATGACTAGCGCACGTGGCGCACAACAACGGAAGCGGAAATGAGTTTAGAGATAGAAGACTGCAATTTAGAGTGCAGTGTAGCAGGTAGTAGTGCATATGAAGTGATAAGCGAACCGAACCTTCTTAATGGAACTTTCTAGTTGAAGGATAAAAATGTGATAAGAACAGAAATATGCGAATACGAAAGGGCTAATAAAAGTACGGTTGTTTGGTTTCATAAGTATTGAAAAAAATAAATATTAAAAAAAAGAAACCAAGCAAAGTACCAACGACGTGTTATCACTTATGTTGTAAAATATTAAACTGTATTTCCACAGTGGAATTTAAGCAGTGTCGTGTGATTTGAGTTATGTTTTGGCCCTTTTGGCATTATTATTGGCATTATTAGTCATGATCCGAATCTTCATTTAAATCGGAGTAGATTTTTTCGGCGCTCTCTTGGGAAACATCGATTTATCGCCCCAAAAGATCTAAACCGAAGCAAAGAAAACTGAAATAAAATGCATTTTCGATTTATTTACGTTAGATACGTCAAACTCTTTCGCCTGTGTCTCCCCTCTCTCCACTTGTTATGTTCCAAAAACATGTATGTAGAATTTGATGGTTTGTGCTCTAGTATGTATGAATGACATAGTTCCAGTTGTGTGTACATACAAATGTGTGCTGAATAGAGAGAAAGAATATTTTGTCTTTATTCATAAAGGAATCGAAAGAAACAAAAGAAAAACATCTGCTTAGCGTGATACGCCATGGTTTCAAACATAAAGTGCAAAAGTTATGAACGAGACGGACGGGATTAGTAAATTTAAAGATTTAAAACCGCGACCTAGAGAGATCTCTCTTTTGTCCTTCTTATTTAGATGTCCAACGACTTGAATAAACCTTAGTATTGTCCTAGGATCTAACTTCTTCAGTTGCTCTTCAGCGACAATAAAACTGCCCAATATTCGTAGTCTACTACTGACTACTGCTTCATATTCTACAACGATATGAAAAAGAGTCTCTTTTTTATGATCTCAAAATCTGCATTCTGGGAAATTATATACACCCATCACACACAGGTGCATCCACAGTCGACAGTGTACCGTTGACATTCTTTGGCTAATGTTCTCAACTGGTTTCTTCCTAGTTCTTCATTGTTCTGCCTCTGTTCGGATCGAAACCCCCTAGAAATATTTTAGCTTGCCTTAGTCCTTGGTTCATGGCCCAGTGCTGCTTCTTTGCTCTTTTTGTTTCATTGCGGACTAGTTCCAGTGTAGTATATCTTCCAGTGCCACAAAAGGCTCTGGTCCTAACAGCTTAACGCTTTTAACACCGCCTGACTGTCTGATAGAATAGCAATCTCACAATTGCTATAGCCTCTATCCAAATTATACTGTGCACATCTAGTTATAGCGCACAGTTCAGTTTGAAATATACTGGTATATTTGTCCAAGGACTCCCAGTGATTTACTCTTGGGCCTAAGACTCCTAGACCAGTTCCTTCTGTCGTCAAAGATCCATCCGTATACCACTTGATCGTATGTGGTTTTAACGCATATGACTTTTCCGACGTCCAAGTCTTCTTATCGGACCATTTGATGGTGAAGTTCCGATTGAGAACATTCCTCCATTCACTTCCGTCTCTTGGCATATACACTAGTGTTACTCCTTGTGTCCATGTAGAGAGACGTTGTTTCCTTCAACTAACAGTCTCAGGAGGCATTTAAGACATTTGCCTAATGAGTGTGTTTGCTCAATGGTCTAGCCTATATCGACTCGTCTTCCAAGCTTAAATTAAAGCTTAAATTGCCTTTTATACGCTGTGAGTAGTATGAAAAGCTAGTTCAAAACTTACGTTTTTATTCACTGAATGCGATATAATACTTGAGAGCCATTTTTCTAATCATCATCTCTAACTGTAGTGGCTTAAATTACCCGACACTACCGTGTGTTGAAGTGGGTCAAAACTGAATGCCAAGACTTGAACATAAATTTCAAAAAAATTTTGTAAGTTTCATAAAAACTTTGGAAAATATGAATATTGCGAGTTTATTGTGCTTATATTTCGCGCTCAACTAAACTTAGCATACTTTTGTTAACCCCTGAAATGTTTATACAGTCCACAATTCAGACTAATTATCTATCGTCACATTTTTTAGACACTCGTGGAAAAACACTTTCGTTTGGCAATTGTCGATGACTAATTAAAAAAAATAAAATCTATTCGCTTTGAGTTTATCGCATTTGTAAATTGCTGCTTAATAAAGCATTAACAATAATGAATAAGTATCTACAATTGTCCGCTAGACACTTACACTCGTAAATAATTATTGCCATTGAGACTTCCAAATGGAAAAAATAAATAAAAAAAACAAAAACAAAAACAAAACCTTTGGTACAACATTAAGGAGCAGACTTTTACTTGCATATAATTGCCAATTAACAATTCAACATTCAATGGCACAACTCATGGCAATCGGAGGTCTTTACAGCTCCTTTTCGCCTCTGCACACAGTATATCAATTTTCTTCATTCATTTGGTGTATTCAATGTGGCAGGGCATCCCATCCAATGTTGTCCTCATTCTGTTCAATGTTAAAATTGTCCCAGGAGGCGTATGAATATCGATGGCATCGACAGCCATGATGATGATGTTGCAGGATATAGCAGCGGATTTTTTGTTTGTTGCTTTTCGCCTTGTCGCGCAGCATTGAATCAACTCGCACACTCGTTTCACATTCGAATGGAATGAATAGTGTGGGCGTGATCGATTGACTGAGTGATTGTGCGTGGTGATGTTGTTTGGAATTCTAGTCTGGTCCCAGAGCTAATTGTTTATGGCGCTTTAGTGATTCACTAGATTAAATTTTAGCGATAATTTAGTAGGTGTTACATGCCTTCTATTTTTTCTTCTCCTTCTTTTGTTGCTATATACATTGAAGTCAGGTCATGATATTTGATATTTGATATCATTTAAAATTTAGCTAAAATGGACTTTTGGGAAATGTTATTGCGTGACATTATGTTTAATTGTTATTGATAAATGTATGGCAAGTAGTAGTACTTTTTACAGTATATTCGATAAATATTACTGCATATAGTAAACATTTTGTGTTTGTATGGATAATATACAAATTAAGTATATTAAATTTAACATTGAACTTCACTCTTTCCAATGCCGGACATGCAGTAGTTGTGCAAAGGAGCACTGCATAAAAGCATTCATTTCAATTTAATTAATTTCGTATATTGTATTTATTTATACATACATGGTTCTGCCTGCGGTTGACGTTCGACCTTTATAGCGACAATACAAAACAGTTCAGTACCAATTGATAATGGTGAAAGCGTTGCGTTTAACCATCACATTTGGCTCAACATAATGCTGACCCATATAAGTGTATTCGCTCACTTGTATGTTCCTTTAATGCTGAGAGCATGTTTGCAAGTCTGTCTTTTACTCATTTCTATGGCGTGACTCAGTTTGACTTTTTTGTTGTAATTTTTTAATAAATTGAGGTAAATGAGAGAGGCTGTGAGCTCATGTATTCTTCAGTCATTGGGCTGCATTCAAACTTAATTGTACTGTACAAACTACACTGTTAGATGCTCTCCGCCCCATGGCATTAAGCTGTACATGCTAATTTGTTTATGGGACATATAAAATTGCTCAATGGGTTAATTATGACCGGAAACGAACTGAGTAACTGCTTAAGATTAGTAGAACAGATGTAGCAATTTTAATAAGAGTGGTAGCAGAACACTGTCTCATAGGCCAACATGTCAGGAGAGCTCACAAAACTTCTTTAGAAGCTGTAATAGCTGCGAGGAATACGAAACCGTCCATCTCCTTCTATGTCACTGCCTCGGTCTGTCTTAGATTCAAGCACCTGGGAAACTACTTTCTAAATAACATATCTGAAACTTTTAAGCTTGAGTTGAAAAACTTAGTGAAGTATATAAAATCTTCCTAATGGTTGTAAACGAACATTTTTACCTAACCTAACCTCACCTAACAGTTAGTTAAACAAATCGAATCTTTGTGGTAGAGTATACTGATAGCTCAAAGCTAAATTATTTCACCACTGGACACTTGGGCCCAGATTTCAGAACGTACTCTACCGAATTTTGCATTAAACCCTTTATTTGATTAACTTTGGAAGTTCCATGAAGGTTATACCGGTCAGAGATGTACCTTGCGGTCAATAGTAGCGGCGAAATTTATTGGACTACTTTTTTTTTAGATTTATGGCTGAAAAGCAGTAAGTTTCTTATCTTCTCAAGTTTATAGTGTATATATATTGATATGCCAAGCCCACTTGTTGGCCCCCATACAAACCCAGCGCCCATTTTTTAAGTTATGCTAGGAAAATGTATGCGCAGGAAGCATAGTATACTCCATAAAATATATATATATTCGTGATCAGCGTGACAAGAGAGGTCGTTATAGCCATAGAAGTTATCCATAGAAGTTATCCTTAGAAGTTATCCATGTTGGAATGCTTAACTGTGCTAGCAGGTGTCGTTACAAGATGCCAAGCTCAAATTTTAGTACGAATAAAAAAAATATGCTGCAGGTTGTGTAAAATGTGCGGCTTACTTTTATTTTTTTCAGTGCCAAACAAAATTGACGTTCTTGAGTCAATTACAATTACACAAGTGTAAAAGTTTAAGTCATTTGGTTAACAATATTATCAACCATCAATCAATCAACCAGTTAAAACCCAGGCATTACTTTTTACATTACTTAAGTTCTATATGCGCATACGTTCATTCATTTTTACTCTCAGCTACGTCAAACTACTGAGCTGTACAAGTGCAGTGTGCATCAAATTTTTTGCAGATTAATTTAGAATCCATTAATTATACTAATAGTAAGTACTCAATGTCTCTTCTAATGATGAATGGCATATGCATTTATACCTTTTAGAAATTGCTATTTAACTAAGATTTAAACCGCCTCATATCGATATTTCGATATATATGCTAAAAAAGGCTGCAACTTAATCTGACTATGGTCTTTGCATGCAACCTCGCTTTTTATCAGGCTTACTCTTTCTATCAAGCTACTGCTGTTGGCTGTTAAAATGGCGTTGTCTAAAAAAAAAAAAAGAAAAGAGAAAAAAAAAACTTGTCAAGTGTTGTTAGTGTACTTCTAGTATTAGTTTTTGTTGTTATAGTTTTAATAGTAGTTTGCCTACTTCTAACATTTTATAGCCATAGAAAATAAACTTGTACACTGCTGAGTTACTTAAAGTGCTTGAGAGTGTTTTATTTCACTCGTTTGCTTATACTTGCCAACGAACGAAAGAGCGAACGAACGAACGAACGAACGAACGAGCAAACATTCATTCATTTACTCATTCATTCATTCATGCATTCATTCATTCAGTCATTTATTCATGCACTCATGCATTCAGTAACTGCTAAATGCTGCAGTTGTTGAATGTTAAGTGTTGCTTTGTTTTATGTGAATTGTAGTACTGAGTGAAGTTGTTTCTATTTTCTACTAAATGTCATTTTACTTGTAGCATTTATTTAGTTGACGCTTCAGATGCATTAAGTTGGACAAGAGTTTTCATTTAAAATCAGTATTCAGCTTAGAATTTCTTATAAATGTGGAAAGTAGTCACCGTAAGTGACGAAAGTCCATATAAAATCGAATCACCCAGCCCGAAATGTAGGAGTTGTAAATATCTCCTGTGGGACCTATCATTTTGGATTTGGGCGGGAAAAATTGGGGTCTTTAAAGTACCTTTCAAACGATTTCTTGGATGGTGTTGTACAATCTCTACTTAAAAGAATGCAGGTTAAAATAAATTATGTGAAGTATCGAGTGTACAAATTCCGGTTCATTTTGAAAAGATGAAGACCTCTGTGACGATGACAAGTCGGGCCGGCCAAAATCAGTGGTGATCGAAAAGAACATTGAAAAAGTGCGTGAATTCACTTAAACCTTCGTTGCGTTATATGTAAATGGAATTAAATATTCCCAAAGATTCAATTCATCGCATTTTGACGGAGAAATTGGGTGTATGGAAGGTGTGTTCACAGTTTGTTCCGTACAAATTGACTGACGACCAAAAATGCGATAATGCGCCGTCTCATAGGTCGACACTTATCATCGATTTTCTCACCAAAAATGGCATTTTAACCGTCAACCATTCACCGTACCTGATTTGGCTCCGTGCGACTTTTTGGAAAACTTCATTTGCCGATGAAAGGACCCCGCTGTGAGGACATTGAGGGAGTATTATGAGGAAGTTTCAATTCCCTATATTATAGATTAAAATGATATCTTAATAACAAATGTATGTAACAGACAGAAGAAGGCGTGATAGACCTATAAAGTACATATACGTATATTCTTGAGGAGCATCGGAAGACAAGTTGATGTAAATATGTCCGTCTGTTCGTCCGACCGCTTTTTTGAACGAACAGACCTCGGAGACTGCAAGAGAAGGATATATTTAGACTAAATTTGTATATTTGGACTTTCATTTTCCTTTTCAGATAAAGTACATGAAAAGAGCATGTCTATTTTAAGGGGTAGCCGGAATTTTTGGTTGTTTTTGCTTTGAAATAATTTGAATGATATTTTTCGTGAATTCTATTGCTATATCCAGCATAGTATGTTCAGTGCGAACCACTAAAGAATATAGCCCCAACCAAATCTATGGTTTATATAGGGAGAATTAAACAAGGTACGGATTTCTTGTCAAGTTTTACCCAAACACTCTATTCATCTTCTCTATTAAATTGACTGGTATTCAAAAAACGAAAAGAAGCACCTCTCTCAATTACATATTACAATCATATCCAAAAATTACAAATGAAAAACAAAAAACTTTTGGCACAAAATTGTTATCTGAAGTTTTGTAAGTTGCAAGTAGGCTTTTATCACTTGGTTTTTTAACTCGTCAAGAGGTTTTGTTATTTGATTTAGCTACATACTTTGCATATACTAATTGTGGTCATATATTAAAAAATAAAAAACCAAAACTGGAAAAACTTCATGAAATCAGAAGCAGCTTGAAAGCAGATACTGTGAAAATTCAATATGGAAAGTGTCCATGACCGTGACTTCATGCACTGTGGCTTTGTCTCGCTTTGTTTGATGCTATTAGAGTTTTTGTACTGGGTATTTCTACTTCTTTTTTTCTTTTTTGCACTGGCGCTTTGACGCCCGCACTATAAACCTCAAACAATACCAGCAACTACAACAATTGAGTCAGACAACACTTTCTAATCAACTTGATTTGCTCAGCACAGAAAGCAACAGAAAATTTTGCAGTTGAGTTTAGTATGCTAAAAGCCAAACAGAGCGAATGAATTTGAAGTAAAGAAAAAAAAAGTATAAAAGTCAAATGCTGTATCTAAAACTCTGTCAGCGTGTCATGACGTTGTATCTGATGGATTGAAAGATCGACAGACAGACAGACAGATAGACAGACAGATAGATGGGCAGTGAAACAAAGTATGATGAATGATGAATGAAAATTTGTGGCATGAAATTTTAAAAAGCTTTTTACGTTGATAAAGGTTTAAACGACCACAAGCGATACTCGTTGTAATGTAAGCTTTCATTACAAATGAATAAATTCTGCAAAATATACATACTATATAAAATGTACTTGACAAAAGCGAACTAAAAGTTGTACAATTTTCCGTGCACTGAAAAATTAAAATTCCATAAATTATGCATCAAAAATAAATGAGCGAAAATATTACTTTATGATATTTCCCTGGCAGCAATTTGTGAAACAGCGTCGAGAAAAGTTCTGCAACAATATATCGATTTTTACTTTTGAACTACTTATTTTTAAAGGACATTGTCGAGTTGCGCTTATAGTGAGAAAGCAGTAACAATCATAAACTTTACATTGTATCCGTACAATATATTTTAAAAGTAGAAGTAAAGTTATAATTCCGTTTGTTAAGTGAAAATATCGCTAAATTTCACTGATCCATAACATAATTGCTTTTCTTTGGATAGGGTAATGACCTATTTTGTCAAGTGTAAAACGTCTCATTAAACGAAAGGAGGTGCCCGACTTAAATATATATTTACTACACAGCGAAGTGGATTGAAAATGTGATAAGATATGGCATCAGATATGTTGATTATATTTCTGAAAAAAAAAACCTTAACAAAGCTTATTTACCTCGTCTAACTTGCACCCGACATATGGAGTTGCCGAATCACAACCCATTGCTTTTCCCATTTACTGTCAGTGCGAAACGCACATTTTATTGGGAGCAGCTGAGAGAGTAAATTTGATTTTGGCTTAAAATGTTTGTACTTAAGTAATTACTTCATGTCAGACCTCGCAAGAAGTGTTTTTTTTTTTACAGGTAGTCAGAAAAAAAACAGTTGCGTGCGGACACGATTTAAAATAGAAGCGAAGAGACATTTCAACTCTGTTTCTCTTTTTCAAACGGTCTATGTTCAAGCAACGAGAGTCACTTTATGCATTTGTGCACAAAAGACATTTTGCTGCGCAAAATTTGCCGAAAGTGTCTTTTTCGCATGTGTATGCGTGTTACTTATATTTTAACATATGCACGCAATTTAGCGCACTATCTCTTTCTCCCTCCCTCTTCCACGCTTTGCCAGCGATGAAATATTTGAAGCAACAACAACAACAAAGACACTTTAAGCTTCCACTTGGCTCGTTTTGCTCAGTTGCTGATGCTCAGTTACTGAGAGTCGAACTTGTCGAACGAAAGTGTCGCTATCAATCGTATTATCGTAAGACTTGCCTAAATTTTTGATGGAAGAAGCTAAACATTTTTGTTTATATTGAGTTCGTTGAACTCGTCTCGGTGGCAAAAAAAAATTTCAAGCTTGGAGCGAAAGGTCGCCCGAAATTTTGTGGCTGTTATTTCACAGACCCCAGACTATATGTCGGGAGAATCCAAATCTGGCTTAGATGTAATTTCGTAGTAAGCGTATTCCTCTGTTTAACTTTTTAGCCGACTACTTTAAGGAGGTTTATGTTTTTGAGTGTGTGTATATTCTTTGACAAGCGCAATAATCTTAACGGCTTATTGATTTTGATATATGAGCTATTGTTAGATTCATTTTTATTGCAGGACTACCAAATGGCATAATACGCAAATTTCTAGTTATAATGAGAAAAAATTAGACGAAACGAGTGATATTTTTGAGTATGTATGTAGAACTTAATGGTTTGAGTTCTAGTATGTATGAATGACGCAGTTTCACGTGTACTTATAAATGTGTAAATACATTTCTATTTATGCAGATTGAAAAAAAAACTGGTATTAGAGTGCAAACGGAGTGACAGCTAAAGTGAGAGATACACAATCAAGACGCTATTGAATAGTAAATGAATCTTATTAGTCTTGTCTTTTTATTCGGTTTGGTCATTTCTTGTATCGAACCAAGTTCACAAAAACTTAGAACTGGTTGAAACATTTTATTATAACACGTAGTGTGAATAGTATTATTATTTTATCACACAGAGTTTGTAATGGATTAAAGAAAGCATCGGAGACCACACAATGTATATATATTCTTGAAAAAAGAGAACAGCTATGCGGAATACGTTACATTATTTCATTACTCTACCATGAGCTAAACGTTAAAGTACATAGAAAGATGTAAATAAGAAGAGAATACGCAAATCAAATTTCTCTTTTTCATTATGTGTATATAGTATATAGCAGCACCAAATCAAAGCAACACATTTTCGTCTGTTCCTATGACATCACACATGATTCCTATGGCACCACACACATTGACTTTTGCTGTAGTTTTTTAGCATATTGAGATAACTGAGAGAGAAAAGATCTTTGTGATAGGCCGAGAGCGTTGCTTGGTTTTTATCTGTCATACTTTTACCTATCAATACTTTCAATCAAATATATTGTGTTTAAGTGGGTTTAAAAAGGGTGTGCACGTTTTGCACTGGCATATTTATATATAGATTTGAGTATATTTTAATTATTCATTTTGAGCAGCCTTACTACTAAAAAATAATTTACTCCCAGAAGTGATTTAAATGAAAATTTCAATAGCTTTAATGCAATCTTACATAAATTTGCTTTCAGCCTAAAAGCTTTAGACATACACCAGGGCATCGGTTTTTTGTATAGCTAAGCATAAGCTACCATTTAAAAAACAAAAATAAATATCACACTAAACAAACACCAAACTCAGCTATATACAAACTTATAAGATATTTTTAGTACTTTTGTCTTGTGTCTTTTCAAATTCATTTCAACAGTGTGCTCAAAATCACTCAAGGACAAGCACACCGCACAGACAAACACACATATACGCATAGACAGCACATACACCGCCTATAAGTATGCACGTATATTTAGACAAAAATCCCGCTACAACAAAAACAAAAAAATCCATGCTAATAATTTCCACACGAAATCTTTCAACACCTTCGAAGCACTGCGATATGACCCCTCGACGACGACTACGGCAAGTTAACATGTTTTGGATTTTAGCGATACACACCTGAAAGCAAGGACAAACAGGACAGATACGCTCGGGCTTGACAATAAAAAAAACAATAATAAAAACCAACCAAAATCAGGAAAGCACGCTATAGTCAAGTGTGCTTGACTATTAGATACGCTGTAATTAGACTAAGAAGTATAAAGGGACAGAAGGGCAGACGGAAAAAGGGCAGGCGGACAATAGGACAGATGGACAAACGGACAAACGGACAAACGAAAAGACGGTCGGCCGAGAGGGCAGCCGGACAGGAGGACGAAATGACAGACGCACAAATGGACTGACGCACAAATTGACAGACGGACAAAATGGCAGACAGACAAAAGGACGGACAGACGAAATGAAAGACAGATAAAAGGACAAACGCACAAAACGGCAGACGGATTAAAGGACAGACGTACATGGTTATATCGCGTGAACTTTTGAAGCTGATCAAGAGTATATATATTTATTTAGCTGTTACATATATATGCACAAACTTAATATACCTTTTAACATATAGGTGTAGGGCATAAAAAAACGCGTTGAACAAAAGTCTCTATTCATTTGTAGGCGCCTAAATGTATGCAAGACGCGTTTGTTTCTGTTTGGATTTTTGGCATTTAGAAGCGACATGAAAGCGCCAAAAAAGCCACTCGAGTGTGAAAAACAACGTAAGAATACACACACACAGACACACACACATACGCACACACACACGCACATATACACACTGTTAGACAAAGATACAAGCAGACAGCTAGAAATACGCAGCGTGTTATTGGAGTGGTTCTATAAGATACGCATGATATACACGTATCGACTGAAACAACTCGCGTATGCTAAAAGAGTTCAAGTTCGTGTTTGTCATAAAATGTCTACTCAACTACACACACACTGCCAGATTTTTAGCGCATGAGAAACTTTTCATTTTGTAACGCCTAAAAGTATGCAAAGTTTTTATGTAACATGTCGCTATCGATAAGGCGCGATGTACAGATGTATCTATATAGCATATATGTATCTATAAAGGAATATGCTGTGCGTCGCACATAAAAAACCCATTCGTGTATGCGTCAAAATCTAACGACTGCCATAATTTCGAGCACACACACATACACACACACTGAAATTCAAACTCAGTCATACACGCAATCCCAAAGATACTCAAGTGGAAATAACTGAAAGAAACTGACGCAGGTGAATATGCCCTGCCAGGTAGAAATACGATAAATATATACCTATAAGAGTATAAAGCTGTATTTCAGCCGATTTATTTTTTCTGATTTGCGTAATTTTCAGGTTCATTTAGCGTTTAATGCTTGTAAAGAAATTTTAATTTGATGGCAGCGACCCAAAGCTTTGCTTTACTTTTTTGGGCTGCGTTGTCTGTCCGTGTTTAGGCGTTCGCTTAGTACTGCCCAAAAAAAAAAAAAAAAAAGGATTAGTGCGCTTCGCTGGCTTTATGTTTTCATTTTGTGCAGATTGAGCGGTAAATATGGATTTAGTGGCACGCTCTGTTGCCTCTTTAGCATATTTTGCTTTTTCTTTTCATACATAAATTATATAGAATATATATTGTATATTTTTTTTAACACCTTTTAGCATGTATCTCACATTTAAATTTTTGCCAATTCAATCTGTAGCGCCGCTTTTGTTTTATCTTTTTTGTGTAATTTTGCTATTGCTGCATTCATAAAAATCTATTTTATTACAGAATTCTATTGATATGCGATACAAAATTGCTTTGTAAGTGAAATTTGTCTGCGCAAAAGGGCGATATATATTTTTATTTTGCATAATTTATTATAAGGGCAACTATAAATTATTCTATAATTCTTGCTTGCCTTTGCCATCATCAATCTGTAGTCTGTCTGACAAAGAGATTTTATATTTTACGTATGCACGGTTATAAATTTCAAATTTGGCAACAAGCTGTGGACTTGATTTGCATTTTCCTTTAAAAAGTATCTGTCAACTGCAGCAGCAGCAATATTGAAACTAGACAGCAACATTTTTGAATTGGTAGTTAGAATTTGAATGCACTTGCCTATTTTTAAGAAATCATGTGCAAGACTGTATTATTGTATATCGCGAACACTTCCCTAAGTAGTGGACTTCAACTGTTCGCCTTTGAACTGTATCTTAAGCTCTAAGTGTTACTATTTGTATGTGTTGTAAAATAAAGCTTTGCAATTTAGAAGAAGTTTTTGTTTGTCTATTTATTTTTGTACTTCGAAGTTTGTTTGTACATCTATCTTATAGATACAATACTAAGTAAATATTTAACTTTATTTGGGTTACATTTTCTGGTGAACAATATCAATCTGTCTGCTGATAGTACGTACGGCTTTAGATTAATAGAATTATTAGTTTAGATCTATAGGTCTCCCAGTCTTTTCAGTTGAGTAAACATGTTGTTTATTTCGCGGTTTAAGTGTATTGCCGCGTTCATTTGATATTTTCTGCTGAAGTTTTTATATGCCTCTATGATTAGGGGTATGTGCAAATCCTTACGAATGTCCTGATTAGAAATATACCATTCTGAGTTTAAAAACGTGTCTAGCATGGCCGACTCGTCTCTTGCAAATGTTAGGGCTGCTGTGTATAGGCTGTAAAACACTACCTTGTAGAACTCCCGCTTTGAATTGCCGCGAGGAAGAGTGCTCGCGGTGTGTAGCTTCTTGCTACAATATATTGAAAAGCAGGATTAGGCGCATATATTGCAGTTTGATCAGTAAGCCATCATGCCAGACCTTATCAAAGGCTTTTGTTACGTCGAGAAGTATACAGAGGCAGCATTTTGGAGTGTTTGCGATGAAAATCAAATTGAAGATATGTTAATCAACGCTTGGATAATAGGATTGGCTCAATCCGATCCACAAACATTTATTCAAACACTTTAGATAGCAACACTTTAGGGTAGCAGAATTATTGGTGGATCCAAGGTGGAGCAACTGGGAAACGCTCATTGAATATTTGTCAAATTGTCATTTTATTTCTCAAAGATAATTTTTTTTGGGTAGACTTTTTTCAGAGAAACTAACGACTTTCCACAGGTATCAGAAGTAAGTTTGCTGCGAAGTGTGAATGAAATGGTTCGATAGTTTCTCATGATATAGTTTGAGAAGCAGAAACAGGTATATGCACTCTTTTATCAAATGAAAACAATCGCTGTTTAGATGATATTTATACTCTCTGTAATGTGATTTTTGTTGCCTCGCACGAACTCGTACTTTATAATAATATGCGTTACAAGGCTTCATCTTTAAGAAATGGCAAATGATACGGAGCAAGCTCCAAAATGTAGCGATACGCTATAAAATTCTGTGGAAGATACTTGAAAAATTTAATAAGTTAGCGTTCCGAAAGACACACTGCAGTATCTCTTCGTTCAAAATTGGGTAAAATGAGCAAATGCAAAGCTCTATTGCCAATTTTTGTTGTTGCTTGTTTTGCGCAAAGAGTATGGTTCACCGGGAGTTTGTACCTCATGGACAGACAAACAATAGACCTTTTTTACATAAAATTACTGAAAAAGATCAAAACTAGGGTCCACCGAGTGCACCAAGCTATACCTGGCTCTTGGTGAGCGACCAGCTATCCAAGAAGGGTATTGCAACAGCTCCACAGACCCCGTATAGCCACGGCGTACTTTTTCGTCATTCCCAGATTAAAATTCTGCCTCAAGGAATGTCGCCATGGGACCCTAGCTGTAGTCAAAGAGGACATTTGTCCTCTTGAGGTGTAGTTAGATTCGACATGATTGCAGGAGTTACAAAAATATATGGATAAATCACAGAAACTTGTCTAAATACAGCGTAAAATGCTTTTTATATTCCAAAAATAACTTCAGTTCTAATCTGTGCAGTTGTTCATTGCAAAGTGCAAAATTTCAAAATAATTATGTATACATGAATCTTTGAATCGAATTATGAATCAATCGAATTGCGTTGTGCATGTTTAAATTTGTGTACAAAATTCTTGAACCCTTATTGAAGAAAGTTTCATTTCAAATGGAATTGAACAAACTGAATTTTTTAAATCAATTGATTAGCTTCTGTATTTAATCGCTGAGAGCAAAACCGCAAATATTTCAATCAGTATACTCGTACATATGAGCAAAAGCACACACACACTCACACACACAGATACACACATCAACATACTTATAAAAACCACATTACACACGCAAAGACACACACAGACACGTGGCTGTTCACACGCAGTGCGCTTCTTTGACGCAACATCATAATCGAAATCACGCAAATATTTACCAAAATAATTTGTCAACTTAACACGAAACCCAAACTCAGCTTCAGGAAACTTCATTTCATCAACTCGAATACTTGAATATTCGAATACACCCACCGATATAGTCAGCCCATTCAGCGGTTAAAGTGTTTGCGCGGGCAAACTGATTGAGCATGCGATTTGTTCAAACAACTAAGAAGGCTTTCATCTGTATTTGAGTACGAGTATTTGTATCTGTGTTTGCTTTTATATTAGTGTAGTGGTTGCTGTTGTTGTAATTGTTATTGTTATTGATATTATTAGATACACGTTCTTGATAGCAATTAGTTATGTCAGATTCTTTGCCACATTCAGTGCAACGGAAACTTAATACATAAAATGTACTTGAGGCAAATAATATTAACTTACTGCTTGCAGCTACAAAAACTTGAAATACTTTGTCCAAATTCAATATTGTTCCAACAAGTGCCTCTACATCATAGTACATGCAATGATAATTAACTAAAACAAGTACAAGAACTTAAATAGCTTAACAGACACTACATACATAGAAGTATCTCGAATCAAGCAGAATTATTAATCAAAACAAGTATACAACTCAGCGCTAATTAGCACCTATGACCACTTATTAGCTGCAAGTATGAATGTGCTTAATCGTAGCTACTAACGTGGTATGCGGTGTTTCTGACGTGTGTGAAATTCATTCGAACTCTAGATTACGAGTGTATTAAAAGCCATTAATTTGTAAACAATGTCCACTTGTATGCATTCATGCGTCATTCGAATAATCGATTGAAGTATATTGGCTACTAAATAAGCAACAAACCAATTTTCATTAGTTGTCGTTGTTCTTTTTGGAAATAGTTTACCATTTTATTTTGTGTAAGTGAAAAATTTACTATGCATTTGTATATATTACTTTATCGATTGGCATCGAAGAGTATTCAAAATGGTGGCATGAATATACTCGTAGACCATATGATATACACATATTTTAATTGTGGCTCTGTTTGCAGGTTTTGTTCCAACACAAGGCAAGCAGCTGCTCAAATAGAGTGTCCATCAGTGACGAAGAAGGTTCGTTCCAACCAAGCTTCTTTCGAAAATTCGTTGGCATTTCGATATAAATTGTTATTGGACTAAATTATTCTAAGAGATTTATAGTATCACAACAGAACTCATTGGCCTAAGTAATGGCGTTTTTGTCACCGGCCAATGAACCTAACCTGAAAGTTCACTTAGTTCTTCGAGTTTATTTGAACGTGTATATCGTAGATCTATTATAAACAGGGTGTCTCAAAAGAAAGTTCACATTTTATTTGCTGATTGCGTGAACGCAACTATTCCGATGGGCGCGGGGGATATGTCAGTCGGTAGCCTAGCTTTTGGGAATTTAGGCGCTATGGAGTGTTTCTCGGGAAACGGTAAAAAATTCTGCAGTATTCGACATGTTCGTCATTTAAATGATGCGCCAAGACCTCGACTCAATGGAAAATGGGTCGAGAAGTTTGAAGAGACCGGTTCAACGCTGGAAGATTCAAAGTCTGGGCGTCCAAGGTCTTCGAGAATGTTCGAAAACGTACATAGTATTACTCAGTCTGTTCGTGACAACCCGGACCTTTCGATTCGGAAGCGTACTGCTGCTTTAAACGTGCATAGATCATCATTGTTCCGCATTTTACACAAAGATTTAAAGCTGCACCCCTACAAAATTCACTTGGTGCAAGAATTAAAGCCTCAGGATGCTGGGCAGAGGCTTGAATTCATAAACCAGATGATCTCCAGGATGACATAAATGTGAACTTTCTTTTGAGACACCCTGTATAAATAGGCAAGTGCAAATCATTCACACCCTTTTTAACCCTCTCAAAAACAACATATTCGTTTGATTTTTTTTTTTTTTTGCTGTGAATAATGTTAGGAGTAAAGCCCTCGGCCAATCACAAACACTGTCTCTCTCACAAAGTTTTCTCTATCTCTTTCTTTATCAGCTCAATAGTCAAAGTGAGCCATTAGAATGAACAACAGTTGAAAATGTGTTGCTTTTGGTTGGTTAATTGGTTGGTTGGCCGGTATACACACAATACACACAATAAAAAAGAGGAATATGATTTGTGTTCATATTCTTATTTACATCTTTCTAACTTTCACTTTAACAGTCAAACATTTTAATAAAGTAGCATATTCCGCATAGCTGCTATCTTTTTTGTTTCTTTCGGTTCCGTTGGTTCAGTTGGAAGTATAGAGAAAAAATATATATTCTGTATCTCTGTCGTGCTCTAAAGGGCGGTTCACATTGCTCAGCGTTAGGCTCAAAATTGCTGTGGACGCACTTTCAAACATCTTCGTGAACACATTTGAGTGCGTTTTGTTATTAAAATTTTATAAGAACTGGAATCAAAGTAATATTAAAAGAAAAAAAGAGAAAGAATTGATACATCAACAAAAATTGTTTTTGTAACTGTGCATTAATTATAGTCGCTCTCTTTCTGGGCGTCCTCTTAGTGCAGGACTGTCCAAAAGGAAATCAACTATTCTTCCAACTGAAACCAAAGTGTTGAACCACACTTTAATAATTTAATAATGGAAACTATGTTGAATAGCATGATATCTGAGAGAGGTGTGCTCAATTTCTTGACGCGTTAGCGTAGTTGTAGTAGTTCACACATAAGTTTTTCTTTAATGAAATAATAAACAAAATTAAAAATCTTCTGTCATAAAGTATAATATTATTGGAACAGTCCTCGCTTTAACTATATTACACAGCTCGCTGTTACTTTATATTTATACTTTCAAAATTATTAAACTGAGTTGCGCTTTTTTATTTTCAGGTATGTAGCCGCGACTTTTTCACAAATTCTAATTTGTCGTAAGTACCGTTAATTGAAAACTTTGTCAAGCAATTCAAATGACTTCAAAGTCGAAAAAAATAGTACAGATAAATAGGGCAATAATTACGTAAAAATGAAAATTTGAAAGTATTCACAGATCACTGTGTTCAAATAGCTTAATCCTTAAAAAATTACTTTCATTAACTTGAATTAGTTAAAGTAAAATTTTTCTACCACGTTCACCATGGTGAATTTATACTAAAGCTGGTGTATTTCCCTCTCAGCGGCGCTCTTTTTGAATTCTTATTTATCTTTTGTCTTTCTCGTTTTCATTTGTTGCGTATTGGGCATTTCGTTTTTTGTCTCATGTTCATCATTTAAGAAAGTCACCACAGCGGAGTACGTCCCGTTATAGCTAAATCCAACTTGACATTCAGTAGAAGTTTGTTTAATAGTGGGTGAGTTTCAAAGGTGAGTTTGTTTAGTTCCGATTCCGTTGTTCCGCTCTAATAAATACCAAACAGATTGTCGAGTGAAGCTCAAATTGTAAGTGTTGCAAAATACTTCCATGTAATTTTTTTTAAATGAAATTTGTAAACAAGTTTAGATGTCGATGAGTTTTGTCTATTTTTTCACAGTAAATTTACTTTTTTCTAATCAACAAAGCACTTAATCAACTAGCTGTGAATGCCCTAAAATATATACATGTACACCTGTATATATATTTTTTTCAAGTTATTAGTTGACTGAACTATTAAGAACATAAATAATTGACAAACTCATGCGGCATTTTGCGCTCAAGAAAACAAGACGAAACGATTGACTGACTTGACTGCCTATTTAGATTTTTACTTGTCTGACTGTCAAACTGTGCAATTGGCTGCGTAACTACAATGTCTACGCTTCAACTTCAGCTCAGAATTTTGTAGCTATGGTACTATAATATCACAGGCGATGCTTGACAAAATGTGCAGTCTAATGTAAAATCAGACAGAGCTAAACACAAATTAAAAAATATTTTTGTATATAGTAAAAAAACAAAAAAAAAAAAATTAAATAAATACTGCTTCCAAGTTAAAAATAAATTTAAGGGAAAAATAAATACACAAAGCATAACTTCAAATAAAACAATGAGAATATCATATTAAAATAAATATCATATTAAAATTTCTAAGATTCGACAACGCACTGTGGGCGAAACGTCGATTCTATGCGGCAAAAGAATTA
Organism: Leucophenga montana; assembly: GCA_035044765.1. Lineage (NCBI taxonomy): Eukaryota > Metazoa > Arthropoda > Insecta > Diptera > Drosophilidae > Leucophenga > Leucophenga montana. The sequence continues at coordinate 237,795 of JAWNNQ010000334.1, read as the reverse complement.
AAAAAACGTACTTACAGATGTGAAACTTGGTACAGTTATACAGTTTGTTGCATGCTTCCGAAGTATTTTCAGATATGCATACAACAAGAAGTAAGCACAAATTTATTATTTCCCAACTGTAGAACAAATTCTTGTGGACAGTTGGAGACATTGGGTACCATGTCAGATACATATGTCTACATATACCATATAACCTCAAAGAGTTCGAATCTTTTCTGAATTGAATAAGTATTCAATTTGATTTGATTTTGTTCCGGTTATAATATTTAGAAGTTTTACATCAATTTTTTGTCTCACAACTAATTGAAATATATCGATTTTGATATATAAACTTGTCCAAGCTTCTAAAATGTTCCTTTTCGGTTAAGATTTTGACATTATTTGTTTTGCATAATCAACTTTTAAAGGTCTGCAAAACATTACTGATTGATTTATATATATATAAATCTTCTGTACGTGTGTACGTGACTGAACTCCTTCTAAACGGCTAGACCAGTTTTGATGAAAATGTTTGTGTGTGTTCATAGGGATTCGAGAATGCACTTTGCACTCGATCCACTTTGAATACCCGCGAGTGTTCCTGGCCCAAAAAAATGAAGATAGAGGTATGACATGTTGTATATGGGATCGAAGAGGGAATGGAAAGGGTAGTGTTGGGGAAGAGGTGGAAGGGGAAGATCCGGAATAGAAAGAAGTGGAAGGGTGAAGAGGGGCAGTGGTAGAAGGGCAGTGAAAAAGGGTCCGAGAAATAGGGGAAAGGAAATGAGTGGTAAAGGAAGGGGACAGGGAGAAGAAGGGTGGGGGAATGGGTAGGGTACGGGGTTATGAGGAAGGACAGGAGGAAGAAGTGACAGGGGAAGAAATGGTAGAGGGAAGGAGAGGCCGGTGGAGAGGCACCAGCTAGTTTATGCATAATGTTTAAATGTATCCACTACTTCTATGGAATCAGTGTCTAGTGTCTAAGGAATCCGGCTCATCTGATCAAAACTTCTGCTTCTAAGTACTTTGACCTATTGACTCATCCAATTCATTAGCTATTAGTATGCAATGTACTAAAATTTCCTTTTTCCTGGTTTAATATGTTCTGCCACAGTTTCTGTAATATCAATTCCCGGCGACTTTTACTGTACTGGAAGTCATAATTACTTCCTTATCTCAACATATCCAGTATATATATCGCAGCCGTGGGCTTTGTTTAATGTCCCATTCTCCAATAGAAAGGCTAGTGCTTTATCATTGGCGATGGGAACTTGTTCAATCCGTTTCTCTAATTTATATTTCCACATATTTTCGCAGATGAGCTACAGATGGCACTCTTGAAAGGAACATGGAGTCCATTTAACCCCGAAACAGTCAGATTAATGATCGGCATGCTTGATCATGAAAATAGGTGTACTGTGTCCTTGTAGGACTTTGCAGCGCTATTGAAATACGTGTCAAACTGGCAGAATTGCTTTCGTTCTTTCAACCCCGACAATAGTAGCAACATCGAGAAGAATGAGTTCAAAACAGCACTAACTTCTTTCGGCTATCGCTTATCAGACCACTTGATTGATGCACTTCTCCGAAAGTTTGACCGTTTCGGGCGGGGAACAATTCTTTTTGACAATTTTATACTATGCTACATCGTTCTCTATAAACCTCAACACGATACAGATATGGATGGCATAATTACTACACATTACGAACAATTTTTAAGCATGTTATTTTCACTAAAGTAGTGGAGAACTTTTTCTCTAGGACAAGTTCTGCAGCCAATTTTCTTTCTATTCTTTGTAATTGGTTGTAATTATTCTCCTCATTAATTACAACCACCAGATTTTTTAAAGCCACTCTGGGTGTGAAGTTTTAAATCTCATCAGATTTTTCTGGGATTTTGATAAATATCGTTTTTTTTTTTTTTGGTAGACAAACTTCTTAAATCGTCTTTATTGATCTCTGCTATTATATATTTGTTTACATTTTTACATTTACTACCATCGACTTATCAAATTTTTACCAAAAAAAAGTCAACGTTTTGCCTATAGTGCAGCGTTGCCATATTTTTGTTATTGTCTGTTCAAAGTGCATGCGCTTGAATGCGCCTGAAAGCATGCTATGCGAACTAATATTTATAAATAAAGGCGTTGAGGCACACATGCAGCAAGAGAAAAAATAAAACAAGCCAGAATTTAGCTACTGTTTTATATTGAGCACACTTCATTGATTTTGCTACATAATTTATTATTTCAATTTATGAAAAGCACTTAATTAAATGCTGCACAGAGGCGCCTAAAAGTAGACAACGGCAGACAGACAAGTTGAAAGTAATTAATTTTCCAAAAAGTGTCAAAGCAAGACACAAACCAAAATTAGCCGACAACAGGGACAAACAAATTTCCCATACTATGACAAAATATTCAAAAGAAAAAAAAAACAAAAAACAGTTTATCCTGCGGCCATAAAACCTGTAAACCGGAAGTAGCGCACCCTTATGTACTCATACCACTACATTAGCTTAATAAAAATCCGTATTGACTCACAACTTCAGTCTACCTCAAGCTAAATATTAGCTTAAGGCTATACTATGTAAAAAAAAAAAAAAATAATAATAATAATAAATTCGACTACCACGTAAGCAAATGTAAATAAACAGAATTTTCGTTGCGCACATCAGCGACAGTTTTAGGTCAAGCACAAAAGCTGATAGGCAAAATGCCTTGGCTTCGTTACTTGATTTTGTCGTAATCCCCAAGTAACTTGAGTGCTGCTCAAGCGATTTGAGTTTAATTTTTCAACAGCTTGAAGAAACTCAATGGGGACTCCTACTCGTACCACAGCTTCAAACTTGCTCTGACTTTTATACGTTGACGACTTTGCTGTCGTGCTGGGTGCTTAAAGTCATCAAAAGATAAAGACATAAATTAAAAATTTAAATTAATTTTTAAAACGTCGTCGCTTTTATTTTTCTCTCAATTTTTTAGCGTTTTTTAGAATTATTTTTTAGCATTTTTGTAGTATTTTTTTTCGCATTTTGCATGTGAGCGTTGTAATTCATCATCATGTTTTTTTTTATGGAACCATGTTTTTAGCAGACAATTAGCATTGAATTTCTGTTATTTTTGATAACTTTCATTTTGTTATGAATTATAAAGCTCGATTTCCTTTCCTACAAATTAAAGGCTGCCTTTTAGCTTGAAGTACTTTTTTTTTTGTATGAACAGTTTTTGTTGCACGCTTTTTGGCGCAACTAAAAAGAACATTTTTAATGAATGCGCAGTAGCGCATTTTATTACAATTTCATTTTGAATTTAATTTTAGAATGAAAGCACAAGAAATTAAATTACTGTACGCAATAATTGCCTAGGATTTATATTACAAGCGAATTTAATTTTAAACTTTTTTCTGTTTATAGCATTCCGTAGTCTACTTTTAGGCTACATAACACTGCAAGTCACAATTGTTCGAAAAGTTTTCCACTTCAGCTAATACTCAAACAACAATAAAATTTATTAAAAGTAAATGCTACAAAATTTATTGAGCAGCTTGTAAATGGACCTGAAAATGAATTCAAGAAATGGTAGCAGTCGAAATACTTCGTCGTACGATAATAATAATATGAAAGACCAACAAAAGAACTAAAAGTATGTGTAGCTAAAAAAGTTGGCTGCTATTATTATGCATTACAATCGAGCTTAAGAATTAATGAGCCGCAACTATTGTACATAAATTTGGAAATACGGAGTGTAGAGGGTGCTGGCAAAAGTTCGTTTAGTTGGCTTTGCAAAATAAAATTGTTATTATTACTTTTTTATTATTCTAAAAACTATATCTAGTAAATGATGCTTAAAAGCGAACACAACGATTGTGTGAAAGAAATCAATTAAAATTGAAAGTAAAATTTTCAACTTAAAAGCGCTTACAATTCTCAATCGGTTTAAACTTTATTAACTGATCGTTTCTATAGTTTTTTGTACGCCTTTCGTTTTTGTACTGAATAGTATTATAACTTGTTTGGAATGGCTATAACGACTATAAGAAAGCACCACATAAAGTTGACAGTAAAACCTTGAATTATACGGCACTTTTATTACACTGGTTTGAAATAACATGTTTCAAAATTATGAATTTTCGTATATACATATGTATCTTCCTTCCGCCTGACCTAATATGAAGTAACAGGACACTGTCTCATAGGCCAGCAGAAAACTGGGGGCACCCTTACAAGACTTCTGTAGATGCTGTGATAACTGCAAGGAGAGAAAATATTCAGGCAGCTGGGTGCCTACTTCCTAAATGACATATCTGAAAGTTTTAAGCTAGAAGTAAAAAATTTTAGTGAAGTATGTAAATTCTTTCCAATGGTTGTAAATGATAGAGTTCGAAGTTTCAAAGGAGATTCATGTGGTATCATAACTGGCTGAGTGCGGCCTAAGTGCTGGGTGGGCGTTTGCAACTTATCCGACCATGCTAATCTAACATAACCTACATACTATTTACTTGTTTTTTCCAACACTGATTTTTTCTATTACGTATTAATACCATAAATATGTATAAATATTATTCTGAAAAGTTGGAGTTGTATATTATATAGAAAAAGTTATTTAATAGATACGCCAAAATATTTCTGGAAAACTTCAAATCAATGAGAACGATTGGGGTTTCATGATCAATGAAGTAATTAACGACTCTGTGTTGGAAAATTATGCTTAAAAGAATATATATTTTGAAAAACAAGCGTAATATTCATGGATTTAAACTAGCTAAGGATCGAATAGAGCAGACACTTACATTCACATTTTCGCTTATTTACTTTCCCAAGTTGACCAATAGTTCGCAAGCAAGCGAAGACAAGATTTCTTATCCTTTGCTATTGCTGCATATAATTCCATGAATTCCACGGAACTCGTCGTTTGTCTTTTTTTAGTTGTTTATACAGGTATTAAATCAAAGGAATAATTTGGCAATCAAACCGAAAGCGAAAGTTTGCGCGATATCGTAAGCGAACGATTTGATGCTACAAACTGAACGACAAAGACAGTTTTGTCTGCAATAAACCTGGAGAAGCGTTCGCCTGCAATTTCGCCTGCGAATTATTGGTCACCTGGGTTTGGACAGCCGTGCCTTACGAGCATCCAAACGAATATTAAAGCTATAAGGAACAATGAGATAGAGCGAAACAGAAAATGAAAAGTAAAGAGCTTATTTTAGAGAGCTGGTGTGCGGCCAACAAATTTCTATATAATTTGAATTTGAAAAATCAATACTCATATTTGCACATATTAGTGATCGCTTTAAAGAAACCTATGTAATGCTTACTAGACTTTTTGGCTTTTGACGGTCGATAAACGAGTCGTACGCTGCATGAATGAAAGCGTCTGGTATTTTACTCCATTCACGACGAAGAGCTGCCTAGTGTTGAATTTGGCCAGCAAAATGGCCCATATAGTACAGTAGTTGATAGAATTCGAATCCGTTGACCGTGCCTGCCATTGTGCGGTGCGAATGAACAGCGAAACGTTGTTTTTTAAACAATCTTGATTATCTCGCTGAAATGTCCATTCTCTTTCACCGAAATGTTTGAGTGCCCACGACTTCAGAGTACACTTTTCCAGAACACTTTTCCGACACTCATTGGCATTTATTTTGACGTCACGGTCCAACAACATTAGAAGAGACCGGCCTTCCGCCGTAACATTAGCCCAAACCATTACTTATGATTATGTTTATAACTGGCGTTGATGCTGTTTTCCGACCATCACCATAACGTTTTGCAATACAGCCAGTATCGTTGTAATGTGCTGTGGTTCCAGACACGAAACATTTGTTTACTTTCAAGTGTTAAAGTGCATGAACAATAGTCACTTGTGCCTTTCCAGCCAAATATAGCGCAATCACACTATGACATTTCAATTTCATCTAGGTAGATTGTAAGCAATATAACGAAATATCATTAGGCGAGATTGGCGCTCTATCAACTGTGGTTCCCAACTTACAACTGTTTAAAATTGGTTTAAGTTGAATCTGATCACCATGTATACAAATTTTAATAGCCATTGTATTGTGTTTTCTAATACCATAACAAAACACAGCATTTGAAGAAGGCCGTACATGTAAAATAGCAACAAAAACATGTTTAGAAAGGCGCATGTATTAATCCCTTGATTCTTATATATGCAATAGATACACAGAGCATATTTCCTGAAAAACATAATATAAGTAGCAAAATTTGAAATATCCGGCCTGCGTACTGATGAGAACTCGTAACTGAGTTCAAAACTCGTGTCTCACTAGACGATCATATAAATGTGACACATTTCTCATATCATAATTCCAACTAGAAGTGACAGCAAACTCAACGGAAATTGATTAAAATTCGAATCAATAAATGATCATCTTAGGGAAAAGTTATTGTTATTGTTCTATATAAATAGTTCTGAACGTAAGAATTGATATTGGACCAGCTAAAAATTCAGCTTTACATTATAAACTACTGAGTAAATTTGCTTTTGACGTACATACTGCTCAAATACTACCAACTTGCAGTACTGATATTAGCTACCCGTAAATAAATAAGAGCATCTATATGTATAAAGCTGTGCATAAATTTAACGCTGCTTAACTTGTGCACAAAAAGTTTTTCGTAATAATTTACATGCAACAATGAAACTAGCCAGAACAACTGACTACTCACTTGTGAAAGCAAAGACATTCACAGATCTCAGATACTTTGAAACATTTTTAGCGTTAAAGTTAGCCTAAAGTCAAATACCAGACTTGACGCATATCATTTTCATTGACTGGCTACGCCAACTCACAATAATTTTTTATCATTGTGGCTTGGATTTTTGCAAATAATGAACGAAAAGTCTACGAAAAATTTGTCCAAACATTTTAAATGCAAATGAAGTCAATGAAGACGACGTTGCTAAATGTGAATGCTGGTTTAGCAGTACAAAAAAGTATGCTATAAAAAAAAAAAAACAAACGAAACGCATATATAAAAAAGTAAGACAAGAATTTGATAAATTAGGTACACGAAAAGAAAAAAATAAAAAACCAAAAATTTAAGTAAGAGAAATATAATTTTTAATTGAAATTCCAGCGCGCAACATTTGCGCATTTAATAACGAAAAGTATGCCGAAAAGCGGCTAAAAGCATGCAAAATGAAAAAGTTTTATAAAATTTTAAAAACAATTTACAAGTAATTCGACGTAATACGATTATGGCTTTCGAGAACTTTTGCGCGTCTAAGATATCGCGGAAAATTGTGAAAACCAGAAAAAAAGTAAATTGAAATAAATAATAATAAAATTCTTGGCATTGGTCAAGTGAATTAGGCGTGCTACTTTAGAAAGAAAGTTTTGTTGCAGACTTTTTGGAGCGTATGCCAAATATGCTTAACTTGTAAGCCTTGAGTGACGCAGCGCGTTATATTTGGAGGGTGCAGAATTTTCTGCAATTGACAGCAGACAGTTAAATTTTCAGTTGGCAGCTCCATTTGACAAGTTTAATTTATTTTGCAGGATTGCTTGCAGGGGGCTAAAACACTGCTAATCTTAATATAATGAAGAACTGAAACCACAACAAACAGTAGAAAATTAAACCGAATACATCTGATTATGACTCTAAGCATGAATTGAGGACAACGAATAGAAACATGGAGCGTTTGCAGCATGCAGCAAACATTAAAGCTAGCTCACTTGCAGGGAGAGTTCAAAACTTTACACTAGTGAGAGCAGTTTAATGCCTGTGGCGTAGCAAGGCGGGAATTGGAAAGTAGGCCCCCAAGTTTTTTTTTGTTCTGCTGAATATATAATTGTTCTATGTTTAAGTGTTTTTATCTTTTTATTCCTCATATGGATCTCCTGGGCCCCCAGAACCACGTGTATCTTTTCAATGAAGTTGTTCATATGTTTGCTCCTTACCTTTCTTCCTAGTCAACACTTCTATTAAATAGATTTTTATTTTATTTTTTTTTTGCTCCCCACTTTGGCTTCCTAGGGCCCCCAAACCCCAAGAACCACGTGTTTCTTTCAGTATCGAATTTTTTCTCCTCACTCTGACCTCATTGGGACTTTTTTTGCTCATCACTTCGGCCGCAGGATCACCAGTGTTTTTCTTTTATTTCAAATAGCATTTTCTCGTCATTTTAAGAACTGAAGTTCCTGAGAAAAGGAACGCCCCCAGCTCCAAGTGTCACTAGCTCCTATGTAACTGGAGCTAATTGAAAGACGGGAAACAAACGAAACTGAGCATGAGACAGCAGAAAAAGGTAGCGTTTCTTAAGCAAACCACGAAGAGAAGTGCTTAAACAGACAAAACATAATAGCTTCATGTACTGGCTAAAGCGAAACTAGCCATAACAGATATACACCGTAGCTATTACCTGCACAAAGCATCTAAGATGTTTACTAAGCGCAACCAGTCTCTGAAGGTTCAAAGTGAAGAACCTGTCACTTTGAACGCTGCTCAATTTGACATATAGGCTAATCACTACGCACATGTGCTAACCATCAAGAGCGACACGATACATCAACAAGTTCTCCCAACCTAGATGAGAATAACGAATCAACTAAGGTTCTCCGACTGTCAGAATCTGACAATATCGCCGTATAATGATGTTTCTGAGGAATATATAAGTTTAAACACAGGTTCTTATAATTACACTAACTGCTGCTTCCTGCATGAGCAACTACTAAACCGTAGAGTTCCTGTACAGAGAGGTGTTCGTTTGGAATTTACTGCGAGAGAGAGTGAGCCGGAGAAAGAAGACGATGATATGAGCGATTGTTGCAAATGTTAATGAGGTATTGCAACATATACTGATATACTTAACTGTAATTGTGATTTGGCCTTAGACTAGAATCGTTTCCCTCACATTTTATTTTGGTTGTTAGTTTGCTTTAAGTTTTGTAAGCACCTTAAATTTTTGTAATAAAAAAAGTACCACATGCAACATCACCCTCTTTGGCTAGAAAACTTATAATATTTAAAGCAATTTATAAACTAACCAGCCGCGAAACCCTCAAGAATGCTACAATACATTTTTTATGCACATAAACTTGCAAAAATATTTTCCAAAATAACTTTTAGCAAAGTTCTATGGGGGAAAAAAATGGAAAAACTTAAGAACGCGCGCACTAATGTACTTACATAATTTCATATTCTATTTTTTGTTTCGTCGTATTTTAATAATTTTGCAGTATACTTTCTGGTGCATTTATAATTGTTTTTTTTTTTTTTGTTTTTTTGTTTTTTTTTGTTTTGGGTGTTTCACCATAGACGAAGACGATGATGGCAAGCATCATAAGCGCGAGCTCATTACGAAAGTTTATTGCCGGCAGCAGTTCCAGCTGTTCGACTTCGAGTCGCAGCTTACAAGAGAAAGCGGAAAGAAAGTGGCAGATTTATTTTAACTATTGCGCGCCTGAAACTATGCAATAAATTTTCCCAAATTTGTGTCAGACATTCAACTCAAAGCCGCGCCTTGCCATGACCCAAATAGAATACAGATTGTCGCGTTATACTAGGATTTCTCTCTCTCTCTCTCTCTCTCTCTCTCTCTCTCTCTCTCTATATATATATATATATATATATATATATATCGTATTTACATGTATAATCAGCATAAGATTAGCATTAACTACACATGTGCACGTCAAAAAGTAGGCTATAGCACTAGCCTTCAACTTTTGTTAAGCTGCTGCTGGTGCTGCCGCTGCTGCAATGTATAAACAATCACAGCCAGCAGCTGCTACTGTTTCTACTCTGTCATTATTTAAGAACTACAGTAACTACTTAAGCAAGTTCTATGTCTGAGCGGCATAGACTTGACTCAACTCAACTCAACTTAAGTCGATGCGATGCGACGCTTCATCAATGTTGTTGCGACAGTCTTTTAGTTTTGCATTGCATACTTTAGGGCTTGAAAATATGCTCGGTGCCAAATGGTTCACAACGGTGGCAACTGTCGAAACTTTTCCAATCTACGTTAAATAAAAAGTCTTCATGTCTATCATGTCAGTGAGTATTTTATTATTTTTAACCTTCGCACAATGACGGCTGCTGCTCCGGCGCACAGTGGACGAAAATATTATTATCTTGAACGAATTTGTTTTATTTTCTAAATTAACCGGTTTGTACGAAAATCTCCACCAATTAAATTTGGTTTCGTCATGTAAACCGTTTTTGCTGGAGCTGTGTTCTTCATCCGTATAAAAAATTCATGTGCTGGAGTACCTTAACCACATCATACAGCTCGTGGTACATACGAATCTGAAACCAACTCTAATAGGTCAGAAGATTACATTTTACGCAAGATATCAGTATGTCTGAAACATCTCTAGGTATCAAAGGGTTCTTAAAGGTTCATTCCTACTCTGACGAAGCTTTTAGTGTGTGTGTTAGCGTTATCATATAGAGACGAATTACCAAATAGTAGATTTATAAATACTTCTCGTAGAAATAATTGATAGTTTAATCGAATCCAAATAGATTAGAACGGTGACTTCTCAATTGTCTCAGTGACTTCTGTGCATCTGTAAGCTGATCGTTTAATTAAATTCTTAAGCTTCATTTCTCTCTCAGATAACTCCTCAACATCTTCAAGTCCACGACTTTGTTCCTCCTTTCTTTGTGTTTGAAATGCTGTTTATACGGGGTGTTGTCTTCATACAATTTGCTCACCCAGGAACGACGTTCAGGAGATATCTAGCCAATGGGTGTATGTGAGCCGCGTGGGCCCTGCAAAAGAATAGTTTTTTGTCACTTCTAAGTGAATGGCAATTAATAACTTTCAGCACTAATATGTACTTCTGCAAACGACCCCGTGCTCCTAAATATACTACATCAAAAATGTGGTAAATATCGAAAGAGTGCTTCAAAAGTTCCAGATAATTTTTTTTTATACAACAAAAAGCCTTTTTCTCCCACTGTGCGGTGACGGCGGCCTAATCTACAATGCAGTGGTATGATACATGGTGAAACCCCACTACACAGCCTAAGTGTATGGGCGTTACACACTGTAGTAGTAAGTTTAACCAACTGACGGCTGCTGTGCTACTCTACTCACTTACTCAGTCAGTCGCTCATTCATTTACTGCTTGTAGAAAAAGTTTTTGTGTCGTGTAGCTGCTTGAGCTGCGACTACGACGACGACTCCATCTGCGACTCTGACTTCGGCGTTGTCTTCTGAAACTAATTTGTCAATGTCAAGTGTTATTTCTACCATTTTATTTTCTCGGAACAACATTTTACGCGTGAAATCGTGTTTGTTTTTTCAGTTTTTCTGGTTTTTTTTCTTCTTTTTTTTTTATATGTCTATCTGCGGTTTTGATGCCAGCACGTAAACTGTATCATTATGTAGTATACTTTTAGGCATTCGTGCAAGTAGATGCGCAGCATACGCATCACTGACAGCCGGAAGCGATAGCAGCTAATGAATGTTTTTTTTTTGTGTGTCATTTTTGTTGGTTTTTTAGCCCTCTTTAAAATTATACTGTCTACACATGCTTACTGACGCAGCTAAGCCACCAACAAGTATGCTATACTTTAACACACAGCTTATCTGCGAAAACAAGCAACCTTAACAAACTTTATTCCAGCTGCAGTCTTCAGCGCACAACTTTTCTTCTTATCATAACAGCAGCAAATGTCACATCACTTTATGTAGTATAACAAAAGCAGTCAAGTCTATGAAAAGCAGTCGCGGAAGTTACTGAAGTCGTTGTATGTTGGATGAAGTATGAAGTATGAAATATGAAGTACAGTACGCAACAAAAGCGCTGCAAATGCGACGCCATTTTGTTTGGATCGGGCATTCGCTGCAATGTCATGTCTATTCTATAAAATTCGCAACAATTTTCTATGTCAGTGTCAGTGTCGCTTTTAGTTATTGTTGAATAGAACAGACTACAACAACAACAACAACGATGACGACAATAAAGTTGTCGCGCTTGAAAGATAGATGAAAATAAAGCAGTTTTGTATTTCGATGCTGCCAACTTAGCATTTAGTTCATTGACTGGTAGCAGCGCTAATTTATACACTTTATATAGGTATACCAGCTGGTACTTCACCTCTCCACTGTGCGCTGAAGACTGCGAATCATCGCGAACCTCATAAAGTGTAAAGTTTTTGATCAGATGAGGTGTTCTTGCTATGTCCTTCTGTCTGTCTATCTGGACCTTGCCTTGCTGTTTATTCGATTAGTTTCGTTAGATTTCGAGCTGAGACTCGCAGTGGCGAGACTAGACATTTTGGGGGCGTATTTTTCACGGGCCCTTCTTATATTAACCCGGAAAAAGAAGATAGTTGGCTCCAAGAATAATATAAGAAGCAGAAAAATTGAAAGAGAAGAAAGTAAGATTCAGCATTTCAAAGAAAAGAAAGATCAAAGACCAAAATGAGGCAAACATGTCCAAAATGAGGCAAACAAATCCAGGAGCAGTAAGCAGACCACTCATTGTGCCACTGGAGCCTTGCTATGAAATCTCTCTTCTTATTACAAGCAGAAAGACAGTTCAAACATGGCGTGCCACACCCACTATGATGTACCCCCACCTCCTGCCTTACAAACTTATACGATATTTTGAAAACATCGAAATTAATGGTTTTTAGAAATTATTTATACATACATATACGTTTGGCGATTAATCGATTCATTTGTAGTTTTTTTTTTCATAAACTATTCTCGATACAAAAGACTAAAGCTGTAATTAATTGTATCGACTCATTGATTCATAAGATACATCTATGCAATCGCATAGTTGGAGGTAATTTCGAGTTTTATTTTCTTCATATTTGGAGCGCATATTTTGCTAAAGATGCTTCTTACAACAATCTTCGATATATTGTCTCCTTTACCTCGACACATTTCTAATATTCGTGTGAAGCGTATTAAAGTTTTGCTTCAAAGAATGTTTTCGCATTTCGCTGTTCTTGTTTATCCCTGCCTCCCGTTAATATATTTAATTGTTGCTGTTGTATCGCTAAGCAGCATTTCTTGTAGTTTCTGCTGCACAGACATGCTTGTCTAGTTGTATAAACTGATCCCTTTGCAACTCCTGCTCCTAAGAGTATATCCTTAGCTGCTCTGGCTGGTTGCTGTTGTAAGCCTGTCAGACAGTTTCGTTGTTTAAACTTCAGTGTTAATTTTGCTTTAGCCGAGTTGATGCACATGTCAAAGTTCATTGCTGCAGTAAATGTATCTCAGTATTTAGTGCTGCAGCTTTTTACTTGGCCTTGCTGCTGTATAAAGGACATGTGTCACTTTTATTTAGACAGTGTTTTAAAAGTTTTAGTGATTTTTTTTTTTGGCATTCCAGTTAATTAGTACGAAGCAGCATTGCAATGCAGTTTTTAGCACACTTTTTTATGTAGGTCTTCAAAATATAGTGAGAAAGGGAATGAAGGGAGTTAAAGAAATACATTGACTTGCATGCTATATCTTGGTTAGTAGCTCATTACATAGAACTTTTTTGATACTTGGACAGCTCAGTTAGTTGGTGAAAATGTAAAGGTTAAAGTTGCACTATACAAAACTAGGCGAATCAGGGAGTGGTTAATAATGAAAATCTGATCTACGATGTCTCTTTTAATGCCTAACGAGCTGCTCGATCGACACACTCTACAATGTGCATCGCCCTTTAGAGAACGACAGAGATATAGAATATTTTCTTCTCTATTCTTCCAAAGGTAACCAAAGGAAACAAAAGAAACAAAAAATATCGCAGCTATTCGGAATTCGCTACATTATTAAAGTGCATAGTAAGTGCATTAGAAAGTACATTTTCAACTGTTGCTCATTCATATGCCGTTGTTCACTTTGACTTTTTTGTTCTTATTTTTACAAACTGAGAGAGCTGAGATAGAGAGCTTTGTGAGAGAGAGAGAGAGAGAGAGAAAGCGCTTTGTGAGTAAGAGAGAGTCTTTGTGACTAGTAAAAAAAGTGTAGTAAAAAAGGTATGAATCAATTGCAATTGTTTGAGTATTTTTCCGCCATTTCGACCTGTATATATTTGTTTCAAATGCTGTGAATGATTAACTATCACTTAAAACTTAATAGCTTTTTATAATTCGCAAAGAGTTTTAATTTTCATTCTTGCGTTATTAAACTTCCACTTGTTTTTGATTGTTTATGCTAAGTTGTGTGGGTTTTGAAGGCCACGTGTGACCTATTTTTCATGAGTCTTTAAACTGGCACCGAAATTAAAGTTGTACTCTGTCAGCATTACCAATAGCCGACGTAATTCGAGTCAACTCTAACTTCAAAATCGAATCTAAATTCATTTTCTGTTATTAAACATTTGGCAGCTGCTACTAAAATTACTGGGATTTTCTGTAAATTTTGATGACTTATTTGTGTGGAATTATGATGATCACAAATTAATTAACTTGGTAACTAATGCGTAGAAATTTAAATAAATTTTATTTTTTAGTTAGCTCAATATTTGCATATTCTTCAATGTGAAGAGAAAATAATAAAAACAACCTTTTCCTGAGAAGCATGATATTTGTATGTGAGTTGGAAAAAGTTGTCAATATTTGGCCAATATACCGATGAGGAACTAGTAGCTGAGTTCAAAACTCGTAACTCCGTAGTTTAACATTCCTCAATTATATAGATCGCTTGTAATAAAGCGAAAGCTTGCTACGGCTGTGCAGCATTCTTTCGAGACACCTCAAACTTGCTTTACAGGAGTGCACTTTATTCTTTATGTGGTAGGCGGGAGTCAGTTTCCTTGCATAGATGATACCGAGATGCGCCGTTTTAGTCTCTGGCTTAAGTAAAGAGCGCTCAACATCGCCTTAAAACGAAGCATACGTTTACTAACTTTGCCGAATTAATTTTACCGTTCCATCGTCTGGCATACTCATCAAGGGAGTCCACATACTCCTGAGCTACATCTGGGGCGAATGTTGGATAGTGTTGAACGAGCGTTTCAGATTATGAGGTTACCGCTTTAAAAAATAAAGGAAGACGTGTGAAAAGTATTGAAGCTTCGATTCTACCAAGGAAAACACATTCTCTTTTCTTGAAAATTGAATTTATTGACTCGTCACCAATTTTCTTCTCGTCAATTCATAAAGCTTCTTCATCGGAATAGTGTTCGGTAAGTACACATAAAAGTTCTTCAGAACGTTAAGCAGCAATACTGCGTGGGCGTATTTTCTCCCCGTCAATGCTACCTTTTCATTACTAACTTTTATGAGTTTTACAAACATGATGCAGCTTCAATTCGTATGATGTTCGATGGAGCTCACAAATTTTACATATCTTGTTGATAAGTTGCTAATAACATACGTTTTTGAATATTCGCTTATTTTTATGGTGATCACTACTAAAATAACTTGAGTTATGCTACGTAACAAACTAAATCACCCTCTCCACCGCCATTTTGTAACTAATTGTGAACTCCACAACCACATCTTCCCACAACGAAATACTTGAACGGCCCCAATAACTACAAGATATCACAAGTGAGTACGTTGTTACATTTCCAATTATTATCTATACACCGAAAGAAAAACATGAGTAGAAACAACATACATTGTTAAAATTTCGTAAAATTGCCAAATATTCGAAAGTGTTGCTGGCAACAACGTAAATAGTGTAAAAACAAACAACAAGTAAATCGTTGTTGACCAATAATGTAAATAGTGAAAAAACGTACAACATCGTTTTCTTTTAACAACGTTTGGTTGTTGTTTGTTTTTACACTATTTACTTTGTTGGTCAGCAACATTGACCAATATTACTGACTGTAATAAATAGAAATAAAAAATAATGGTTGAAAATGTTCTAAATAATTAGTTACAACAATTTCTTCACAAAAAGAAAAAGCAGAATTATCTTCAACTAAAAAATAATATATTCAATTGAGACTCCATACCAATTTTATTGTTTATAAAAAATTTCGCAGAGTCTTCATGTTCCCATGAGCACATAATAGCAATTTTCTTACTCTTTATTTTTCTATATGTACGATCTTTTTAATATTTTGTGGTCAATTGTCAATTTTGTGTGTCTCACTCACGCACATACCAAACATAACTGAATTCCAATAAGAGAGCTCTCGCTCTCATAATTTGTTGTTGCTGATCGTTAGCAAGTTAGCCAGTATTGCCATATTAGATATTGAAGAGTGACTCAACGCAGACTCTACTTGCGAGTATAAGAGAGACAAAAAATATTTAAACGGCAATATTTTCAACTTAATTACTACAGTTCCCTTTCACATTGTTGGACAACAACTCTTTAGTTGTTGTTGTTGTTGACTTTTTCACTATTTAGATTGTTGCTAAACAAATTTTTTTGTAATTTGTATTTGCGTCTTAGTCGCGCACATCGAAATTGCTAGGCTGGTAAATTCAACATTGTTGGCAATGTTGTTAAACCATTTATTTTTTTTTTTTTTTATTGTTGAAATAACAATTTACATTACAAATTAAGAGCGTTGTTTGACAACTATGTAAAATAGTTAAATCAACAACGGTTTTTTCTTTCTGTGCAGAATGACATGAGTGTAAATAAGCTACAATTCTACAATTTGACAATACATTTGTAATCAGCTGGATAGATAGTTGTTTAGAGCTTATTAAAATCAAATATAAGTAGACAACTGCTACTTTGTATGTCAAATTTTACAAAATGATAATCATGCTTCGAACTTTATCTATGTGTGTAGTATTTAAGGAGCATATAATAATTTATAGATTCAAGCCATATAGAGCAGCAATTATACCTCTTCAAGCTTATACTTATTAAATATTTGCAACACATATGCACTGTCTAACTAATTCGGCAACATAGCTCAAAATATGCAATTTCAAAAACTAAAATTCATGTTATAAAATATACGTATTGTCAATTTAAGCAAATGTATTTCATTAAAATTCTTGCTCAAAATTATTTGCATAATAAATGCAAATATACAATTATTATAGACGCATAAAACAAATTCAGACACACACACACACACACACACACACACACATGCACACAGACAACGAAAATCCATTAATTTCGTTGAATTTATTGCACAGAAACATTAACGACATAATCATGTATCATCATCAGCAATAGCAGCCTAGATATGACAGCCAAATAAAAGGCACATTGCAAATATTTTAATACAGCCGCACTCACATACATACGTGTACGAGTATAGACATAAAGGCCGCCGCAATTGTGTTCATTTCGTTTGTATTGTGAAAATTAAATTATGAATAATTGTGTTTCCATTAGCCAAGCAGCCGCTGGTGCTACTCGTATTTATTGCATTTTGTATTTATATAATATTAGCTAACTTGCATTACAGGCGCAAAGCAATTCCACATTGCCTACTTTTCTAAGGCAGCCATGTCAGTTCATGGCCAGCGGAAGCCTTTGTGCGACAGCCGCTATTGCTGCTAACGGCGCCATTTTGTATGCAACTAGCATGCATACTCAAACTCTGTGTCACTGTATTTGTATGTCACATGCACACATAAGCATACGCATAAGCATACATATACAAATGCATGTCGTACATCGCACATCGCACCTTCATCAGCTTCAGCGTTGTCGTCCTTGCTGTTGTCAGCAGCATTGCATGTTTGACTTTCATACAGCATTGTGGTTATTTCTGTCTGTGTGTGTGTGTGTGTGTGTGTATCTGTTTGTTTTTGTACGCGGTTTGTGATTGCCTCTCATTGCAAATGAAATGCAACTAATATGCGTTTTCCGCTTCATGCCTGCCTCATGCTGTCTGTATCTGTATCTACTCGTAGTCTATGTGTTTGCTTATTCAATGACTTACTCGTCTGTCATTGCTACGTTTTGCATTCTAATAGCGTTACATTTTGTATATCTGTGCTGTATATACATATGTATCTATATAATGCCAGCCACATGTTATAGCTGTCACACATTTCAAAATGACGACACTGAATGGCAAACTCACAGACACTTACGACATATCGTTTGCATTCATACTCGTACAGATACATGTGTATCTGCACCTAATTGAACTTAGAGCAAATTAAAATAAATTAATTAGCAATTTATTTATCAATCAAATTGATTTTATTACGTTACTTTGTGTGTGACAGCATGTAGCGAATACTCTAAATATTGTAGTGAATTCAGCGAAATAGTAAGGCTGTTCACAGACTTGTCGTATCGTTGTAGAATTGTAAATTTACATAAAAATTTAAAATACAACAACAAAATTAAAAAAAAAAACAAAAATGTCGAATAATACTAGAACACTCTCAGGTCTTGTTTACATCTTCACTCGGTAGAATTGTTTGTGGCACCTTTTTCAGTGTTGTCAAATACTAATACTTTTTGTGGTATTTTTTAGTTGAAATTTTGTTATACTCAATTTAAGGCAGCCAACTAACATTTCAACTAATTGTTTCTATTAGAATGTGAACGCACAGTTGGCATGGAGTAGTTTGATGCAAATTTTTAGGGTGACAGACGATGTGCAGTGATTTGCCAACGTGAGTCCATTGTGCAAACATGATTACAAATAGATTTTTCAAAATATTGTCCATCGCTAGCCACTACTTTTTGCATCATTCTGACAATATACGGAACCAACTACGGAAGAACAACTAGTCACAGAATCAACCCAATTCTTGATTTCCTCGTAATTACGAGTATGCAGCACAGCCAAGCGAAAATTATACGAGCGGAACAAGTGGTAATCGGAACGAGCAATGTTTGGTGAATACGGCTAGTATGGTAGAAACAAGTTTTCGAGCGTTTTAAACTTAATTTTGAATGGATTTGCAACATGCAGCCAAGAATACTCGTCTTGAATACTCGTCTCAAATGCATCAATTGTTGGTGATAGTGATTTCCAATGTTGGTTTCATTGGGTTTGATTATACCTGATCACACAGCTGATCACACAAAATACACATCATTAGCTTGGATCAATGTATAATTAGATGCTGTTGTTTTGCTGTGCTTAACCCATGCCTTTTTGCATTTGGGATTGTCGTAACGAATCCACTTTTCATCGCCAGTCACAATTCAATGCAAAAATCATTTTTCTTTACTGTCGTTCAAGCACCAGTTGAATAAACGGCTTTCCACTTCTCTTGATTTCAATTCATATACGACCACTTTTCCTGTTTTTTAATCATTTCCATGGCTTTGAGTCATAATGATTCAGTTAATTCTCGATGCGTTTGACATACCCCCACATGGCGCAATGTGTCCAATTTTTTATCTTCGAACTGTTTCGACTGCCCAAGTCGGTCCATGTCTTCCAGCTCAATATCACCAACTTTAAACTGACGAGTACACAGCTGACGCATGCTCTCCATAAACTTCAACAAAATATCGATAGCTGTCGGTAGTACTTTTCTATTTGTTAAAGAAGAAATCTGCACAAAAACTTCATCTTTCACAAAGTTAGACATATTCAATGAAGTTTTTAACATACGCAGAACCTTTTGATGTACAAGCACTATTTGTGCTGTTAACAGTGATTTGAAGAATACAACTCATCCAAAAATGGAAATAACTCGTCAAAATGTTGGTGCGATGATTTACCACAACTTTCGATGTGAATTATCAAAAACTATTGTTCGTTACTGGTATGCTGCATTCAAATGTGGTTGACATTCGCTGAAAGACGAATCTAGAGAAGATCATTCTGTTGTCCCAGAAAACTTCGATTCAGTGCCGTGAACTTTTAGGATAAAAACAGTTAAATCAAAATGTGAGATACCGTGAGGTTGAAGCATCCTTGGGTATTAGTGGGAATAGTATACATTCGAGATTAATATATATAAATGAACGTATATACTGCATGAACTTTGGTACATCAAGAAGAATTTTCCGCCTTGGATACCGCTTAATTTGAAGCAAAAGAAATGTTGAAGAAATAAAGCCGCAGTGGTTGAAAACACATCTATGCCAACATAACCGGTAACCAATCATAGATCTATATAAATGTGTCCGAAACAAAATAGCAATCAACTGTATGTATGTTTCAAGAGCGAATGCCTTCGCGGACGAAGCACTTCGAAGCAAAATGCTTGCTTTTTTTTTCCGGAAAACTGGTCAAGTCACAAAAGTTTCCTTAGAACAACAGTCATTTTTGAATGGTACACACAAATTTTTTAGTGTCAGAAGTTTTCGGAGAATTGAGGTGAAGCAACCGAAAACGGATTGTCGCCAATGCAGGGTCGTACACATCGAGGCACACGTGAACAGTTTAGAACACTCAAAACATCGAATATATGGTTCGTCCGCCTTACTGCATTGACTTGGCACCCAATGACTTGCGAGTTGAAGCCTAGAAATATCACGTTTTCCAGCTACACACTTTTGAGTGTCAAAAGTGCTTCGAAAATTAGTTCAAAAACAGGCAACAGCCTGTTAATCATTGTATTGACATTGTTCAGTAAAGTTTTACATACAAAAAAAAAAATCATGGCTCAAATCACACGAATCTTTTTACAATAAAATTTTTTTAAGCTTCTAACAAATGCGTCTTAATTACTTTTCTAAGCTTCCATTCAAACAGGTTCGGCTCAAAGAAATATAATACAAATCTGAATCGAATCCATTTGGAAAAAAGAAGAGCTTCGTTTACTCTTATCTATTTTTTACTTATATATTTTTGATTAATTTAAATTCTTCACTTTTAAAATTTAAAGTCTTGCTTCTACCGCATGTGCTTGGCGTACATTGTAAAAGCGCAACACAAAAATGTAGCTGCAACGAGGTTCCTTGCAACACAATGTAAAAAAAAAACAAAAAAAAACAAAAAAATGTGAATACTTGAAAGAAACAAATGTGTTGAAGGGGAAAAAAATTAAAAAGGAAACACTTTCGCGCTTTAATTTATTTTCAGAGCAGCGCTTGAGAAAAATGCAAGGCGTACAAGAAAAAATTTAAAAAAGAAAAAGAAAAACAGCTTAACAAATATAAAAGGTGAGCACGAAGGCTAAAATATAAAAAAAAAAAATGTAATGAAATGGAGTACTGCATAAATGAGAATGAGCCAAACGCAAAGGATGTATACGCAGCAAGGACGTAGCACGAATGCTAACGAGTTAAAAGTGGAAATTCGACAAAAACAATTACATGAATTCGCGATTTTCCTTGCTGTTTCTCTTTTACTTCCTCGCGCTAACTACCACATAGCGACTTCCGGTTCCGCTGCGCTCGCGCTCGCGGTCCATTTTGCTGCATCCGCTTTTCTTCATCTTTCAAGCGATTTTTTCATTTGACCATTTTTTCTCTTTAACTGCTTGTTGCAGTGTTTTTTTCTTTTTTTCGCTCGCATTACTTTTCATCTACTCAAGTGTTGCTCAAGGATTTAAATGTTGTATTTTAAAATTAAGAAAAAGGATTTGCCATTGTTAAAATATTGACTTTTAAATGAAGTTGCAGTGAGTAGTGTCCAAGAAATGGAGGTAATGTGGCTGGAAATGTACACGAGTTGCAATTGAACAACATGAATTTTCATCTTGGCAAATTGCGCGGGGAAAGGAAAAGCATCCGAAATAAGATCCTATGCGTTGCAAAGCGTAAGGCTGCATTAAGTGCGCTTGAACACTTTTAAATTGTTGCCAACAGTTTGATTTACATTCGATGTGGATGTTCGCTGATTTACTCAATAAAGTAGTTCATTGTAGCATAAGATAGCTTTTGCTTAAACTTGGCTGTGAAAATATTAAATTGCAGATAAGTGTGAAGTATGCGGATATACATTTCTTTAATTGAACTTAAATACGCTGGCGTGGAATGAAAGTTTTTAAACATTTTTTGTTAAATACAATTTTTAGTTTGAATATGTGTAGTAAAGTTGCTCACCGCATGCTCTTCATAGACATTTGTTTTTTAAATACTCTACACACACACGTAGCTCTTTGTATTAACCATTTGTGCAGTGCAGCTACAGGCTCGCACGCTACATTGTTTTGTAGTTATTTTTGCCTAGTATCACATACACACACACGCAGTTCTGTGCATCAACCAGCGCAATTTACACAAACAATTGTTTCGTTGTTATCTTTCTAAGTATACCGAATAGGATAGTAGTAAAAAATTTGGTGTAGGCAATTCCATTTGAAATATTTGAGCATCGCTGATGTATATACTTATGAGATGTGTAAAATTTTTATTTAAAATGATAGAGTAGCGTTCCATCTGCAAAACAGTGAGTTCACTTGACTTGAAGTAGCAGCTTTCTGGGCCAGTGAAAATACTTCATTGACTTCTCAGCCAACAAGGTTTAAGTTTTGGGTTTGTGAAGCTTTATTTTTATAGTCTTGAGCATTAAACGTAGAAAATCATTATCAAACGACATAACTGTAATAACATTGTTGTGGGGAGAAAGAGAAAGGTGGGCACAGCAGACATAGTAGCAAGCGGCACGAGCTACTACACAATCGGCAGCATGTGTACGTGTACAAAACAAGCAAAAAACTAAAATACTTACTTTCTTTGTTCGGTTGCAGCGATAGTGAGCACTTACTCTCTTACCACCATTCATACATTTACCTAACGAATTTAATATGAAGATGTCATTGACAAGAACCTTCCCGCTAGCTATTCTTTAGTACTAAGGAGTTAGCATTTCGCTAAGGAAAAGTAGCTAGCCAAACGCATAAAAAATATTGGAAATAAATAAAACAGAAATATTTTGTATTATATTTACGATTTTAATGTATTTTTACCCACAAAAATCTCCAAAGACCAGTTGTTAACAAATCGCTACTGTATTCTCGAGCTAGCGAATAACCAGACAGTGCATATGACATGCATACTACTGCGAAATTCGCATTTATGCAGTGGCCGGTATTTAAACTATAGTATGAACTGCAGACTTCTATAATTCCCATATAGTTTTTACATATTCTTCATTAAGTGAGCGTCACCATGCTTTTGGTTTGCGACAATAGTTTAAATAAATAACCTACGGGTGTTCCGTGACTTTTCAACACTAATATAAGTGCTTTAAGACCTCGTTTTTCTGTACATATTCTTAACTGCTACTCCAAAATGAAGAACCACAGAAGAATCGATTTTTTTAAACTTTTATATAAAATCTCACTACTATTCGCAATAATTTCATAAGTTTTCGCAAAACATTGCGCGCTTTGCAACTTCCAACCACAGAAATATACCAGCCAGCTAAACAAGCAGGCAAACAAACGCCGTCGCGCCTTAATGCGCACAGGATAATGGCAGAATTCCTCTCGGCATTAAAGCGACAAGGTGCAAAACACAATCATCGTTTGTGCTAATCTACTTTACGCTTTTGTAGCAAATACGCAGCAAGTAAGGAACAACGGAGGGGCTACTGGTGTTTGTGTTGTAGTTACAACAAGGACGACGACAATGAAAGCAATGTACCTAAAAATAGCAAAAGTATAAAAAGCCAAAAAAAAAAACGAATATTTGTACTGCAAGGCAAAGGAACGTATTCAGCAGTAGTAAAGAACTGTGGTGCTGTATAGAATGGGAGATACATATAGATAGATATATAGATAGATAGATTCAGGTAGTATTGTACTAAGTAGTAGAAACACCAACAGCATAAGTTCATTTCGCGCTATTGACTCTGTATACAAAGGCTGGAGACCGAGCGACCGAGCGAGTGAACGAAACTACCACTGACTTTCTAAATCACTAGAAGGCTGAGTGAGTGATAGACGAAAGGACAATGTGCTCATTTTGTAGGTGTCAAGGTGAAGCGGCACGTTCTGGCATTGCTGCTAACAAGCAAATGACAAAAAATGACATAAAAGTATACAAAAAATTCTCCAACCCTACAACGAAATATATCAAATTTAGCGCATAGAAAAAAAAAATAATAATAATAATAAAAAAAATAAAAACAATTAAAAAAATCAAACCAAAATATTAACTTCTTGGGCAGAAACGAAGCTTTTATGCTCTTTATAGGCACAAAAATTCGAACGGATGTTGTTATGAGTCTATATGTTCCAGTGATGTATTTTAGACAGTTGTTTCTTATGTTTGAAGAAGCAAAATTAAGAGAAGGACAACATTCTGTTGTCTAAAGTTTGCAGCTCGTCTGTTTATGTTTAGTTCATGCTTGTACAAGGCTAAACTTCGTTTGGCCACCTATCAACAATTATTGAAAAGTAAATTAGAATATTAGAGAATACATTAGAAATATACATTTCTCGGATGTTAGCCTATGTTTATCCCAGGTTAAATTTCGTTTTCCCTCTCATCAAAAATAAATTAAAGAGAAAATTTACTATTGGTGTATGGACAAACGAAGTTTTTCCCATGAACAAACAATATTTAATGTACAGAAAAATGTACAACAGCCTAAATAATCTATATTTCAGATTTCGGTTGCTGGCTTCACAAATTAATAATTGGATAAAATTCAATTTTCTTCTTTTATTATTTTTTGGTGTATCGGATTTATCGGATTTTGTATCATCTGTAGTTTAGTTGTAGCCTTAGGATTCCATAACTTATCCCTCCCTGGAAGAATTCCGGGAGTGTTTCCCTCTCTGGTCAGTTTATCTGCACTCATCTCTATATTCCTCTATGCCCAGGTACTCAGATGATGTGGAATCCGTAGTGCTGAGCCATCTCGGTAAGTTACTTACAGCATTCGGTTAGTGGTGGTTTCTGTATTACTGATGAATGATAGTCTGGATCGCTCATACTTCTGATTGGTAGACGTTACAATGATCGAGTAGTCTGAAAGAATCTCTCATCCACAGATCCTCCTCCGACTCGCTCTTCAAGCTTTGAGCCTTAAGCGATGATATTGATGGCAGTATATTTATGACCTAGTATCGGCTGAGACATCATATTTTTTATATAACGTTGTAATCGGGATACAGTAATTCGTACTTGATAGAAGGAACTCTTGGAGTTGGAATATACTAGAGTATCCGAAGCTACCACAGGTTTTCTTCAGCCATAAGGCTGTAGTTCTAGCTCTTTCTCTCTCTCGCTTGCAATGAAATGATGAGTGAAATAGAACTTTTAGTGCTTCCATCGGTTTGGTTCGTTGAGTTCCACTGATGCAGAGCTCTTCACTTCTTTGTAGTGGCGGCCACCAAACCTATATATCATCTCCTGTTTGCCTTTTTTATTCGTTCTCTATACACTATAACACTCTGAAAGAGATGCGGACTTTAACTCTCATAATTATGGATAAATCGCATGTGTACGCTATAGCTTAATGGCTTTCCGCTTACAAACACCGTAACATGGGGTTATTTGTGACCACTCATAAAATCGAAGATAGAGTTAATAGATTACTCTACTAAGAAATCTCTCCTTACGTCATACCCACCGCTCTGCTAGTAAGAATGGTGCGAATAAGTTGATCCAAGGAGGCATCATTACCAACATCTGTCACAGCGTTGGTGTCGAGTATAGTCATACTTTTTCTAATGTGGACATCTATTTATCTATCTATCTCCAGTGTTTTCTGGGGGAAATTGGCCTGAACTTCTTATAGTTTGCGTGTGAGACCTTTCTAGATGTTCCTCCCGGCCTGTAAGGACTGCTTTTAATGAGTTTTTTTTTTCAATTGTTGGTCATTCAAAGTGCGCGTATCCAACTTAACAAGGAAACTGCAATACTCAACTGTAAACTATATTTGTAGTGTATACAAATTTTAAAGCACACTTTGCGGCGTTTCATTATGTTTGACTTGGTATTAGTGAATCTAGGCTGCTGCTGCTTCTGCTGCTTCTGCTGACACCTTGGCTTCTTACATCATTATTTGCGTTGACAGTTATTTAGAAAAAAAAGGACGTGAGCCTGAAACAGTGCAGCAGGGAGAAATAAGTATAGAATTTTTATAAACTTAACCTCAATTTAGTGTCAAATACGACAATGTTTGCTTATTAAGGCAGCTGTCAAGCGAAAAAATGCTGTCAACCAAAAGTAAAAAATGCTCCATTGGCGTGTGGGCTCAGAGGAACCAACCAGGACTGTACGCTCACACCAGGCGCACATTTTATATTGTATGAATTTCGTTTCAAGCTACAACGCCTGCGGGTATGCAACGCAAAAAACATTTTTTTTGGTTGGTATTTTTGCACGCCATAAAAATTGTTTCGGCTCTTCTTCCTATATGTATCTATAGTATATAAGTATCCTTGTTTGCTTTTAAATTTTAAGCACATTATTATTTTGTTTTTTTGTTTCTTTGTTTTTTTTTTTTCGTGTTGGCAGTAGAAACTGCTACTCGATTACCGCCTGCTGTGCCTGCTTTTGGCCGTCGGTGGCGTGGCATCGACGTCATGTGGTGCTTCATGTTTACACACTGACTTCTACATGAATGTATATAAGTCTGTCTGTCTGTCTGTCTGTCTGTCTGTCTGTGCTTAAATCCTGTTTTTTCCTTTTTTTTTTTTTTTTGTATCTGCGTTGTTATTATTGTTAACTATGTTATGAGTAAAACATGCTGTTGATAATCACAATGATGATGATGATGATGATATTGCAAAGACTGAGCATTGCTTTTGTCATTGTCATATATGAAATACTAAGAGTAGCAAAACAATTGTTGCGTTTCATATGCGATATCCTTGCATGCTACACCCACACACACACACACTCACACACACAGCGACACACTTGAAAAGCTTAACGCTTAGAGTGCCTCAATGACAAAATGATATTTTATTATAAAATTTTTTTTTTCTACTTTCCATTTTCCACTTGCTGCTTCTCTTTCACTTGTGACATTCAATAAATTCATGTTTGCATGATTATAAGTATTTATATTGCCATCATAAGTATGTAGATACATATGTATCTTTTACAGCTGCGTGGCATCTGCGTTTACTTATGTGAAGTGTAGCGCGCTTCAATCTTCTTCAAGTCATTATCGATTGTCCTCGGCTTCGTATGTATGCTATCCTCTTAGTATAATATACTCGTACATCAACAATGTCAGTCTTGTGTCGCTGCATACAAAAGAGCTCATTATGCTTCAATGCGACATAATTGTTGTATTTTCAGCTCAATAATTTCTTTGTAATGCAGCTTAAAAAATACTTAACAAAAAGCTGAGTTTCTTTTAATGGTACAATTCATTTCAACTGTTGTTTGCACGACTAATTGATAAATTGGCTTATATTTAGAAAGAAAAAACTGTTGCTGCTGTTGTTATGTTATTTGGAGATAATAAATGCATAAGTAGCGTTTCAGTTGAAAATTGAGTTTACGGTTACAAAATAAATTAAATGGTTGCTATATAAAATTTTAGAGAGTCTCTAATGGTATGTAACGTAGTTCAATTTATTAAATTTCAGTTTATTAAGCTATGTTCAAACGGTTGTACATGTAGATATCTGGCACTATGTGAACATGCCTTCAGAAATTCAAAATATTTATTTCATAGTTTTTTGCAAGTCACAGCAAATAACAAAGTAATGCCTAACAAAGTTTTAATGAAATTATTTCAAAAATCATCGATGTCATTAAAATATTGTTTATAAGCAGAGTAAATCAATAAAGTATTTCATAAACGGCAGAAGTTTGCAGTCCAAGTGAATATGCTGCTGAATAATGTTGCATTTGTTGACAGTTGAAATCATTAGACAGTCAACCAAAAGTTCGATAGTACAATGAAGATATCTATAATGATATTTATATTGATTCGAATCCGACTTTGCTTACTTACTTACTTACTTACTAACTTACAATCGTTTATCGGTCAAGCCGGTACGTAGGAAAGCGCACCAATCGGTGTAGTTAAGTGCGCGCCGGCGCCAATAGCTGGCAATCAGGAGTTTCTTCAGGTCATTATAGAGCTGATCTTGCCATTTTAAGCTCGAACGTAAACTCTGACGCCGTCCACCATTTCCGTTGTAAACCTTTAGTGTTGGAGCTTCGGGGTTCATCCGGATGAGGTGATCAACCCAGTGCAGTTGCTGGAATTTAATACGCTGGACTATGTCAACCTCATCATACAGCTCATACAGCTTGTGGTTCATACGGGTCCTAAACTCGACGCCAACTCTAAGGGAACCAAAAATCCTACGAAGAATCTTTCTCTCGAACACTCCTAAAGACGCTGCATCCGTTGATGTCAGTGTCCATGCTTCTGCGCCATACAGCAGGACCGGGATTTTCAGTGTCTTATAGATTGTTATCTTCGTAGTTCGAGAGAGAACTCTATTTCTAATTTGCTTGCTGAGACCAAAGTAGCAGCGATTAGCAAGCGTAATTTTTCGTCTGATCTCTCGGCTGACGTTGTTGTCGCTGGTGATTTCCGTTCCCAAATAGATGAAGTTTTCTACAACAATGAAGTTGATATTCTCCATACTCACAGACCGTCTAAGACGCGCTGATGGTCTGCGAGTGGACACCAAGTACTTCGTGGAAATCCGACTTTAGAGTTGCTATACATCATTTGAAAGACATTGATCTCACCTATACATAATTGCTTATTTGAGTTCTGCAATATTAGTTTTCAATGGGACAAATCTAGTCGGACAGACGGACACCTATTTTTTTATTTTTTCATTTTTTTATTTTTACCATTGTTTTTGGCGCAATTTAAAATGTCAATTAATAAAAAAGTAAAGGAAAAACCAAGTATTTATTATTTAATATTTCTATGTTTTTAAATTATATCGATTTCATGTTAATTTTGTATGAATAAATGTTAAAAAGTTAAGAAAATGGACGCCTTACACCACGACAGCTTTTACTCTAACACCCTATACTAAATTTTTACAATTTGTGTAGCTTAATTCAATTTATGTACACTATTAAAATAGGTGCAATTCGAAGCTTCACTATTGACATTAATAATGGATTTAAGATTTAATTAATATTGAACTAGATTCGTTGAAAGTGTGAAGAGTATATATGCTTCGGTACAACCGAAAAGTATATTTTTTTGAATAAAATTGTGCGGAAAAATAAATGAAACAACGAAAACTAATGTAGTTATACACTTCTTTTATTTACAGGTATGTGACAACATGAAGATCTATACTAAAACTTGAACACAACCAATTTGGGTAACAATAAACTATTTAAACTATATAATCAAAGGTAAAGGAATATCTACTTATTGTAGTTTGCAGTAGGTGATACCTATAACGTTAAAATTACAAGTACATACACAATAAATAAGTTCTAAATAGCGTCAGAAATTGTCACTCACACAACGAAAGAAGCACATATATAAATGTTGTTTGTATGTATCTTCTATATATATATATATATAAAATGGAATGGATATACATAATATAGGTTCCCTATAGACTCCAAAACCGCTCAACCGATTTTGATCAAATTTTGTGGCAATATTCAAAATAGTCCCGTGGGTAATACAGTGAAATTTCGTGGCGATTGGAAAAACAGAAACTTTGTTGGATTTTTTAGGTTTTCCTTGCATTTTTTTTTTTTTTTTTTTTTTGTTTCAATAAGAAGGAGCATGTGGAAAGTGGGGAAGCAGTGGCAGGGGGAAGCAGTGGCAGGGCGAAGCAGTGGCAGGGCGAAGCAGTGTCAGGGGAAAGGGGAAAGGGGACGGCCGCGTACAACGTCGCGAGGACCTACTAGTTTCATATAAATACATACAAACAAAATACATATCTGGCCGGTTCCGGATTTCACTTTCGTTCAAAAATTTGCTACTTAAATTCATTTGCATCGAGTACTGCGAATTTCATTTGACCATTGTCAGGTGAAATCAATTCGTGAAATCATTACAAACTTGCAAAATTTTTTTTATTTTAACGAATTCATTTTCACAAATCTTACCGAAAGTGACAACCAGAACAGGTCTGTTAATATATATTCTGTTATATATCTCTAGTCTAGTGGCGTACAATGTACGGAGGCGTGCGATCGACTAATGCAGTTTCTAGTCTCTCTCATGCTTAACGAACTGAGGCGCATAACGCGCACCGATAGAGAAACGCAAGAATTAGATGAGCTGTGCGATGATTCAAAATTAATTCTTTTCTTGTTTTATATTCAAGCGATTTGTTTATATTGACGCTTGCCGATTTGCCAGCTCTACAAATACATTTCATAAACGCAGCCTGTGAAACACTATTTGAACCAATATTTCTTATGTAGTTACAAATCTATGCCAAATTCGCTGAAATATTCAACAAGTTCTGCCTCAAAATTTACAAATTTAAAGTTCACTAAACGTACTCGTACATTTTGAACCATTAAATTCGTAAACTATCATACGCTCAAACGCCTCAGTAACTGCTTCTACAATTTATGTGCTTCGTTGCTGCACTAATTCTCTGAGATGAGCACAAAGTATCTATACGATTGTCATAGTTGAGCGCTGATGTTGAAGTTGATTTTCTAATTGCATGTCACATTGAATGCGTTTGCAATTTATTTAACTTCTTGCTTGGCAAAACAAACAGCAAAGATATACCGCTGACTTGTAGCATTTATCTAGCAGATACAATACAACAAATGATAGTGTATCTTATAGAGCATACATATGTATCTGTGTGCGTGTATAATAAACTATTACAACAATAGTTGGAAGTAGAAAAAAACAACAATACAAGCATAAACATAATAAGAATTGCCATTTATACTACAAAGACTATCTTTTTACCCCGCTGTATCTTGCATTTAGTATACTTGTATAAAGAAGCTACGTGTTTATAGCTGCCAACTGGTACCAAAGAGCTAAAGTGCAATATACAAATGTACATGAGCTCATGTTTGTATCTCGCTTTGCTAAAAGTTAAGTCTTAAAGGTTTTAGTAGATTGTTGTTACTTGTTCTAGTATTCAAGTACTTCTCCATGCATAGCTTCAAGCGCACTCAAGTAAATGTAGTTAAGCTCTTGATACCCTACAAACAAAGTGTTAAATGGCGAATTTGAGACTTGCTGCTCTTGCATATGTACATATCTAAATGGTCTTAGCTATATGGATTAACTGACTAACTTTGTGCAGGAGTGTTCTTCGAGTATTATTTAAGACACATCGATTTCTGACTATTCAAATTGTTGACTTAAGTTTTGCTACATCAATAAAAAGTTCTTTGCACTTTGTTACAAAAAAAGGGTGTGTTTTCATTGTATCTATTGAACTGTAACTAAGCAATAAAGTTCTAAAAATAAGCTACATTTAAGCTGTTGTCTTTTAAGGTGTGTGTATGAGTGTGTACTATGTCGTACTGCTTGGTTAATTATATGCGATGGGTGTGCTTTTCAACTGCTGTGTATTGAACTACATAAAACTCCAATGACTTGCATATAGTATGCGATTTATAGTTTATTGACTTTGTCTATAAAGCTGAAATACTAGTGAGTATAAGAATAATGTATGCTTTACTTGTAGTAATACTAAATGCAAATCATCATTATTTCAAATCGAATTTATTCGTTTTCATTCAGTTGCTCAGAGTATACTCAAATGATTTGAGTATATTATGCTGGCCAGTTGCTGGTTCAGGTCGGGTCATTCAAGTACAACAATTGTCACCATTTAACAATCAGAACGAATGAACAAGCGGCGTTCTAGAGAATACAGCGGAGAAAGGAGCAACAGCAACAAAATGACAGCTGCAAACAAAGCGTAAAATGGCTAAGGATATAAAAACGCGCCATGTCCTTGTGTCACTTTTATGCTGCAGTCAATAGACGACATTGCTTGATTTAATTTACGAGAGCTGTTCGATTGGTTAGATATAAAAATAAAACTCTCAAAAAAAACTCCACAAATCTTGATGCAATGATTTTGCTATCTATATAAATTTTTATAGATAATATTGAATGAGAAATTTTAGTTTAGTTACTTGAAAACATGAAGATTATTTTGTAATAGTGGTCAAATCTAACATTCCCAAATGAACTCTTCACATTTATAAACATAATACTTAAGTCAGTGCTTAAAACCACTAACAGTTCTTCAGACATGTATACCAAAGTGGTTCAGCAGCTTTATCTTTTCGTATTATGCTAGTCACTCCTTGAAATTATAATACACGGGAAAGAACTCAAAAATTGACAACAGTGCACCTATGAGCCGAAATCTTGCTGATTTCTGCTTGTGATAAACGAAATTCGAATTAGTGGCTGTTCAACTTTGTACAATAAGAAGAAGGATTACGCCGCTTTGTCGCTTCATATTAGCACAATGTAAACATTATAATTGACATTACCAAGCGCTATACGATGTTAAACTCTTGCAACCAATCAAATAAAGTTTTTGCCTGCATGAGATACAATATCTATATTATTTCATAGTCTTCTTTGTTCCATTTTTCAGTATTTGGGCTCAAACAATTCTTGACCATTCTCTGTTTTCTTTATAAGTGGAGACTAATAAAAGTCCCGTTTGTTGCTGATATTTTCTTTGTTTTAACCCGTCCACGCATACAGGGTATCCGAGACCATTTTAATCATTTACACTTAGCAATCTTCGTCTTATCTGGTGCAGCATCATTGTGGTACTCCAGGAAGCAAGGCCCGGGATGTGTTTGCAGCAATGTGTGCTAAACGGTGATGTACAACACGCACAAAAACGTTTTCATTTTGCTATTTGATGTAACGAACGCTGGACAGCATAGTGGTTGGTGGAAGTGACCAACAGTTTCAACAATTTCTCATCAATGAAGATTTCCCAAAGCTGCATTCATGACACTAATCTATTCATACAAAGCATTGCATGTAGTGGCCGTATCATCGAATGGAATTTTATTGAATTGATACTTTTGCATCCGAGACCATTTTTATTTCATTCCTTCATCGATTCGGGGTCGCTTTTGAGCCGTCCTTGATTTCGGTGTTGATTTATCACTAGTTGTTGGGGCCAACGGTGTATCATCTTCTTCTTCTTCTTATTCAACTTCGCATTCATTTACGGCATCCGTATCAGCATTGTCGCCGCCCGATGGCATATGTTCGTTCCCATCAATACGAACATTCGATTTCAAATCGTCTGGCAATCTCACGAGGCAGCTCCGCTAAGGCACCCAATTGCCTTGATTTTTAATAGTTCCCATAGATTTCAATCGTACAAAAACTGTTTGATTCTTCAAGTGTCTTTTAATCTACGCTAGATAACAATCGGAGAATATATACATGGATATTGTTATGTTATAAGCTAAAATACGCTCAATGTAGAAGTATCCTACTACAAATATTCTTCAGTCTCCGTATTTATTAGACTAGATCGTAGATGAAGGCGCTTAATGTTACACTACTCGATTAATATCTTCAAAATCGGAATATTATTTTGCTATATAACTAACAGTTTTCGCTTGATGAGTTCGGTACAGCTACTCTTCGGTCTCCACTTGTTGAGATCGGAGATGAAGGGATTATTATACACAACTATCCTTCAGTCTGCGCTTGATTAGATCGGGTATGAATGAGGTGACCGTTGTACTGCTCTACTAATTGTAGTCTACTATATATATTTTCTACTGAACCACACTGACTCTATTCCATGTATCCGAGATCATTATACTTAAATCCATGAATTATTGCATGCTGTTAAACTCAAACCCTTGAAATCGTAGCATTCTGATATCGTTATACTGTGCCCTCCACATCTTTGGTACCGAAACAACCGACTTGTTATAGTCACTGTGACTGCTGCTCCAAGACTGCCTCAGGACGAACTCTACTCAATACCTAACGCTGTCTTTTATAGCTTTACTATCTGCATAATTTATAAATGCTATCATCGATCGAATAATTTGTTTTTATCTTTCGTCGCCCACGCTTAGTTTTGCTACGTTTACACTGAATAACAAGTAATTTGTTCAATGCAATTTTATACCAATTCATTTAATTCGCCATCAGAAGCTCCATTTAATTTTTATTATCTCGATTTGGAGTATGAACAAATGTTTTACTTGATTTTCTTTTAGAATGTATAAATTTGGCAATCGACGAACAGTTTTAGGAGTAAAGTTATTTCATTATTTGTGACTTCAAGGAATACTAATTTATATTAACAGCTGCATTTATGAACAAGCAACCCTCGTAGTTAATGCCACTATTGAGTTTATCAAGTGAGCATGGTTAAAATGTAATCTATCGTCAGTTATCTAGATAGCTAGCTTAACGTACACGCGTATGTCGTTCACGGCAGGACAAGGATAAGAATGAAGGCGCTATGCTCTATTTCACAGTACTACTTCGCTGATATTATCGACATTTTCCTTAGATGGATACATATATAGATAGATAGCTAGATAGATATATAGATACGAGATAGCCAAGAAAGCAAATGAAAAAAATGTGAAATGAGCGCAAGCATTCACTACGGCAATTGTCAGTTGACAGTCAAAATGGGCAGCAAGTCCTGCGTCCTGTGCGCCGCCAGCGCCATTTATAGTTCTTTTCGTTTGCCTTTTTTCCAGCTATCATTTTTATGTGATTTTCCCGTTAGTTGATACGACCTTGCGTGACGTTATCAATTGTCTGCATTTGAATAGTTCACAAGCGATTTATGCAGCGCCAAACGCTGCTGCTTCTGCTGACCAGCGAACGTGTATAGCACATTCAACTGGCAGGATCTCTTCTAAGCAGAGTAACATTTCTTCCTTCACAGTTTGTGGTCGTTCATTTTATTTTCCAATTTTTTTTTTTTACACAACTTTTTCATTCACTCTGCGAGATGGTTTTTTATACTGTTCACACGTCGTGTAAACAGTATTGTACTTTTGTCATGAATTTGGTAACGCACTGAAGGAAGCATCGAAGACCCCATTAAGTATTTACATATATGCTTGATCAGTTGGACGAAATAAATCGAACTAGTAATGTCCGATGTCTGTCTGTCTGTCTGTCTGTCTGTCTGTCTCTCCCCTGTCTGTATGAATCAAAACTAACTAAATCAGGTTTTTGGAGACTTTCTACGTATTCGTCTCTCTGTACGTCGGTCTGTCCGTCTGTCTATCCGCCGTTTACATGAATCAAGACTAGTCTCTTAATTTTTCAAATATCTATCTGAAATTCGTATATTCCTATCTTTCTAGACCATGAAGTATGTTCCTTATATCTGTCTGTATGAATCAAAGCTAATCCTTCAGTTTCTAAGATATTCACCTGTAATCGTGTATGGCGACTTCCCAGTTTTAGAAGCAGAATGTATATCACAACTACCATGTCACGTTCACGTTTAGTGTTATTTCCATTCAAACTCATCTCCCACTTTTCAGAATTTGTATGAACAATTTTTTCATTAAAATTAATATTAACCTGAAACTCGATATTGTAAACAGAAGCTTCACATAGCTTCACTGCCTTATAAATGAAATGAATGCGTGTGAAGAGTATTGAAGCTTCGGTTCCACTGAAGTTGACTTTTTTCTTGTTTTTTTTTTTGTATTATTTATTTCGTTGAGTGTTTTCTCATTCGGTAGATTTTTTTTTTTTGTTTTTTTTTTTTGTTTAACATGGTCGGTATTCTTTACGGAAATCAAGTGGAATGACCCTAATTTTTTTCGGTATTTTTTTCGCCGATATCAGTTTTTTTGTTTCTTGTACTCAACTGATGCTTTCTTCTTGTTTGTTCGTTCGTTCGTTCGTTGGTTCGCAGGACTTCTGTTTTTGTCTGCTTTACGTAATTTCAGTGGAAAGCCGGAAATGGCTAGGAAATTGAGCCAACAATAACAGAAACAAGAGCAAGAAGCTAGCTATATTGTAGTTTATAGAACAACATAGAAGAATGAGTGAAATCATGCACGAATATAAGAAGAATAATAACAAAATGTCAGTCAGGAGCAGCATCAGCAGGAGCAAAAGTGGTATTGTTATATAGCATCAACAGCAACATAATGTACTGCCAAGTGTTTTTGACCTTTTTATTTGTATTTGAATTGGTTTGTAGTATGATGTAGTAGTAGCCGGGCAGTTAACCGGCTTGCCCGACTGCCTTTTGCTGGCGTTGACGCCGCCGCAGACTTTTTTGTCTGTGGCTGTCATAAGCTATATCCTTTTTTTCTTATTGGCAGTCCTTTCATTTTGGCAGCTTCAATTCTTCTCCTTGTTACACTTCACTTGGCTGCGTTTGTTTGCGTTTGGCATACTAAGCAAGCAAGCTGTTTTTGTACTTTATTTCCTTTCTTTTTTTTTTTTGGTAAATTATATGTGTAAAAAGGATAACTCTGCATTTATCACAACTGATGATGTTGAACACATTTGGCTGTTTAAAAATTAAAACACGATTTAAACCGTGTTTTGTGCTTTTAAAGTTAATTTTAAGTAAGTTGCTTAAAAATGGAATCGGTGAAGATTTCTGCTAACTTGAGTTTAGTAATTTTATGAAGATTTAACACAGCAGTCATTTGTCTTCTTCGATGGGTTGTACTGAGATCATTTAAAGACTGTAGTCTGTTCTATAATCCTAAAGTCAGCTCCAAGAAGTATTTCGAATATATACACGAATATGCTACATTGTAAATTCGCTGTAAATGATAATGTTTAGGATGCTGCTGAGTTGAAACTCATTTTCAAGCCTGCTCATTTGCAATTTCGTTTTCTCACAGGACACGATGCTTTGGCATTTATACTAGAGAAATGCAGAGCCACTCACAGCTGCTTGTGAGAATAGCTTGTAGCTCCTTAGCTTCTTGCTACTTAGTTTGGATATTGCATTCTAACAGCGCTCTGACGGCAGCGTGATTCCCGTAGAAATCTACCACTTCTTCTGGTTATGTTTTTTTTAGAACGCGTGCCAAATCCATAATAGCAAGACTGAATACTGAATTTGGGAGATAAAATAAATTCTCTTCCACGATGTTCCGTTTGAACAATTTTGCTTCAACACAATTTGAAACCTTTATTTCAGTTAGCTTTTCAATGGAATAGAACTTTAAATGACATAATGAACGTACAGTACTAATTGAGTTTTAGTAATTGCTTTCACTCCACTCTTCACTGCACTCTTCGGAATTTCGCCAGATATTGCTATGCTCCCAAAAGAGCCCTTCAGCTTCTTCATTCTCCCGTTTAGAACAGACTGATTGAAGCGATGTTTTTGCCATGGAGATTGATTGTTAAGCCTCTCTTTTCTACCATTGGAATGTAATTATCTTTAATTGAGCAAACATCTGCTTAATTTTTTGGTTGTGAAGAGGATATTTACCGATTTGAAATGGAATTTTCTAAAATCGGTGAAATGCATGTTAAATTATTTATTGTGGTATTTTTTCCGCCGACATTTATAGAGTATATAAACTGAGTTTGAAAACAAGCGGATGGAAAGAATGTTCAACCATTTAAAATTTGAGACGTTTTTGCTCCCTTGGTCCTTGGTGTAGATTTTTCCAAAAAACAGCGAAACGCGTTTTTAATTATTTGTTGTGAAGAGTATAAAAATAGTATATAAAACTAAAAAGGAAATTACTGTCGAAAAATTCGCTTTCTAGCATTAGTGGTTTCCTCTGTGCGTTGACTATGAATGAATACATCAGTCAGGACAATCATTTTTATGTATGTAAATTGAATTATTAGAGTTAAATTTAGTAATTTCGTAATTTAATTGCATACAAATATTCAATATAGATTGCGGTTTATCTAATAAATTTGCACTTTAAAATATATCTATTAAAATATGATTATTTTAGTAGATTAAGTGACGGACAATTTAGGGATTGAACGAACTTGCTGCTAAATATATCTTTAATTGTATAAAATATTTTATAAGAATTATTTATTCAAAGACTCTTGCAAACGAGTTTATAAATTAAATTCAATGAAAACACTTATTGGTTTAATTTGGTATACATAAATACATAATTTAATAATTTGTGCAAATAAAACACAATTTGAAAGTAAAGCAATTCATTTTTGCAATGCTCAATAATAGGTACTTTTTTCGGCTAACAAGATGATGTGGCCATTGAGCACTTACTCATCTTTATGTTGCGCTCAATTGAAAACGTCAAATCGTACATTATAATCAATTAAGGTATTCACACCTAATCGATTCAAAATGAGAAATTTAGAGTAATCACGCAGCACTGTGAATCCCCTTTCTCGCATTAGTTGGAATTTCCTCAAGCATGGTTTTTCAGTTTCCTGTCACGTTCAGTTGAAAGTTGCAAACTTACATTTTAAACGTCTATCTGTGGCTTTAGTTCCAATTCCATTGTTTCATCCTATTAAATCCCAAACATTCGATTTTAGTTCAAATTGTAAGTGTTTCAAAACACTTCCAAGTAATTTTGTCAGAGGAAATTTGTAACGAAGGGAATTTGCCACTTATCCAGCTATAAATATTTAGGCATTTTAGGTATTTTTGTAGAAAAATACCGAAAAACACTGTGAACACAATTCGACCAAATTTAATTTTTAGATTTTAATAGTGATAACGATAAAGCCGACGAAACCATGAAAGATAAGATGGTTAACGTATAGCAGCAATTCTTGCCTATTGCTGAGCAATTGAATTTGAAGTTCCCAAATCTTAACTGCCTTTGAGGATGGACGTTTTCGGTAAATGTTAAGGTTAGCAAGCCTCCATTTGCTATGCTTCTAAATGTGCTCTAAATAAAGCAGACATTCATTTTAAAGTGGATTTGATACTGAAAATTGCTTACATTTTTAGATCCTAAGTCGTAAAAGTAATAGTTTTCGCGGTATAGGGCCGAGAACACGAGGAAAGTATCTCCGAAAGTAGCAGCGATACGAAGAGTCTACGCGCATACAAAATTAAAGTTAATTTAATTTGCAATTGGGAAATTGAATGGAACTACTTGAGAGCTGTTATTAATGGTGTCCTGGATAATATTAGCGAGAATACATGGCGAGTTTTCATCGAAAAAAATGTTTCAATCTTTGATAATATTAGTAAATTCAATTTACTTTAATTTTGTATATGGTTACAATTTAAGTACTTCTGCTAGTTTTGGAGAGACAGTCCAAATTTAAAAAGTTTCGGTTTTTGAAACAACCCGTCTTCCCGGCCCAATATTTCGGATACGATCACTTCTACGACTTAGGATTCAGAACCATTTCAGCTTGCAAATTAAATTTACTTTAATTTTGTTCAAGACTATATTTTCCGTATCTCCACTACTCTCGGATATACAGGTCAAATGTTAAAAACAATACATTTTGTTGTTGGAAATTAAATATTTTCTCATTTTCTCATCAACTAAGCTGTTAATACCTTATACCTTTTTCTTTTGTTTTTTAAATTCTTTAAATATCTATTTCCTTTTCGCAGCATTTATTTAAAACAGAATGTAACCAAACTGAAAATTGTTTAAATTTATGCTTCAAATAAGCTTTAAATTCAGTAGAAAATATTTACAATCATTGCGCAAATTTAAACAAAATTTAAAGCTGCTCTAGTAAGCCATATGCAATTGCTGCAAATTGGTTCAACTAGTGTTAGTGACATACACAGACATATAGATATAGATATAGATACAGGCACACACAAACATAGACAAACACACTTCAAGCTATTTCCCAGCTCTGTACTCATTTCGTTTAGTCTCATACTCGTATATGCAGTACAGTGCGTTTTCTTCACAAAGTTGACAATACACAACTCGTTTGGATTTTTCATTTGGGTTAATGCAGCCAGAGGCTTTCTATGGTGACATTTTACTGTCTCTGTCTATATTTATGTTTCTATCTCGCTCCGACAATGTATCTCAAAGTCTAACGCTTTCACTACTACAACAAACAATCTGTGCTGAATTTCCACAACGCCATATTGTAGATTGCTGCTGAATTTTATGCCGCAAATTCAAACACACATAGCTACAACTCAAACTATCCCATCTTTTTTGTTTTTTTGTGTTCTATTTTTGCGGTTAGTAGGACATTATTTAGACAACTGCATGAGAATATAGTATGGATTGGAATGAAAATTGAAGGCTGTAAAAATTTTCAGCACGTTTTCATGAGGCTCAAGAAATTGCTATCTAACCGAGGGAGTTGAGTATATGCATGCTTTTATAATATGTACAACATTGTCATCCTCGGCGACAACTCGTTCTACAGAGGCACTTGGGTATAGCTTAGATTGGCATTGTCAGACACTGATTGTGCTGCAAAATGACTTGCCAGATGCACTGACAGTACAAGTAGACTAATACTTAAAGCTTACTGCTCTGGTTGCCTGTCAATTGCTGTAGATACTCGCACGAAATGTCTTTAAAAAAAAAAATAAAAAAAGAAAATAGACATTCACATGCTAAAATATCTTAAATCGTTGCGACATAATTATTTGCCAATCACACTTAGCCTGCTTTTTCTTCAATTAACTCAATCCAGCCGCATTTACGACACACACACACACACTCACAGACATTTCGAAAATATTTTTGTGAAATTTTGCTTCAGTTCAAATCGCAAAAAGTCGTTCACAAAAATTCAATCAAATCTGTTGCCATTTCTTGTTGTAGTTTTGACATTTCATTTTGCTGCTGCTGAAATTGATGATGAAGTGAAGTGCCACAGCTTTTGAACTATTTTATGAAGTTGCTGCAGAAATAGAGCAGCATAAAAGATCAAAAAAAAAAAAAATATTATTTCGGTGCCAACGACGCTTTAATACACTTCATACAATATTATATTTGTTATAGTTTCAATGGTCTGTTTAGTGATTCCATTCCTAAGAGTGTAGTTCCAGAAGTATCCGAACTGACGAGTTTTTAAGTAAGTTTATTTCTGATAAATACCATCTAACGTTAGACTACTGTCAAATAGTGAGTAAACTGTATAATTAAGTTATTTTTTACAGCCATTGAGCGTGAAGATGAAGATCAGACAGACGTTTAGAAACACAAACAAGTTTTTGCACTGTTTCATGACCATGAACGAAACACAAATACATCGCAACAGATCAGAGGTCAATTAGTTGAAACAGTGAAATTTTTTGGCCGTAT
Organism: Leucophenga montana; assembly: GCA_035044765.1. NCBI lineage: Eukaryota > Metazoa > Arthropoda > Insecta > Diptera > Drosophilidae > Leucophenga > Leucophenga montana. The sequence goes on along the minus strand of JAWNNQ010000334.1, from coordinate 196,981 downwards.
AGGCGAGACAAACTCGGGAATTCTGCATTTCATATCTACTGTCAACACATACTTAATGATGCAGATTGCTCAAAATTTGCAATGATACGTGACACCTTTCCGAATAAAAACTTGTTTAAAATATACAAGCGCCATCTGATGTCATGTCAAGTACTTCTGACACTAACTTACTTATGTGGCGCAACAACCGTTTATCGGTTATGTGTTCACATAGGAAGGCGCAGTAGCTGCTATAGTCTAATGCGCGCTGGTTCATACCAAACTTGCGATCTTCCCAGACTTGGTCCTTCTAACGGTAGCCGCCTCCAATGTTCACCAATTAAGTTTATGCTCCCATGTAAACCTTCTGTGCTGGAGCTCAGCTACTGCAACTGCTGGTTTTTTTTTTTGTGCTGGAATGTTTCAATCTTTTCATAAAGCTCTAATTTGGTCCAAAATTCTTACCAAAAATCTTTATCTCAAATACTTTGAAAAACGATGTAGCCGATGTAGTCAGAGTCCACACATCTGCGCTGTACAGCAGGACCAAGACTATCAGCGTCTTATAAAATGTCATATTTTGTACTTCGGAAGTGAGCTCTATTTTAATATGCTTGCTGAGCTCAAGTAGCATCGATTAGCAAGCGTGATTCTTCGTCTGACCTCCAGTCGCTGATGCTTGTTATCTCTGTTTTCAGGTAGCCAAAGTATTCTACAACACTCAAGTCGAAATTCTCCGTCATCATAGACCGTTCAAGACGCAACGATGGTTTGCGAGTGAATGCCAAGTACTTCTTCTTGTACTCATTCACCGCTAGACCCATTTGATGCGACTGTTTTGCAATTTCAGAGAACGAATTGTCAACTTGTTGATCTTTTAGGACGATGATGTCAATTTCATCAACATAAGCTAGTAGCATCACTATTTTATGGAAGATCGTGATCGACCGTTCTACGTATGGGCATCGGCCTAGGATGTACTCAATTAGCAGATTATGAAAGTCGCACAAGAAAACATCACCCTGCCTGAAACATCTATTGGTATCATATGGCTCGGAGACGTGCTTTCCAAACTCTGAAGCTTTGTGTGTGTGATATCATCAAAATGCAAGGATGATTTTTGCTGGGATACCAAGTATAGATGGGGCGTTCAAGAACTTATTTCTTATCGGTGTGAAACCGGCCTTACAATCGACAAATAGGTGATGTGGTTCTTTGTTGTACTATCGGGTCTCTTCCAGAAATTGTCGTACAGTGAAAATTTGGTCACTGATCGAAATTTTGGCCTAAAGCCACACTAATACACAGTACGCGAGACATAACTTTCTATCCAATTGAAAGTAGACCTATTCCACGATAGTTCGCGTGTATAGCTGGATCTCCTTACTTGATACTGGACGAAGAACACCCCATATTTTGCATAAGAGTTGATGCATACGCCTGCAGCTTTGTAATTCATCAACTTTTATAGTCCGAGGCTCTTCAAGAGACGCATCATCAACTGTAGTTCTGGAATTACGCCTCTATCGGCACCATTGCTCCCTTCACTGCTTCCAAGTAGGTTAGAGAAGTTTCTTCTCCATAGACTCAGTGAATCCTGTGCATCTGTCACCAGCCTTTGATTTTTTCTTCATAGCAAATATTAATTATCTAAGCTTGGACGAGACGAAAGTTGGTCTTAAAAAGAACCATAAGTTTGAGTTGAACTATTTTGTACAGAGATCCTATCTGAACTATTTTTGTGTACTATATGAGAATTGACATAAGTACCAAGGAGAAGAAGTTTGGCCATTTTACTACAACTTACTTTATATAGTGATGCTTTTCATGTGTCGCATACAACATGTTGTCAAATAATGTAAAGATACTTTTCATACTATGTATGTAGGGTATAAGTCATTTCTTTAAGTACAAAAAATAACAAACTCATTGCTTCATAAGAAAGAATGCTGCGCCAAAAATGAAGAAGAATTGCTGCACTTTGCGATAAAATGCGTTGCATGGTTGCAATTTTTGCTGCTTTGGTTGCTGCACAAAGTGAGATAAAACTGACCGCAACTGTGAATTGAGCTCAGCTGAACTGAATTGAGTTGAGTTGCGTTGCGTTGAGTTGGCAGCGCTTGGCTTTGGGCGTTGACTTGAAATATGGTTAAGAAAATTGAATTTCTTTCACTTTCGTTCAGTTTTTTTTTCTCATCTTTCTTAGCGTTTTTTTTTTTTGACAATATTCTATTCAGCTTACTTTTGCAGAAATCTGAGCAATCGACAGCAAGTGTTCATATATATATATATATATATATATACATAAATATATATTTGACTAAAACTTGAAAGCTTGATTTTGGCTACCCTACACTGGGTATATGTGTAACTGTGTGCAAATGATGGCGTGCTGCATTTTATTGTAACTGCATTGGCAAAGCCATTAAACAATAGCTATGTAAAAAGTATATATAATAAAATCCATATCACTACAAATAAGATATAATATGCTTTCTAAGAACTCTTTTACTAATATTTTCCATTACAAAAACTCAATTGAACTTAAAATGCAGCCTTGAAGATACATTTCGAAATTTCCACTTCGCAGCAAAACCGTTTTTTTTTTTTTTTTTTACAGATACCTAAGTGTATTTGTTATTTACGTAAGCATTTACTACTTTAAACATGTCACAAAGCAGCAGCGTTTTATAGAAATCATAAAAGTCTGCTAGCTGACAATACGAGATACACAAATATATGTGTACATATACAGATACATATGTAACTTTATGCTGCTGCTCACATTGAGAGTGATATCATAAGTACTACATATGTACACTAACATTTAGTGCTGTAAGAATACACAGATACTTTCAAGTTATAGCTGCATATACTCATGCAGTGCTATCAAGAAATCACAACAAATTTACAAGTGCCTCGCACATGTTTGAAAAAAAATTGAATTTTTTTTTCCTTTTTTTGTCATAATCCAAATGGTTGAGAATGCTTTAGCATATTTGGTGGGTGAAGTTTAATGTTTCTGGCTTTCTAAGCTGCAAAGTTTATTTTGACCCATATAAAAACTACTTGTGAATTATAAACGATTTTAGATTTTAAATAGAAATTTATACACACTATGCTTCGGTTTTCAAATCCGTATAAATTGTTCGAAAGTAATTTTGTTAAAACGGTTTCACTTTCAGCAGAATTTAACGATTTGAAATCACATGGAATGTTCTCTATGAAACTCATACATATACTATTCGAAGTGTGATGAATTTAAAACACGATATTCTGCTGAAAGTGAAATGCGCACTATTTTAACGAAATCACTTGCGAGCAATTTATTACGATTTGAAAACCAAAGCATGCTGAATATTCTAAAGTATTGCGATACTTTTTCAGTCGCACAATTCTTAAAAACCAGATGATAGACATACAAAAGCAATGTAAATGATTTTGTCAGGCACTGGTTTAAAATAGAATTACGCAATGAAAAAAAAAACAAAAACAAAAAAACGTTGGGAGACAGTAGTCCCACTGGATCCTCTTCGTCTCGAATATGTGTGAACTTTCGTTATTTTAAGATTAATGATCGGCGCTGGAGGCTGTATGTGCTCTTTGTAGTTCTCTCTATATTGCCATCGCCTTTTCTCTCTCTCCCTCTCTCCCTCTCTCTCTCTCTCTCTCTCTCTCTCTCTCTCTCTCTAACTACATGCACTATTCTCTCTTATCGGTGGTCTCAGCATTTATTTCATTTTTACTCATTGCTACCGTATTATTTTAATAAACTCTATTTAAAGCAAAGTTTGTTCGATGTTGTAATTAAATAAATTACATAATTATTGCACTATGTCCCTGCTCGGGCACCATGAACTATATGTTTAAATTAAACAGAACGGAATATGGGAATCAAACAGGAACCGAAAAGGATGGCATAATATATAATATTCCAGCTTGCAATAAAATTTACTATAATAAAGAAATTCAAACTTTCTTTACAACATAATGTGACTATATATATTTATAACGACTGATTCGATGGGAAATCTTTCATACACATAAGTATACTAATTTCAAGTAAACACTTCAGTAAACATTTTGTAGTATAACTCTTAACAATATTAATGAAGGACACAGTGGCTGCTGGCATTCATCAAGCTCCCCAATCGAAGCCAAGTCCTGCCAACTAATTAGAACAATTGCTTAAGATATATAATAAGTATAATTAATAAGCAGAACTTATACTGGCTTCAATTGGACTACTTTATACTGTTGTCCACAGCCACTCAGCCTTTCATTATTATTGTTAAGAAATATGATAAAGCTATTGTTAAGTATTAACTGTTTGCTTGGCTTATTCGTTTATAGTATATAATTATGGCATTTGATTTTGTATTGCAAGCGTCTCTGTTGTCGCTGTAAAATTGCTTATTATGCTCCCATTAAAGTGTAAATGAAATGTTTCATTGCTTAGCAGTGATTGATTTCTATCCAAAAGTTTCGATAATCGAAATGTAATTTCAATCAAAACGTTTCATACAAGTTCTGTAAAAAAAAAAAAAAAACAAAAAAAAAATAAATTGAAATTGGTGCGACATTCCTATTTATCACTCACAATTTATCTATAAATATTTCATTAAACATTTATTTTCATTTCCTACTATTATTAGCTCAGTATTTCATTCATACATTTCGTTTTGTCTAAATTAAACAAATTTGTCATGGCGCCCGAGCAGGGACGCAAGTTGCCAAAAGTGTTATTTACTTAATTGAGATGAATTGACTATAGTTGTGTGTTCATGCTCATCATAATCACTGTGCTGAAGTTCATTATATAGCGAAGAGCTGCAGTAAGCCAGTGTAATGAAAATAACGATTAAATAACTTTTCAATTTTTAGACTTAACAAAAGTTATTATTGTAATATGAACAAATTCACAAGAACTTTTATTCATACCTTTTATACATATGCTTTTGCAGCCTTTTTGGTTTATTTGAGTTATTTTTTTTAGTTTTTTTTTCTATTTCTTTGCGCACAAGTTAAAATAAGATGGAGACGAAGCGCAAGTTATTGTTGTGATGATATCTGAATGACACAAGTTAAGCAGCTTTGCCTTTAGAATCTTAGAAATTGTTGACGTCGTCGAAGTAAGTGAGCGCAGTGAAGGATGCGGTTGCATAGAAAATGACAAGTATACAAGTGAACTACATACAGCTTATATACTTAAATGCTTACATACCCAGTTACATACTTGTGTGTGTGTGTGTGTGTAAATGTGTCTAATTTTCTTGTGAAAAGCTAAAATTTGCGCGCGAAATGACTTTGAAAATAATGTTAAAAGGAAAAATACATAGAAACCGCAACAGCAACAAATGCAAAGTTTTCTTTTGACAGTTCTAGATACATTTTGTTGTTTTTTCTTTTTATTGTTTTTGATTTTGTTTTTTTGTTCCCCTTCGAAGTTATTGTTGTTGTTTGTGTCTGCTATTTAGTGTTGACACGCAAAGCAATTTGCTAAATGTAAACATTTTGTTTTGCGCCGCACAACGAAACCATAACGAGAGCTAAAACAGAACAAGTCCTGTGAAGGAACGAACGAACGAATACTCATACGCCATGTAGGCTGTCATTCTTATCGCTAATATTAAGCGGCGCAGTGGCAGTGGTTTGTGGCATTTGTGATGTGTGTGTTTGGTGTTTGGTGTTTAAAATTGGTATGGCATTTGGAGGCTACAGTGTGCTGTGCTGTTAAATAAAGTTGCGCCATTTTATTTTCGCGCCTCAGCAACTATAACATCAATGGCGCTGGCACTGGCAGGCGAACCTTGAGATACATACACAGACACTAGACCGCAAAATATTTTTCACTTCACTCCGCTTAAAATATATTGTATATTTTTGCTATTTTTATACACTATACACATAGGGTAAAGGGGTATATTAAGTTTGTACAAATATATGTAACAGACAGAAAGAGGCGTGGCAGACTCTATAAAGAATATACATATAGTATATTCTTAAGTAGCATCGGAAGTCGAGACGACATAGATGTGTCCGTCTGTTTGAACGAATAGATTTTGGAGACTTTTAATAAGAGATAGAGACTTTAAGTATATATTTTTAGAGTCTCCTTTTTACTCTTCAGATAACGATTAAATAAACATGCCAAACCCCTTTTGTAGTGGTAGTCCCCATACAAATCTGTCTGTTTATAATCTATGGTTCATATGGGGCACCTTAAATAAGATACAGCGTATCTTGAAGTCGCGCACACTCGACTGCAGCGTTCTTCCTTGTTTCGTTCTTTGTTTTTTTTGTTGGTTTTGTCGTTTTTCTGCATAGTGGCTTAGTTTATTATGATTGCCGCTTGGCGCGTAAATTTCAAATGGCAACCAGTTATGTGCGGCTTGCAAAATGATATCCTGCAGCTTGCTTTTGTCCTTCTCATCCTTCGTATTACATGAAACCAAACCAAGTAGAAAGAAGTAGCAGAAGTTAAGTTCAGAAGAAGAAAAAATTCACTTGCGTGCAAATACTTTGCTCTAAATTTTTGCTAGCATACATTCAGGCGCTGTGATTTCTTGCCGCATACTCGAAAGAATTTAAATAAAAAACATAAAAAAATTTGCGTTCTTTCGCTGTTGGAATTTTTCTGCTGACTTCATGTAGTACCTATACACATATATAATCAAGTGGCTGCGTATAAACGTTATGCGTTTGTTCACACTTGAAGTAACACACGCACACAGATTAGCTGCAAGGATATATAGTATATAGTCTACATCTAGTAGTAGATTTCTGCTGATGAAGTGCGTTTAGTTAATATATGAACTAGTTTCTATTTGTAGCAGACACTTAATGTCTAAATTTTGTATTGTATAAATTTAGAATAATTTGTATAAGTACAGGGTGTCTCAAATAAAAGTTCACATTTAAAAAATCGATAATAAAAAAAGTAAGTAGTTTATTGAAAAAATGTTTATTAAATTTTAAAATACACACTTTGGGAATTTATTTCTTAAAAATGATATTATTCAAATATAAACCGTTGCGTTGCAGCTTTAAATCTTTGTGTAAAATGCAGAACAATGATGATCTATGCAATTTTAAAGCAACAGCACGCTTCCGAATCGAAAGGTCCGGGTTGTCACGAACAGACTGTGTAACACTGTCTACGTTTTCGAACGTTCTCGAAGATCTTGGACGCCCGGATTTTGATTTTTCCAGCGTTGAACCGGTCTCTTCAAACTTCTCGACCCATTTCCCAAATGAGTCGAGGGCTTTGCGCATCATTTAAATAACGAACATAGCGACTAAATTCCCAAAAGCTAGGCAACCGATTGGCATAACCCCCGCGCCCCTTGGGAATAGTTGCGTTCACGCAATCAGCAAATCAAATGTGAACTTTCTTTTGAGACACCATGTATATTATATGTGCTTTCGCTCTTGAGAAATGCATCAGGCCTCTTATATACGAGTATATCTATACGAGTATCTAAATAAAACTAAATATACAAACACATGATTTTCTTTAATTTCATTAAAACCACTTCAAAGAAACAGCAGCAGCAACATTTAAACGCTAAAAGTCAACAGCATGCGGCACAATAAAACTGATAACACGCACAAAATTGGCTTCACGTGGCGCTAAATACTTTTACAATCACTATGCGACACAGCATGAGTTACACTGCTAACCCAACTCTTGTATAGACATATAGATGTACACAATGTACTATATAGAAATCGGTCTTTGGCGACAAAGCCAAGCCATAGAAGCGTGTTGCGCGCAAGTGTAAAAGCGTTTAACATTTAAATGCTAAATAGCTGACAAAAGTCAAAAGGATAAACGTGAAGCCTTACGCGTTGCGTAGCTACCGCTCCCTTTGTTCTTGGTCCTTTGCCTGTATGACTATTTTTTCTGTTTGCCTGCCTGCCTGCCTGCCATCCTGGCGGCAAATTAAAAGCGTTTAGCTGTGTTAAAGCAATAATCACAACAAATTGGCGTGTAGCGTTCGAAATTTGTTTGTATATATTGTATATTTAATAGTTGTATTTGAGAAGGAAGTAATATTGAAAGAAAACACGAAAAATGCTACCTGTATGTTGATTTCGGATTGTGCAGAAAGCTTCTGCACATTTTATTTAAATAAAAAACACACATTTTTCTAGGCATTTGTTGCACAAAACAATGCTATTTAAAACTTAAAAGCGCTTATAATACACATTTAGTTTGAAAATTACACAATAAAGAGAATTACAGCAAATTTCTTTTTAGGCTAAGGCTGTCGTCACAGTGCGCGTTATGCTAGAGTATGTCAGAGTTAAGGCGATAAAAAAAATAATGTAAGTAAGAATCGAGAACAAGAAAGTAAAAACAAAGCCAAGTGGCAACGCAGTTTCGAAACCGCTTACTCGATTTTGATATCGCTTTATCGCTTGCACTCGCATTGCGTTTCGTTTGCACTCTGACACCTTTCGAGGTATTACATGTGATAGTAAAAGAGTGGTTTGCAGCTCTGTTATTATTATTAACATGCATGACCCTGTTTAGATTTAACCAACGCGAATAGTTGCTATTTAACATTTTTTGTCTCCCTGGTACACATAAGCATGTAGATATGCTCAAGCCTTGACATAAACTTGGCTTGGAGTTGATTGTAAGTGCGAGACAAACTTCGCAACATGACGTTGAGTAGGACTATAATTATCTTTTATTTATTCATACTCTATTCCATATAAAATAAAATAATAAACCTTTCTCAGTGAAGTTAGGTTACTCTTTATATATTTCAAGATATTTCAACACTTCGTAGCTATGTCATTAACGATCTTGAGAAAGTTTCTACTGAGAGAAACTTATCTAACGATTTCGATGTTTCTCTTAATCAAATCTGCAACAATGGAGAAAGCTATGTTCTGTATCTTCGACTTGTTCTTCGACATAAAAAGCATACAGAGATGACTCCTCATAGCTAAACCTTTGTAACTTCAAATAAACGTGCAAAGACAGAAACTGGTAAATCACTACTGCTACTATTAGTGCAGTGCGGAATGCACTGCGTACTCCGATACCTACAATCGGTATATTGATTGTAAACCGTTGCGATAGCTCCTTGCACTAGCTGGGTATACTATAGAACATTGTAGACTTTGTCAAGCCATGTAGCAACCGTATTTGCTCTTACTTGCGAGCTCATCTATTGAAAACAATGCTTGCTGCCTGTCCTCAATACCTTTTCATTTGTGTAGATGGGATGCTCTTTATACAAAATACAAGCTCTCTTAGATATAAATTCCCACTAACACACACGCTAGTTCTGTCCTTCTTCAGCCACTGATTAGTACCGCCTTCGTCTTGTGTGTAATGAGCTGCAGCCCAAATGATTTGAGCCATTCGTAAACGCTTGATATAAATGCGTCAGTAGCTATGCCAAATCCAATTATTTTAACTAGAAAAATGCACTAGGAATATTCATCGTATAAAATATTCCACAGAAAAAGTCTTAAGACAGAGCACATTTTCACCGAGCACACATTATCATAGTCAGCTCTAAAGTAGCACAATTATTAACTTCGTCCTAGTGAACACGAAATAGAACTTTTCATTTCTTTGTTAATATGTAGATAAGTAGTAAAATGTTCAACAGAGCAGAGCACTTTGCAAACAGTGTCAATATTAGTTTCAATCTCTGTTAAAGATGAAACTATTCTATTCTACTCTATTATTATTATTATTATTATTTGTAAGCTTTCAAACAAACATTTTTCACAATTCTAGTGAAACTATATTTGAGACTGCCATTTTATTAAAGTCAAACGACAAAAGCAAATCAAAGTATGACCTCCAGTTTGCGCCTGCAGCTATTTGTCGAGCAAACAAACAAATAAACACAAATCTGGAGTACAAGATAAAAATAAGAAGAAGAAGAAAAGGCAGAGTGCCACCATTGCACAATATGATGTAATATTAAAAATCGTTTCTAATGCAATCGTTCCCATTTTTTTTTTGTTTTTGCTGCATTTTCCGCATGACACCTTTCTGCGTTGCGCACTTCCATCTTAGCAAGGAAACTGGGCGGCAGTGATTACGTGTGTATGTAGGTGTGTCTGTGTGTGGCCCTATTTAAAGTGAATGTGGGCTGAAGCACACTTTGGCATTTATGAAAAGTTTACCTGTATGTGATTTCTTTTCCTTTGCTCTAAAATACTGCTGAGTTTTACGAGGGCAACTCTAAAAGTCGTTAAATAGTCAGTATAAAGAGGTAGCAGTAACAAAGAAGTATTAATGACATTCAGAGCTTGTCTCATTTTTTTTTAACCATCCAAAACTTCAGGAGCAGTTTATAAGAACAACAAATATTGCGATAAAAAAAAAACTGAAACAAACATGTGCAACAAGATGCGTGGAACAACAGGAGTCAGTTGCAATATATCTTCATCTACAATACAACCAGCCTTGGAGGTTATTTCCAACATTTGGACAGATCCGAAAACAACAAGTGTTGCTTTTCAGCTCTTGACAGCAATACTAACAATTTTGCCAGTCACATGTTAACGCCAACGAACATTTGCTATAGAGTGGATACAAAGAATGCTGAGAATGTTGGACCTAATATAAAGTTTCTATATGATTCTAAAACTTTTAATAGGACACTCGAATCATCACATGCTCTATATATATATATATATGTATACTTCATAGCATGATTTTTCACATTTAATTTTTTACTTTACTTGAGTTTGCCTCAAGAATGGATGCCAAGGTGTATGTATGTATGTATGTATGTATATCGATGTACACATATATATGCGTTGGCTTCCTTTGCCAAGTATTTGACGCTTTCCCGCTCATCCTCATTGGCAGTGGCGGCAAAAGCAAAAGTTGAATTGAAATTTATGTTTTATGCTGCTTTGTCGTGCGTGTTCCTGTGACTTTTCAATGCATCTACGTGTAAGTCCTGTATGTACATACTAGTACGTGTATGTATGCCCTTTGTAGCTGCTCTTATCCACACTTACCAACTTTAATATGTGCCTTTTGTGGCCTTAAATGTGTGTGTGTGTGTGTGTGTGTGTATGCTGCTAAGCACCTTTTAAGTATTTAATATTTTTTATTTTATTTATTTCATTTCTTTTCTTTTCTTTGCCGCTTTAGACGCTTTCGAATCTACTTTCTTGAACTGAACTTTGTAAGCAGTGCGCGTGTTAATTGCTTTTCATGCAGCAACCCTTGCACGGGCCTATTATGTGGCAACTGTCGGGCACTCAAGTCCTTTTACCGTGTACGCTTTTTAATTTTACTTCGTGTCTTTCATTTTGAAGCCTAAACATCCTTCACATACTACTTACTTACATCGTCGCACTTAAGCATATTGTTCATATGTCTCAATTATCCTTTTTGATTTTCAACACGTGCGAGTGTAATATGTATTGCAATCTTATTGTGTGATTTTCTTGCATTACTTCTGGTTTTTTTTTATATATAGATACTGAACATTTGGTGCAGAAAATGATATTATAAGTTAATCGGAATTGCAATGGTGTAAAGGAAACTTCAGCTTGACAGATGCCAGTGTAAACTTGTCAGTGTTGTAAAAATTAATAGATAAAATAATGAATTTCTAAGCCAGACTTCAACAACGACTTCGCCAACGACTTCGCCAACGACTTCGCCAACGAATGTTTTCTAAAGTTTAACTAGTGCAAGAAATTCATGGTGGACCTACCACCAAAACCCAAACAAATAGTGGGTCGCCTTACTTTCAAAAATTATGCATTTAATCTATCCAAGCTCAGTTCGAAGTTCAGCAAAATTTGCCGGATAAATTATTCAACGAATGTGTGGGTTATCTTCATATTAGTCAAAGAAACTATTCCATAAAAACTAAAATCTACTTCACCCACCTTTAGCATATCACTAAGATGTTTGGCTAAAGAGAAATGTCGGTGATTTTAGCATAAAGCCCCTATATGTCACAGCGCGCTCAGACCATTAGTAATCGTGGAAGAGGATGTCAGCTCAGTCGCTTCAGAGCATCCATAGACGAAGGACATGATGTTCCATTACAATTCTATGAGTAGCCTCTGTAGAGATCCACCACCAACATCTTTGTGTTTAAATTCTACAAAAAACAAGAAGAATGCTGCAGTTGAGTGTGCTCGACTTTGTGATACCCCGAACTTTTTCTTTGGAACTTTATTTGAACTACAGATTTATATGGAATTACACTCCCCTCTGAACCTATATATATATATATATATATATATATATATATATATATATATATATATATATATATATATATATATATATATATATATATATATATATATATATATATATATATATATATATATATATATATATATATATATTATAGTGGGCTTTGCACGTTCATTTAATACACTTTATCTGAAAAAGACGCTAAATAACTTGAAGACTCTTTCTGTTATAGTCTCCTAGATATATTCTATCAAACAGAAGGTCAAATGGACATGTCTACAGTGTGCGGCAGCAAAACTTCCGCAATAAAAAACCCCCACATTTATGAATAATATTTTGTTTAATTTATTTGGTAAAGTAGGTTCAACATCTAAAATTTTGTTTTACACAGCTTGGAAAATCATATCAGTTAGGTGATGCCTCCCCTTGTCCATTCACTGAAGAAGTCAAGACTCTTACCGGCATATGTTTACAATTTCTATCTTCAGGTCTTGAAGGTTTCTCGAACGGTTGTCATAAAAGGCAGATTTAAAAAATCTTCACAGAATAAATGGCACGGGGTCAAATCGAGGTAGCGTGCTGGCAACTCCACATCGCCTCTTATACGAAAAGCGCCTCACATGCATTCTTTCGAGTTTTGAAGTCACGTTCCTGCACAACCTCCAACTTATAACGCCTCACTGAACGGTTGGAGACTCCAAGGGCAGACGTATGTTTGCGCGCTGAACGCCACGGAAATCGCAAGATTGAAGCTTTCACAGCCTCAATGCTCTCAGGTGAACTGAGGAGAGGAAGGACTCCAGTTTTCACACTCTCGGTTTGTCTGAACGTAGTGACCCATGTAACCATTATTTTACGGTCCAGGACAGGGCCCAATGGGGCTACATTGAAGTGATTTCGGTCGGCACGCTGCGTTGCGATTACAGAACATTCTTTCGAATTGTAAGCCTCGCATGTTCCTCACTGTTTCCACCCACGATGTCGACTGACATGAAAGGAAATAACGCTTTAGAACCACGCCTGTCGATTGGTATTATTCCCGCCTCGATTAGTATCATAGCCTGTATCTCGTACATTTCATATGCTGCCGCACCTTGTATATTCGCTCGGATTTGGCTGCTACATACATTTATACAAATTTAATATATTCATTTAGTCTATAGTTACAGGGTATAAAGAATCAGTTTAAACCGTTGATTGAAATGATATATGAAACACACACAAAATAATATGAACAAATTACAGTAAAACCGAGTGCAGAAAGTTCAGTATTGTCTTGTTAAACCTTCTTCTCCATTAATATATATGAGCGTTTTATATGGAGAAAGGTATTTCGTTTATGAGATTGTACCCGAAATTGGGTAAACATATGCGTCACATTTTTTCTTTCAACTCTACACAACACTACCTTTCTGATGATATATGCTAAATGAGATTGTTCTCTTTAACCGTTATTAATAAAATTGTTTTTTTTTTTTTACTTAAAAATTAACTCTCCAGCCAATTTATAGTAATGTGACTAAATTCTTTACCTTGAATAGGTTTAAAATCTTCTCAGTTCGACAACAAACATACATACCTATTAACACTGTTTTCCACCTAGATACACGCAAAAACAAACAAAAAGAATTCAACAAATCTTCATTTATTATTTAAACATTATTACAGCCTAATTTATAACGATAAAAATCTAAGCCGAGAGCTATTTGCAGACAAAATACAGCCAAACAAGCTGCCGCACCACATTACCAACCCTCATTTCCCCTGTTTAATGCAGTAGTGAACCCTTTTGAGATAAGAGCAAGAAGCAAACTGTTGTAGCACATTTGCAAGCGAAATTTCTTATATTTTTCTTGGGTTTTTGCTGCTTTTTCATGCCAAAGTTTTGTCTAGTTTCTTTAGTGTTAGCGCCTAAAATTATGCAAAAATTATGCGCACAACTTGAAAAACCCGCAAAAAAAAAACACAGCTCGAAAAAAAAAAATAAAAAAAGTAGCAAAAGCAAACAAAATATCAAAAACAAAAAATGGTCAACGAACGTGTAACGATGCTGTCTTTATTTTTATTTCTCAGTCTTGTGAGTTCAAAGCACTTCAAGCTGTCTGGCTACAGAATTGCTGCTGCTCACTCAGTTTAGTATTGCTCGAAGGTCTTTTAGGCGCGCTGCAAAAAAGTGAACGCTTGGGGTTGTTAAAAAAAAAAAGGAAGTCACGACATGTAAATCATGCTTAAGGATATGCTGAGCATTTCGTTTTCGGAGCTTTACTTGCTTTTCTTTAGTTTCAATTCCGTTTTTTATCTTTTCTTTTCTTTTCTATTTTTTTTTTATTTTTTATTTTTTTTTGTACATGTTAACCAACACTGAAAGTCGTTGAAGTCTGAAAGAACGAACAAAAAAAAAGAAAATAAATTATATAAAAGATGCACATTACACACAACAAGCGTAAAATCAGAAGTGTAGAAAAGGATTTAAGCAGGTTTTCATGCGGCTGTCTGCCGTGTTCATTTTTGTCGTCTTCATCGTTGCTGTCGCCAACTTCATTGTCGAGGTCCTGTGTGCGCTCGCGCTACGCTAAAGGACATTTATGCTGTGGCAAAGTCAAAATGCGTGAAATCAGTTAAATGAGTTTGTTTGCATATTTGTCGTGGCTTTTATTTCGTGCGCTTAACTACGAAACAGCAGACAAAAGTGCGCCTAAAAGTATGCAAAGCTATTGCTATTCTACCATTCTATGCAGATTGAGAGTGGGCGGTGCTGCCATCTCGTTTTATTTTGTTGTCTGGACTGAAATAAGTGCTGCAAAGCAGTCAAGGTTTTTCTTTTGAAATGTTTAGTGGCTATACTGCCTTTGCTCTATGTTTGCTTGCAACGTTATTATATAATTTCGTTTCTTGTATTTATGTATATTTATATATTTATATATATATATATATATTTTTTTTCCTTTGAAAGTTTTGCTTACTTGTTTAGCTTTGTGTAATTTGCATATAAACATGTGTTTAACCATGCCTGCCAGCAGTCATACTTAAATATTATAGGTATATATATATATATATTTTTTTTTTTATAAAAACGCACATATATTTACTCTGAATCCTTGTTTATTTCCTTTGCAATGCTTTAGTGTTCTTGACTTCGTTGCTTGTAATTTGAGCAAATGATTTTGTTTAACATATTTCGTTATTAAGTGTGGAAATGTGCATATTTTACTCAAGTTTAGATTTCTTTCCCAACATACGAGTACACATACATATACGTGTATTTATGAAAGTATTTACAGGCACAGCCCGCAAACTTGAAAAGTTCTTTCGACTTGTTTATAGCGAATTCTTTTTTTTTTTTTTTTGTTTCTACTTCCTGCTAGACATATGAGTTTGAAGTCGTTGCTGGCATTCCTTGCTGTTATTTCTTGGTTTTAATATTACCCTTTGCTATTTGCTGTTACTGTTTTGGTTTGGTTTGGTTTGGTTTGGTTTGGTTTCTCGTAAGGGTTTTCATGTTTAACGCAAATTTCCGTTTACCATATTTTAGGTACATTTATGCATACGAATCGAGTTGAACTTTGCGTGAAGCTTCTAAATTAGATGTTTTGTGCTTTAGGTTTTAGTATCGCTACAAATGTACATATGCACTCATATGTGGAAGTTGTTGATATGTTGAATCGTTGCTTTTGTCGGAATCTAAATACATGTATTATTATACAGCAAAGCAAAATTGAGTCAATAATTTCTATACCCTACTTAAAATAAATAAATATTTATACATATAAGTGTCGATTTAGTCACGTTTATCCGTCTACCTGGCTTTACATCATTCTGTCTTCTAAGCCTTGAAAACTAAGTATTCTAAATGTCTGGTTTGCAAAAAATTTAAGCTTTAAGTATATAAATAAGTACTCGAATGAAGTGCTGCTTCTAGATCGACACAAACTATGTCGTAAGTCGTAATCGAATAATTGAAATTGGCATACCATACTTCCCTATTGTCACTACACAATCTATCAGAGTTTAGCCGAGCTGAATACTTCTCTATATCTCTTGATTCGCTGGCGGCATAGAGTTTATACCTTTTATTAGTTTCATAATTAACACAAACTTAGGGACACGTCATATGTTAAAACCCATCAAGCCGTTGAGGCTTACTTTCTGGGGCAGTCGGATAAATACAGTGTAATACTACTCTAAAGGGAAAAGATTGCCTCAATCTCATCGCTATAAGTTCCATCTAGCCTCTACTCTATAACTCACTAATTCTGACAATGTAAATTCTTGAACTCCGCTTATTCAGAGGTTGCATCCTTTCTAATTTCACCACATCTGTAGAATGAGGTTGCTAAGTTAACTCGTTCTGTTCGTCATTATATCTCATCAATTGATAAAAATGTTAAAAAAAAAATTACAAACTGAAGCTTTAATACCATTCACATGAACTTTCAAATTATGAACTTAGGTTTAAAGAAATCAATCTAAATCTAGCAATCTAAACGTGGGATGTAAGTTTGTTGGGGCCTACCCCTAAAAATGACATGCCCCTCGATAACTTCAGAAAGCGTCTGTCCATACGAAGCCACCATGTCAAATGTCATGTTCATTTTGCCGGAAATGCAAAAATTTTTCAGAAAAAGAGGAATTACATCTATTTCTCTATATGTGAAGCGTTCGTCCATAAGAAGCCACTATATTTAATTTTATGTTGACAAATACAAAATCCAAAAACTGAGCGCTAAGTTTGTTTGAGGACTACACCTAAAAGTGGGCGAGACACGCCCCATGTTATTTCTGTGAAGCGTTCATACATAAGCAGTCGTGATGTCCAATTTAGAGTCGATATTAACACCAATAAAAACTTTATCCATATACAATTTTTAAGTAAGTCGGTGGTTTGTATGGGTGCTACCCCAAAAATTAGGGAAATCACACCCATTGAAATATATGTGAAGAGTTCTTTCATAAGAAGCCACCATGTCAAGTTTTAAGATTATATTGACTGCAATAAAAAAAAAAAAAACAAAATGCAGAAGAAGCTGTATGCGATTCCAAAATCGTGCTATGGAAAGTATTTTGAAGATTGGAAGAAGCGTTTGAATATGTGTATTGCATCGCTTGGGGATTAATGTGACAAAATAAATATCAAAGAATAATTGAACCGTTTACATCTCATTGAGAAATTTTGGATACTTTTGATCGGAAGGTATATATGGTGCTTTGATAGCTCCATGCTCGAAAGATGCTAATGATGACTATAGTTTCAGCCTAAAATAATTTCAGTATCTCTAACGATGAAGATCTGTATATGGATTCCACATATACACAGTATAGGAACTACATACACTAGTTTATAGGCTTTTTTATCTGTAGCTGACAATATCAAACATGTTTTAACAATTTTTTTATAGCATTGGTCCCTAAGGTTCACCCTTTTATCTTAGAGGCATATACAATACAACAACGTGTCGAAATTATATAGCGCTAGAGGGAAAATGTTTGTGTAAAGAGGCAAATATTTTGTATAAAATTCGCTGGTTTATGCAAAGAGCTACGTGTGCTGTCTATAGGCAAAAACTACAACAAAACCACGTGCCATGCAACAATGTTCTTGTTTTGCACTTTAATATAGGAATGCAGACAACGAAGAACATTGAAATTGTTTGTGTAATCATAATGGTTAATGCAAAAAGCTCTCTGTGTGCACGTTTTAATAAGCGCGAATCTAATGCATACTATGTAGCTACTATTATATAAACAAGTGTAATCAAATTGCTTTCTTTGTTCGCAGCTTCAAATAAAAAATGAAGAAAAAAATTATTTAATTTCGCACACAATTTGACTGCAGATGTTTTTGCCGAAAAGAAAAGAAAAAAAAACAAAATAAAATAAAATATAATGTTGCATAAAAGCAAACATTAAACAGAAATTGCTCATGCTGCAGAAGTATCTGCTTCTAACACACAACTTCACTTGGCAGTCGAAGACTCAGAGTCTCAGCTCTGAGCTCTTAGCGTTCGCTACGACTGACAACTGAGCCGTGAACGAACAAAAATGCAAAAGAGTTGATCCGAGTCGATTTTTGTGTTGCTTACGAGTCGCGCATAATTTGTCTTCATATTTTCCGCTAAATAATTTTACTGAAATGCAATTTGTTTATTCGGAAAAGTTTTCTGTTTGCAATCTTTTTTCTTCTTCCAAATATGTATATATGTATATATATATATATATATATGTATCTTGTATTTTTATGCTTACTTCATAACACGCTTTCTAACGATGCTTTTACTTCACTTGCTTGCTTCTCATTACAGCATTTTCCAAAGGATTGCATTTCCATAATGGCGCACAGGATAAACTGAAGAGAAACACTGTAGCAGAGCAAAGCATAGAGCTATAAAAGCCAAAATGCTGCAAGCGATTTAGCCAAAGTCAAGAAGATGCACACAAACTGCCACATTGCCTGATGGATGTTCAAGGTTGCTGCTGCTGCTGCTGCTGTTGATTATAATGAAATTATTTACTACAAAGTAATGCCAAAAGCTAAGAGCAACAACGATGATTGAAGAAATGCTAACAATAAATATGACAAACTAGTGGTAAATGAAGAAGAAGAAGAAGCAGAAAAAATTTTCTATATTAAAAGAGTGATTTAAAAAAAAAAAAAATTAAGTAAATAGATACATCATCAAATAAATAGTAAAAGATACAAAGTGCAGAAGCTGAAGCTGAAGTTCAATAAAATTTCAAAGCAAAATTCAAGAAAAAATTGAAATTGTTTAGCGAAAATTCAAAATGCATTTGAGCGTTAAAAATTCTATTGTATAAAAAATCTACAAAATTGAAAAAAAAAAACGAGCTAACGAACAAAAACTACAAACACTATATTCGATAGGAAAAATGTTTGAAGTTGATTGACTCCTTTATATATATACCCTGCACACATTGTCGAAAGTATTAGCGTATTAGTAGTTTGTCCGTAAGCACGCAATGCATTGAAAGAGACATTGAAGTTTCCGAAGATATGTTTAATATGTTAAATAATTTGTTTTGTAGAGTATACAAAATTAGTTTGAAAACAGTAGGATGAAAAACAAAAATGTTCCATACTATACTATTTGAACCACACTTTCCACCTTTTCCCAAAACCCCGCCTTGGCGATTTTCAACACAAGAGGAAATTACTTTAAAAGTTTTGGCTGTGTTTTGGCTACTTTAAAAGTTTTCGTTTATAACAAATCATTCCGGTGAGGCATTCTTATATCATTCCTATATATTGAAGATAATCAGTCATCCCCGTTTACATCTTTGGTGGCGAAACTTGCCCAAATCGATGAAATATGTGTTTAGTTTCTTCTTGTATAGAGTACACAAACAGTGCTTGAAAACGATCGGATGGATAAGAATTTCACCACATATAATCCTTGACCTCTTTCCCTGCATTGGGCTAGAGTTTGCCAAAATCGGCGCAACACATGTTTCATCGACTTTGATCAACAAAATTTAGTTCCACCATATAACCTAAGACCATGCTTTTCCCCTTAATAGAAAAATTTCTTAAAACGCTGCTTCATAAAACGTAAATACTATCCAGAATTCGACTTTCTAGCATTAGCAGTTTCTGCTGTGAATTATAAATGAATTTACTGAAGAAGACTTCTTTAAACACGGTCAGTTATGATCCGGCACTCTTCGCCATTGACAGTCACCAACTGGCCATTTTCGTTTTGGAACTTATGTGGCTCAATGAAGCCGTCCGCCTAAGATCTACATCAAGCAGTAAGTTCCTTCAAACTCTACATACTACTGTGCATAATCTTCTCAAATGCTGAAATTTTACTTGTTAACGAAGCCGTTCAACCAAAAATGCGCTACATCTTTGAACATGCTTGTTTTCACCAAAACTTCAATCCGTTTTCAACTATTTCAGAGCCCAAGCGGAGATTATTGTAAAAATGGTAAAATCGTGTTGACATTATGACAGAGCACAAAAATCGTAGAATGAGAGCGTTGCCAATTGAAATGAAAGTTCTATAAGCTATCTAAATTCCGACATATCTATTATAAAACTATTTTATATAGTTAGCTCCTTATAACTTATGGCATAAATAAAGTCTTCGTTATTGAAGTCATAGGCTTCAAATTTAATATGATTGTTATTAGTTTGGAACGAGTACGGTTGCTGGTTTTCCTACAGGCAACTTCTTTATTATACATGCTAGAAGTTTCGTACTTAATATGAATATACCCATGAAATATTCAACAAGGGTACAGATTATGTCTCTAGTGCGTTTTGACTCTGCCTAGATCATTGTCAGATACAGTATTTATATAGCAGATACATTAGTTTAAGCGCTTCTCAGATAGATTCTTCATATTAAAATTTAATGTTTCTTATTTTTTTTATGACAGTAAATTGAACGTGTGCAGGGTATAAAAGCAACGATTGCATCGAAGCTAATTTCTTTTCTCATTTTTAGTCTGCTTTATTGTTGATTTTATTGATTAAAAAGTAATCAAATTCAATCAACAATTTTTTTTTAAACCATGCGCGATAAAATTGCATAAAATTTTTATTATAAATTTGATTTTTCTATTTTTACAGAAGAGTTTATGATGTATTTTTTATTTCGAATAAAGTCATCAAAGTGTCACACAAAGATATAAAATAAAACGTTTAGCTTGTTTAATAAAAGAAAAAATTAATTAAAATTAAAAAAATATTACTGCAAAATATGAAGTTTGCATTTGCTATTATTTTTTTTGTTTAACATTTAAACATTAACAAAATAAATAAAAGTATGTAAATAAAAAAAGTTATAAAATCAAAATATATAAATAAAAAAAAAAAAAAAACAGTGCTAGCAAAAAGTGTAACAACAACCAGTTAAACGAAAAAGTTAGTGTTGGAAAATCCACTTTGTTGAGTGTGCATTTAATGTCCACTTAATATCAAAGTCGTTCTTGTTTTCCTATCTTAAACTCTGTCAACGACGTCATCGTTTTCGTTCGCCATTATCGTTAACGATATTGTTTGTATCAGATTTGTGTGCAGGAACTATAGCACAAGTACTATATCTAAAACAACAACAACAACAACATCACCAACAACAACAACAACCACTAAAGAAACAATATCTTGAAAAACCTGCTTCCTGACACTTAAGTGATATCAGCTGCTGCCACAATAGCGACAAAATGGGGCACAGCAGCAAGCGACGTAGTAACAAATGTATCTACTACCATCCACCCACCGTATACAATATGAAACGCAATCTATATTTGTTCATCAGCATTTTGTGTGTACAAGGTAAGTGATAAATATAAATGTCTTCATTCTTAAAGATATCAACTTAATAGGACAAAAAAAAGAGAATAATTTTAATAATAATTACAAAAAGAGTGCTTAAAGAAAATAGCTTCAATTTTAGCTACTTTTTAACTAAAAAATAAACTGAAGTTCGTTCATATTTTAGGTTTAAATAATTAATATATTTTTATGTAGCATGCCTTAAAATTTCACATAAATTTTTCCAGAAACTAAAATCAATAACACTACCTGAGAATATCTTCATAATGCTAGCCGAAACAATTGTCTACGTAGCTCAACATGCTTTGTGAACAAAAGGTTGTTGTAGGAGGGCGTTACTCGAGCGCATCAGAAAATCATATAGGGAGAAACCTTGTATCCTGTAATGTACCCCTTAATATAGGGGCGTGCGTTGAGGGCAGCCCGTCAGTTTAGGAAAAAAAACTTCACCTCGAAATATTCGTGCGCGATTGATTTTTTTTTTTTATTTTGTAAGAAATCCTATTAGGATTACGAAAAACATATAATATAACGTTTTTCATGTGGCGATGTAGCTAAAAACAACAGTAAAAGATGAAGCGTATAGATACTGAAAACTGTAAACGGATGGAACAATTTAACTAATTCTCTTTTTGTTGTGTTTATTATTGTCAGGAGAAGGTTCATGTGAAAGAAAAAATTAAGAAAGTTGAGCGGAACATTAGAAAATTTCGTACATTTGCGTCGTAATAACTATTTGTGAATTATAAGTGCTATTATGTTTTAATCGAAGTTTATTATTGTCAGATTTACAATATCCCTCCATATAATTGTCAATTTATCATTTAGAACGACTAGGACATCAAGTTGAACCGTCTGTATAAAAATCTGACGCGCTCGAGTATTTCATGGTCACATTTTTTTTTTTACATTTTCAAAAATCGGTCATAACTTTTGGCCACGTCCAAATCGTCAGCCATTTGAATAGAACACTGTTTTGAGTTCACTCAACATTCCCTCTGAATAGCTGACACGTTCGAATAACTTGTTTTTTTTTTTTTTTACCCCTTTTTACGGCCACGCTGCACTAGTTAATCGTCAGATTAATATCTCTCGGTTATCAGAAAGACAAAGCGCGTATACACTATGAATGTCTGACGCGCTCGAGTATTGCCATGTGACTGTTTTTTTTTTACATGTTTGAAAATTTGTACTCACTCTTCTCCCTATTAATTTGGAAAACTTAACATAAACTCTTTTTCGTTTTAGAACCTAATCTTCACAATCCAATGGGTCCCCATGACGCTTTAGTAACTGCAAATTTAGCATCCCGGGCTCCCCTACTATTGCTAGTATTCTCTTTTTACAAAAAAGACTTAGCTAGAAATCAATTAAATGTATATAGAAAGAGGCAGCTTAATGATACTTCCTTTTCAAGTAGTGTAAGTTATTATCACAATTTAAAAGATGACTTACAGAGAATCTTACAGCGATGAAGAGTATTCGATTCAACGATTAAACGGCATTAGCTGGGAGAAGAAAGTGTTATACTCATACATACTGTTATATTAAATGGGTTTGTAACAACCCATTCGGAACATATATTACACAAAAAACTTGGTGATTACTTTTTGAACACGTTTAATACATTTTCAAATATATATTATAAATAATCAGGGCTGGCATAGGAATCCATTTCGCTCGAATTTCACTTCAATTTCAATTCACCATGCCACAGACCTCATTTACTAGCGAAATGCAATTCGCCTGTAATTGAGCTTGCGATTTGACTAAATACGCCTCTAAAATATATTTTGTAAATAAAAAGGCCTATCGTTACAGATATGGGGTACAATTTCTGATTAATTTACATCTAAACAATTAATAATTTAATATGTTTTAATTAATAAATTAGCATTTTACAAAACCAACTAAGATTTCGCTAGTTGAATTTGTCAGTCACAGCCGACAGACAAGCGATTTGCATTTCACTGTTGCACCCCCGAATATTCTGCTCAAACGAGACTCTCTGTCTGATTTCTGAATTTGAACTGAACTTCGATTTCATATTTTCATTATATGGGGTGAGACACAGCATAGGGTGGTGTCACATCAGTCGTCTCGTTCTCACCGTTTGGCACAGGGTATCGCTTCATCCCTTCTATTTCTGCTTGAGTTTCAATTAGAGTCTGCTTTCTTATCAGTTAAATGCGCTTGAAAGTTTGTTTAAGTCATCTGGAGAGCTGACTTGCGTAGTCATTGTTAGCGGCTGGCGTTGGGAACTATCAGGAACAATTGTCGTAGTCTCGGCTTGCGTCTCAGGTAACGAAGTCACAGGAATCTTCTTTAAATGACTTAAATTTCTTTACAGTGTTCGTCCTCCAGCTGAAACCTGTGTACTGTGTTTCCGTTCTTACCTATCACGTCGTATTCTGTCATGCCAAAATCAATTTATGCGAAAAAACTAGAATTTAAACAAATAATTTATTCCATATATGTATCTATATTCGTATCCTTCGATTCTCTCTTTTTGTCAGCTTCTTCTTTTCCCTTATGTTTGTTTATACAATCTCGTTCATTTTCAACAGAATCTGTAAATTTCCCCATTTTCATTTAATCGTAGAATTTTAACACTGATCACTCGATTATACATTAGCACTGTTGAAACAGAACATGTCCTACTATATGGGTTCACGTTAATCCGAATACACTTAGTCGAGAAGCTATCTGAATGACCAATCTGGTTCCACATAAAATAATACTACCGCCCATTGAAAAAACAAACCGAAAATGATAAAAGGCGTTTGATAAATTGGATTTCCAAGAATTCTCGGTTACATATTTCGGATTCTTCCAATCAAATTTATTTTATCCCTTCTGTAGCTCCAAATAATTAGTTTCGTAAAATGTTTTCCACAATATTGTGCACAGTTGTCCCACTGATGTGGTGATTGCGACCCAATGTATCGATCGAAGAATTTTTACCATCGACATCGGTGCATTGTTTTTCGTGTAGCGTTACATAACTAAAATCCTATACTGTAAGAATAAGAAGTTAATTTAAAAATTGGACAATGCAGATTTCGGTCGTTAACCATGAAACACCCTTTTCGTTCTAAATTCACAACATAAATGTGTTCCGTACAGATACACATTTTGAATCTTTAAAGCACGTTCATTTAATTTCCGTGCTTTATTTTTACTTTTAAGTTCAGCCTGGTGTGTTTTGCAAACGTTCGTTATATCTTATCGCAAATGCGCTAACTTGGCTGTCTATCGTCTCAATTCTGAAGTCATTTTGCAGGGTTGTGTTTCACACGTACCAGTCAGCACCAGTCAGCACCAGTCATTCGGCGCAGGGTCAAATTTTGGAGTGTCTGGATACGTTTGCGATGCCCAAGACCTGGATACCATAACTCCAAATCGGCGCAATCAAAACATTGTATGTAGAGTGCTGTTGGTGTTGAGCAACCAGTTGACCTTGGACAGTATGATCCCTAGGTACCTGGCGCAACTGCCTGGATGAAGAGTAGTTCAATCAATCCAGACTGCCAATCAGTAACAAATTTGTTATCCGGCTCGACCTTAATTAACCTTAATTTCTAATAACTTTTGCTGTGGAAGCTACCTAACAAGAGCTAAATATGATGAAAATTGTCACAGACCATAAGCCACTGTAGTAGCAGCTTCAGAGCACAGGCAAAGCGAAATCAAAGGTGTTCTATAACAAAGCTCAACATTTACATGATTCTGTTCAAGTGTACCAAGTTTCTTTATTTCTATTTCAAAAATATTTAGATAAAAGTTGCCATTCCAAAGTAAGTAACACTTTTGGTATTCGGTCCTATTCCAAAAAATCTGTTTACTTTGGAGAACAGCTTGTAAGTTAATTTCTTTAACTATATGTGTAGATGAAAGTAGCTAATCTTAGCCACAAATATATTAGAACAAGCAACATAATACCAGCAGAACTTTCCAACTTAGAGCTTCTACATGTCTGATTATTAATAAAGTGCATGTAGTGAGAGACTTTCGCATAAATGGCCATATGTTCTTGACCGCACGATCCAAGCGATATAACGCCTACAAGTTCGCTATTGCACTGCAGTGGACCACCAGAATCGCCTTTGCATACATCTCCACTGCCTCCAGCACAAACTCTTGATTTTGTTATGAAATCAAAATGTCTTTTACAGTTTCTATAGTGCTCAGTTCGTACCAATGCCACTTGTAGCTGATCGGGTTTGCGGCCAAGCTTTGAATGAAAGGTATATATTGTATGTATATTTAATTATTTAAATATATTACTGCTTAATATAAACTGCTTACGTCAGATAAACGTCCCCAGCCGGATATTTTGCACGTGGTGCCATCGCTCACTGAACCTGTAGCTATTTGAATAGTCTGTACTGCACTTGTTAGTATGATTGTTCCAGTTATATAGATCATTCCAGTATCATTGTTGGCATACGGATCACTATCGCTATATCTACAATGTACCAATATCTCACTGACTTTGAATTCTTGTGTCATATTGGTTGTTTCACTCAGTTTCGAACTACCCATAACAATTGTTAGTAGTTCTTGTTGTATACTAGAGCGTGGCAATTCCTCTTCGGTGGGACTATAAGTACTTGGCTTAAAATTGTTCAATTGATATTCGTAGCCAATAACTTACTCGAAGAGACAATGCGCTGCCGTAAGTACTACTTTTTCGGTTATAATTGATCCACCACAAAAGTGCTGCTTTTCATATCCATAGCGTAAGGATACTTGATATGGCACAGTTTCAATTAATGCAGATTGACCACCAATAATTTTGGGTTCCATTGCTATTCGCAGTTATAAAATTTGAAGCTATCAGTTTTGTATCTTATAGATACACCAAATAATAAAATCAATAAGGCAGCAAAACTTACTTGCCTCTGCGCTATTTTGTAGAATCTTAGTCAAAAATGTTAGAAATTCGAAGAGAAACATGCGCCTTATGTGTGTTTGTAAGAAAAAGATTTTCATTTTAAAAAAATTTTTTTAAGTCACAGATAATTTATATTTTTAATCTTTTTTTTTTCGAACAGATAGAGAAAATATAATTTGATTAACGATTTTTTATCAATGTGGGCAAGGGTAAACTAATAAATCACTAACAAAAATCAAGCTCAGCGCGAAAATATGTGCTCAAGAGTAGATTCATCGCTTTGCATACCAGACCACTTCAAAGTTGAAAAATCTGAACTTTTTCTCTCGCTTCTTCTTGCTGCAAAATGTTGGGAGTGGGTTGAGCTACAAGCCCTGAATTTTCACTCATTTCATTCCCGAATACTCTCGATCGTACGATGAATCATTTCGAGATGGCTGGCAAAATGTAAACAAGAGCGAGTCTCTTCGAATCTTTTTCGGCTCATTTCATTCCAAACGAGTGGCACTGAGTAAATGGGCAACGTCAACCAGTAAAGTTTAGATTCTGGCGGACAACCGTCCGTTATATTACACAAACTAATGCCCAAATACGCACTCAATTCAGCCAAAGAAATCGAGCAAACAATACCTTTTAATTTTAAGCATCGCATCCAAGTTGGAAATACTCGGCGCATCACTATTGGCTGCCGTAACAACTCTTAACAAGACTTTCCCGTATTCAACACCTTGATCAGTGAACGTCGGTTGAGTGTAATCGGTTTACGGCTGACGAGCATACAGGACGCGCGATTTTTCAACACTTTTGTTTAGTTATTTGGAATTGCTGAATCCAATATCCAAGTGGTTCAGAAGCGGTCGACAAAGTGTTAAACCGTACTGATCAACGAATCATGGGAACATTTTTAAAAGTCAGTGAAGCATAGTTTTTTTTTCGCTGTTTGTACTTTCAAATCTCTTAAACTAAGTTCAGACGCGCAAATCGTTTGGTTAAAAAGGGTCTACAGGGTGTGTCGCTGTAACCCGTGTGATCATTTGTTTTTACAAATCAAATTATAAGAGCAAATTGCAGCCAAATTGCGTGTGTTTGTGGCTGAAAATTATAACAAAAAGCCAAATGTAATGCACATGGGTTTCACTGCGAGCTGCCCTGTTGACCTTTTTTATCCAAACGTTTTTCGCGTCTGACCTTAGCTTAACTAATCAAGTCGATTGAAATATTCACTGGGTGTGTGTAGGGTCATAGAAAACCTAACAAATACATATAATAACTATTTAGGTTTGCCTAAATAATATATGTTATATATATGGGTAGTATATACGCTTGTAATTAATCACGATATTTGATTTCATTAAACTGTGTGAAAAACTATCGTAGTCGCATTTATATATTCATGCTACGAAGTTACCTAAAAAGTGATTTGCGTTTGATACAGTTTTAGATACACTTGAAGAAGGAAGATGCACTGCTTTGGAGGCGTAATTCTCGTTCTTCTGCTGTTTCATTTCATTGACTCGAACGACTTCTGCAAGTCCTATCTTAACATAAATCAGCAGAAATTTTACTTAGGTTTCTTGAAAAAAAAAAAGAAAAATATTTTTTAAATAGATTCAAACTTGGAGATTTATAAAAGAAATATAAAATCATTTGTCATCACAAAATGTGTCTGACTGACAATCAAGTGAATCAGCTGCTTTTCATATCAAGTTGGACCAAACTAAAGCTCAGCTGCAAAACACAATTACATTCAAAAATATGCAAGGACATAAAAAGGACGCACTAAATAAACTACAGCATTACACTACTCGTATAAGAACATATATACTTAATCTCATGTAGTTATTTAGCACAAGAGGTTGATGCCGTTTGCTGATGTTTTCGCCCTGCCCGACAAATCATAAACCAAAGATTAATGTTAATGTGACAGCTTAATCGAAAGCAATTTATAAGTCAAGCGTAACCACTCATCAACTACTTAGACATTTATGGAACATATGTACATATATAGATACATGTTATATACATAGATACATAAGTATACGTATGCGTACTACAACAACTACTTAGACGACAGCATGTCAGCCACTCGAATAATGTAAGTAGGTTGACAAAATGTAGGAAGGTCGTCTTAGAGCAAGCAAATGAGTGCTTTTTTTTGTGTTGGGTAAGGGACTATAATATGTTGAGTAGTATATTCAACGAAAAAGAAAAAAAACCTAGAAAAAATGTCAATGGCGCATAATGAGCACAAAAGTACACTGAATACATTCAGTGAAATGTCACCAGAAATGTTGTTGAAATATATTTTGTAGCAGCATAAATTTGTATAGGAGTATCTTCTGTCTACCTTCTATCAATATTTATATATACTCGTACAGTGGCAGTCAGACAAGAAAATCCTTTGAGATCAGATTAGAGCTATTTGTAATACACGATAAACACATTGAGTCATCATATTTAAAAAAAAAAAGTTAAATTTCAAACATTTAAATAATCGAATTTGAATACAAATACAAATTGACAAAGTTATTAAATTTTTCCCAATGATACAAAATTCTTCTTTGTCTCTTCATTTTTTGGTCTGTCATACTTAACAAATGAAACTGTCTGTCATACATTGTCTAAATGAAAACTGTTTATTAATGGTTAAAAATGCTTTCTCAGCTTCTTATGTTTATAAGCCGAATCGTCAGTGTCTCTTTAACTAGTGAAGTAGTTAGCAATGCGACTTGTCTCTTTTCTTCGAAGCGCTTTTGTGCCGCGTTGATCGAAATTTTCTATTTTTTTTTGGTATACCAAATAAGAATGCCGAAAATATATTTTTATAGATATGCTGCTACAGATTTAACATACTCGCATACCTTCAGAAACTCATTTACCACCACCAAACTAAATACCATTTCTCTTCCGGCATCTGGAAATCCTTTAAAATTCACATCTGTTTTGAGAAATGCTTTTGTCAACACTCTTTCAAAGCATAACTTTTGCTACGAGGCAGAACATGCCACTGAAATAAAGCGTTGAGGTGAATATTTCTTCGAACGGAATCGTAAACAAATAAAATGGTTGCATTCATGCCACCGAAAACTGTCGAAAAATGCACAAGAAACGTCTATACGATCAACGAGTCACGGTTTGTGCCGAAATTTGTGCGGAAATACTTATCAGACGTCTTTCTTTGATGATTATGCTGTAGTGATAACTACCGTTAATGTAGACCTTTGTCGCGCCATAGTAACGATTTTTTGTACACAAATTGTGGCTGATAATGTGGCATGAAGAACTTCTGATACCAGCTGTATTTCGCCACAGCTTACAAAGCCCACTATCACTTTACTGTGACCTTTGTCCCTCGGTTGCCTAATTTCGAAAAGTGGTACCGCGTTCGCCTGACTAAACGCCTCGTCGACTTCTTACAGTGGGGTTATTTGAAGCCCAAAGGTTATGTGAACAAGCTACGAGTCCTGAAAGCCTTGAAAGACAATATCTGTCAGAAAATGGCCACTTTTCAGCCCGAAACTTGTGTACATAGCACCATTCGCTTTGGCAGCGACCATCCACTCAATATTGTGGATAACTTCTTTCATTTTTTATGAATTTTTTTTATACGGCCGGCCTAATAGTACAACAAATTCATCGGTTCTTCGCCATTCCATCCGATCTAAGGTGGTTATTTTTCAACTCATCGGTAAATATCATCTTACTCCAATCTCACAAAACTTTCTAATGGTCTCGAAAGAGAAGTCTCGTCACACAATTCGTACAAAAACTATTACAATGTCTAGTCTACACTCAGCAGTTTTAAAGAAGTGCTTCCTAATTAAGCGCTTTAGAAGGTGATTCTTCTTTATTGTAGTTTTTCCAAAACGACGTTAGCCGAACATTCGTATATAACTATCAGCCTGTTTATAATCATTTTTTTAGTTTGGTGAAGATTTTTTGATTTGACATTAAGCAAGCGGAGTTAACATTGCTCAATGCAAACGTATTCAAATCCCAATATACTCTCAAGAGTATGTACCATTCTAACGAATTGACTTTCTTAAAGTCTTCTCGAAACTAAAAATCAGCGAGTTTGGCTTCGTTTGGGTTGCAAATCGCTGGAAAAAACTGTAGCTGTCACAGAAGTTCGAGAGTATTCATTTCTAGAAGTTCGAATTTCGAAGAACACTTAGTCAGTATTCAATAAACTTAAGCAAGTGCTTGTTAAGGTGAAAGGTACATACTTTTAATTTGTATATAGTTAGTTAGTCAGCTTATTAATTTGAATGTTATTATATTCTATTTATGAACTAACTCATAACAATTTATTTACTTTCACACGGCATTCATTATAAGCTTATTCATAATATAGAAAAATAGACATACATAAATAAAACATTGTATTAAGAATACGCCATGTTGGATAGCATCCGTTGGAGTGTGTGTTAGAAAGAGAGAAGGCTTCTAAACAAGCTTTTGTATGATTTGTGCCAAATTGTTTTCAATAAAAATTTACGTTTCATAAAATTTATTATGTATGCAACGTCATAACACAAAAACGAACAATAAATATCAAACAAGACCGATAACAAAAACTCAAGTCAAGCATTAAGCGAAAAGTAGAAACTTCTGTCGCATACATAATAATAATATTATATATGAGTATACATCTACATTGAATCGAATAAAATAAAAGCAGCAAATCATAGCACGAAATGTCAACGCTGGGTACTATTAAAAGTTGGACAAATTGTTCATATTTGATATTGTATAAATACAAAAACGTATTTCATGCAACAAGGTTAATGCAAGCAAAACAAGCTACTGAATTTATAATTCTGCATATATTGGAAACTATATGGAGTAAAAACTTCATAAAATTCGCCCCGAAATGTGCTATCGGTAGGATGGAGATAAAGTCAGATGAAGTTGGTCTGTTCTGAGCATTTTTTGTATACCAATTTTTAAGATATCGAGTTGTAAATCAGCACTTGGACTTATTTTTGTTGCAGTCAAATAGAGTAACCATATTGATATGCAACTTTTTGGGGTAGCCGCCATACAAACCACCCGCTCATTTTTGCATTTTTGTATGAAAAACTTCTTTGTTGCAGTCAATATCAACTTAAAAAATTATAGGGTAGCTTCTTGTGGACAGAATTATTACAGATATGTCAGTGAAATTGATTCTCTCACTTTTTAGAGTAGCCCCAATATAAACCACATGCGCAATTTTGAATTTTTGTATGGAAAACTTTATGATTGCAGTCAATATCAACTTGAAATTTGATACAGTGTCTATCTCTGGACGAATAAATATAAAGGAAGATATCCCGTCCACTTTTTTAAGAAACTCACCGCTCATTATTGGAATATTTGTACGAAAAATGTATTCATTACACCCAATATAAACTGTTAATTTGATATGGTTGCTTCTTATGATCGAAGGCTTCACATATAAATATAATTGGTGTCAACCGATAACACTAACTCAAACTACGGAGCCTTCAATTGCAGAGGAAATTAAACTGCTGTAAGAAAAAATCAATGGGAATCTTTTTGGCGGTCATTCTCTTCTCATAACTTTCATCAGCATAGACTTAGCGGCGGATTTGTATGGGGACTGCCATAAAAAATGTACTTCAGATCAAAAGAAGCTTTAATACCGCAACAACTGACCGACGTACACTATGTGTGAATGGCAAAAAAATGCGCAGCAAAACAGACGAACAAAAAATGAAGCTATTTTCTTCCTCAAGTTTGATCAAAAAGTGTTCCTCACGATATTATTTTCAGACTTTTTCATGTGTCACCCACTCTATTTTCATAAGGGACTACAGGCTCTCCCTCGATCAAGTATGAATTC
This sequence comes from Leucophenga montana, assembly GCA_035044765.1. Taxonomy (NCBI): domain Eukaryota; kingdom Metazoa; phylum Arthropoda; class Insecta; order Diptera; family Drosophilidae; genus Leucophenga; species Leucophenga montana. The sequence continues at coordinate 164,751 of JAWNNQ010000334.1, read as the reverse complement.
CAGGCCACTGAGTTGTACAAGTATAGTATATTGCTAAGGGTTTGGTAAGGAAAGGGTCTTCTTAATTGAATCGATGGCAGTTGATCCAAGTAGAATAATGGAATCTATAAACATAATTTAAAGCTGACCTCAAAGAACACTTTTTATATAAACGGTCACCATTAAGTAGAACTGGCCTAGCAACAATAGTTGAACTTGAATTAGAGTCGCTAGCCGATTTGTCTTATGTATATGTATATCATCAATATTCTACATTACATCAATCGCACAGGTTGAATTTTCTGAAATATACCAATATACTTAAAGACTAACCGAGAACGCAACCAATCAGCAAACTTTTATAAGCAGCTTCGCATATAGCCAATGTATGGGATGATGATGTCTAGTGTGAAGTACATACATGAATGAAATGAATGTGGCAACAATAAACTTACGATGCATATATATAATGGTCAACTTATATATGATAATGGCATTGCATATTTGTTACGAAACAGATATTTATATTCTACAGATAACAAATCGCTGCTTTAAACTATGCTTGCCAATAAACCGACGCAAAACTTTTTCAAGCATAGCAATCGATGTAAGGATTTAAATGCAGGTATTGCCTGTTTTAGTTGAAATTTTAAATTTTCTATACGAAATATCAAATGAATAGTTTTAAAACTTCAAAAAATATATTTAGATATGCAAATATACTCGTATCTACAAATGCATATAAGCTTCAAAGTGACTTTTTTTATTTTGCTATATCATCACTAAAACCATCAGCATCATCATTATTATCATTATAATCATCATTTATATTATTTGAGTAATGATGATGGCAAGGGTGAGTTGTATTTTGAAAAGTATTTCTTATGCTTTTCCAACAGCCGAGTAGTGGGTCGTTTAAAGTCATTCGATTGCTCTGCAAACTTTGTTTTGAAAGTCAAATTTATGTAAAGTATTATGCACAAAAGCCAGCAATAGCAGCCATATTGTAAAAGTATCTGCCTCGGTAGACATAGAAGAGTTGCGGTATTTAAAGAGCATAGAAGTTTGCCCACTGACATGTGAGCAGCACGTTTATACCATTCATGGTTTATATTATACTTGTAGATACATCTGAGCATGTATGCGTAAATGTTATGAAACTTATGCGCTGAAAGTTTTGAGCTTTGGTGTCGAGTGTGACTTTTCAATTAAAATGATTGCTTTTATGCTGTACTTTTTATTTTATGAATTTCTTACTTGGAAAGTTTTCAATTTTATTATTTAAAGTGTTTGGTTTAAGCGAATCCTGTGTTTGATTTGTATAGTTTTGTATCTGAAAGCTTGGTATTAAAAAATTAAGTTATTATGTATGTAAATATTTTTTTTAGTATTCCTTTGGGGTTCACTGGTTTGTCAGACAGTCAAAGATCTTGAAGTCTACCGCCTCTAACTTCACCCCGGCATAAACTTGTTGTAGTGTGTCAAGAGTCTTCTAGCAGAGATGTCCACTGCTCTCGCATCGGCACAAGCTATAATTGTGATGTGATCCTTGCAACCAGCTGACATTATCGCAGCCCGGAGAGCTAAATAGATCTTTTATTCAAGATGTGAGCATTTATTTCTACTGTACTTTTTGGGCGATTTTTTTCTCCATGGATGGTGTAAGCCACGCTTAAACAAGGTTATTCTTTGTAAACCACTGCGAGTGAGTAGTTCCTTTTATGGCTGATTCCGTTGTTGTAGCTTTTATCTTAGCCTGATGTTCTTTCGCTTAACGGTTATGTATAACATAGCACTGATCGTGTTATTGACACACAATTTCCGAGTTTTGAAAACTATTGTATTCTTTGTTTGGGCAGACATCTGTCATAGCCGAGTAATGCTAGTTAATGTAGAGGATCGTCATATACTCTACATGTGACAGATCCAAATACACTAGTCTACAGCCAAAATATGTATTCGATGTCATATTTTTTTTTATAGATTTTGATCTGATGAACTCGAAAATCAATTTAAAAAAAAAATGTTGAATGTTTACTTTTTTGGAGGTATGAATTTTTAAAGTTTTCTTAGAAAGTAGGTGCTCTTTTTTTAGCTATATTTCGAGTTAGAAGTAACCAATCTGAATTCTATTTTATATATTACAAGCATGCCAGACGTGCTTTGCTACGCAAGTGTGACTTTTTTCGTGTATGCTGCGTGGTACCGCGCTTTTTTCCAGTTGGTCTTTTATTTCCTAATACTGTTTACATATATAACAATTTTAGCATAACCGTCGTTCGCTCCTACGCCGTTTTTTTTTTTATTGTGGATCATATTTTTTTTGGTGCCCTTGCCGAAACTCATCCATTAGCACCAAATAGTACAAAACCCGAGTACCTACCACGCCAATTTTGCCGTCAATTCGCAGTGTTTATGCTAAGAAGCTTCGTATGACGCGATTCGCGTTATAGTTAAGTTTCAAATACGCTTGAAGTAGATGGGTACAAAGCGTGCGTTGCTATGGCTAGCAAAAAGATTAATAGAACTTCCTTTAACATTTTTGGCTTTGTGGAACCTTTTTTTCTCGAAATGATATGTAGCCCATAAACTTTTCCTTATCGATAGCAACAACCTAAAGGCGATTCATGCTGGCTGGGTGTTTGGAAGTAGTAACTCTGATTGTAACTTCTCGAATGGGTGATTCATATTCATCCGGTTTTCATAACGATGGCTGATTTTGTCGGACGACGTTTTAATTATATTGCTTGAACACATGGCACTTTGATTGAGCCAAAGCGTCATAAAGTCTTTTATTTCGAAAAAAAAACAATATTTTTTCTTGAGAATTTTACAAATTTTTTGTACTACTTAAATTTTTGATTGAGGCAAGTCAAAGCAATGTAATAATATTAATATTTGAGACAACCGTTCGAACAAAACTTCACATAAGCTATGCTTAGTGTAGAAGAACTAAGCAAACAGACAGACGCAGATAGCGATTTTGTTTTATACTATAAGTAGATAGAAACATTTTTAGTTGCAATACCTGTTTATTATAATTATAATAATCTGTATAAGTATAAATTGTAACAATATTCTGATGAAACACCTTTATCCACGCTGTTAAAGCGTATTTTACTGTGCTGTTCGAGATGCCTTTGTAAACTATAAAGCAAACTTTTAATTACACTTTTATAAGAAAGATGAGTAGCAAAAATTTTAATCAATATAGTTGTTATCAATATTAAATATTGGTACATTGTATATAATATACGTATACAGAGTATACACGTTTAAATAGATACAGCCAGAAAGTCAACAAACAACAACTTCGAACGCAGCTCAGTGAAATTGGTAAACCAACAGCATAACAACAATTAAACTCAAGGAAATATGAAACTTTTTTGCAACTTTTTTGCTAAATAAAAATTCCGAAAAAATGAGTTTCTGTGCACGCGCTCAACGAACTTTGCCGTGTGAAATTGAATGTCGTTGACTAGGCAACAAGCAGTACACAAACAGCCACATACCCACCCAAAACAAACACACACACTCACACACACACACACACACACTCGGTAGAAAATTCAAGGTGTCGCTATAGAGTTTTAGCATGGATTGAAGTATTTAATTTAAATTTGCTAACCAAAAACGTGAACAAAAATTTCAACAGCATTTGAGATACTTTTATATATATATACAATTTTATTGCATACTTTTAGGTTGATATTGCTTGTATCTTTTTTTTTCGTGAAAATGCATAAATTAACAAATTTTCCAAGCAAACTAACTACAAATCAATAAAGTTAAAGTCAAGTTTGAGAAGCATAAGCTGCTTTTTGCTGCTACTGCTGCTTCTTAAGCATATAAATCTTGCAAATATATAGCTGAATGTGTGACAAAAGTGCTACATTAATTTATATGCATACAAATAGATTTAAATATAAAAAATTATACGTTAGATACATAAATAATTTGTTAATGCAAACGGAATGAAATAAAATAAATAGCATTATATTTATGAGCTTAATATAGTAGATTTATGTGGAGACTAACAAAAGTTGGGTAAATTCGGTTGAAAAGAAACTTATTATTTCCATTTTCAACAACTTTTACAAAAGTTAAAAACTATTATTTACGTTTGGATCTATTTAATCATATACACTCAACAGCTGCTAGATAAAAATTTAAATTTATATTTCGTTCGTCAAGCGCTTATCTGCCGCTAGAGCTGGGTTGCCATCATCTTCCAGTATAAGTTCTTATAAATGTGACAACCAAAAAGGGGACGTAACAGACCAAATAAAGACTTATGTGTTTGTCAAACTTGGATATTTAGACTCTCCTATTATTTATTTAGACTATACTATTTCTATAAGGTTTTTCGAAGCCAAGCAGCCTTTTCACTTTTATTTCATCTTCAAATTCAACAAACTTCCTATAATGTAAATGAAATACCTTTAATGTATAACCCATTATTCTGATGGCTGTTACGCACACTGCTTACAACGGAAGTTAATAAAAAATATACAATTTATCAAAATCGATTGAATATTTTTTTAACGTAAAAGCCGTCACTCACATAGCGAAACAAAAAAACACATGCATAAACTTTACATGAACACACACATATATTATACATCTCGTTGCCAGTTACACGTTGTGTGCACGAAAGGGGCAGAAGATTGTGTATTTTACTTTGTATGCGTTTCGCTATTATTTTGTTGATTCTCCGTAGTTGCTGTTGTGTTTGGCGCGCGATGAAACAGCAATAACAACAAGAAATGATTAAGCGCAATAATATACAAAATTATCCATAGATTGTCTTCGATTGAGTCGAGAGCTGGCCATACATACTGAATAATATTACAAACTTGCCGAACAGCTGTTACCCTACTCGTATGTACGCTAAGCAGTCTGTAAGAAGCATTAGTATAATATGCATTCAATAAAATTTATTACTACACTTGACTTAACTTTTCATTGTATTGCAATACATTACGCTTAAGCCTTTAATTACCGCCTGGCCTAAATACAACTTCCGCAAATCCTTGCTGACAATGAATTCCTGATCATTTTTGCCATTTCGGTTTAGCTAAATATTTCCTTGCAATTTAATTTACGTTATTATTTTGGAACTATTTTAGTATTATTTCGTAGCCTTTGCAGAGCAGTATTTCATTTTTGCAATGCATATCCAGCATTTGTTGTTGCTGCAATATTTTGCCATTTTTGGTTTTTGTTGAATTGACAAATTTTGAGAATATACATAAATATGTACATAGATATGATTTTGGTTTTGCTTGGATTATTAAATATATCTGTACTTCAGTCTCAATGTTATATAAATGCTTATTATCAAACAAACAAAAAAATTTACTTTTTGTTGCATACAGCTGCTGTACACCTCAACTACGCATCTGAGAGTGCAACCAACCAAAAAATATAGACTTGCTTGGATTTTCTGCAAGAATTTCTAGTACATAAAAATTCAAACAATATGCCAACAGAAAACCTCAAAAATAAAAAACCAAAAAACTTCAGTGTGACAAAAAAACAATTGCCAAATCCTGGCAAACAACAACAGCAGCTGCAACTTGCCAAAACTACGAATGAAATTCAAGTATAACAACAGCAACATTTCGACTTGAATTTTAAATTTAAAAATTCATACATAATGGATACGTTTGGAAGACAAAATGCCACGACACTCGATCTCGTTGAAGCTTAGCTCAGTATTAGAGAATTCAACTTGCTTTGGCATTTTAGACTCGAGTCAGAATACTCAAAACCACATAAAAACTTCAGATTAAAAATAGCAAGCAACGGCAGCAAAGAGAAAAATCTTTAATCTGTGGAAAAAAAAAACCATCACAAAACTGCAAAAGAATTCATGTTAAAGAACGTTTTTGTTTTTGTGGCTTACTTTCGCTTATACGGCGGCACTTTTTCTACACATCAGCAAACTCTCAGCTGCACGCATCAAAATGTATCTCTTACTTTCGTTTCAACATTTGAAATCGTTTTGCATTAGAAAGAACAAACAGCAACAAAGCTGCTTCGCCTACAACTGCTTTAAACTATTTCTGCTGGCATGTATGTATCTACATGTTTCTATTTGTATTTGTACTAGCTTGAAGTAAAGTAGCCAACATGCTTGTTGTTGTTACTGTTGTTCTTGTAGTTTAAGTAGAACATGAAAAACAAGCATTGAGAAACAACAGCATGCTGTGCCTACTAACACAGTAACTCATTTGCCAACACAAAAGTAGCGCACAACATTACAGTTACATAAAGTATCTACTAGATACTATCTACGCATGTAGCATGGCAGCTGTTTTTTTTTTCTGTTTTCTTTGCTGCTTTGCTTGCTGCTTGCATTTTAGCATAACTTTTCTTTTTTGAGAAATTTAAGATGCATTGTTTTTATGTAATTTTCTTGTACTACTTCAAGTTTAAGCAGCAGCAGCAGCAGCAGCAGCAAAGTAAGAAATGTATTAACTACTTTACTAAGCCGATAAAGTATTAACCCTTTTTAAAGTATCTTACTAACTTATTCAATCTTTGTGTAAGCGGTTTATTATGCATTTTGTTGTATACTTTAAGAAGCTATGATGAAAGTATCTATTTCTGCTTATTTACTAAAAAAAAAAAACTGTTAAACTTTATACGCGCAGCATTTAAGCTCTTTGATTATTTATAGTATATTAAATTAACCAAAAGTTGCTCGTCCTCTTCAGTTTTGTGGTAATATTTAGTACAATATGAGTGCCAACGGAAATAAATCTGATAAAATTGCGATAACATTTGCAATCGAAAGTCAGCGCGCAAAAATCAAAAATGAAAAAATCTTATCTCATGATGCCGTCTAAAAAAGTGAGTAATTCTATGTTTCCACTAATACGCGTTTCGTTATCGCTTCCACGATTTATCGAAAAAAGTCGAATGGTGTTTCCATTGCATTCTGCTTCCTCGTCCTCGTCCAAACAGTTGAGCGTGATTGTTTTGGAGTTTATTTATGCACTTAATTTAAACATAAACTTCATTTATTGACATGGCTCACAGATATGTATTTATATTTAACAAAATATAAGTCTTGACAATGACATTAATTTATCATAAGACTAAATTATTTGAATTATGGCATAAACACCAGTCGGCCTTAACTCGGCTGCAATTTCCTTAAAAGATTGTGTTTTTTTCGCACACCATTTAGACCTTCAATATCACCCCACCACAAATCGATGAGGGCGGAAGTGGCATCTGCTGTCCATTCCATTTTTATCACATCTACAAGAACAAAAAATGTATATAAAATTAATTTAAAATAAACTCAATAAGAATTTACCTATTGCTTGCTCCGCTTCGCAGTTATGTGCGCTTTGCGATTACCCTTAATAGATATGAGAGATTTGGAATCGACTAAATAATCGTTATCATAAGAGAAATCGAGTCATCGGATTACCTAAATAATCGAAATCATAAGAAAAGTCGCGTTCGATAGTCGGGTCCAATATGAGCGCGACTTTTTACCATGCCTAACTGTCCATGTTTTTGCATAGGTTTGAGTAATAAAGCGAATATATATACTGAATAATTTGTATATACGTAATTAACGCTCAAAATAGTGATGTGGGCGACCTTATAAAATATATATATATAAATATATTATTGATCAGCATCAAGAGTCTAGCCAATAGATGGCCTCTGTCCATCCGCCCATCTGAATATCGGTATAAACAACGAAATATCGAAGATTATAAGAAACAATTGTTTGCGTAGCTATTCTAAGTTCGAAATTTTTGAGAAAATGTGATTGTTGTTGTTGATCCTTGTAGAACAATGAATAATTTCTCGTGATTCTGCGAAGAATTTCAAAATTTAATATTTGTAATAAGTAGGGGGAGTAAATATCACCAGAGATAAGTATCTGGATAACTCCTAGTAAATTGCTTAATTTTTCCAGTGTGGGATGCTTAATTGAGTTCAGGCGACAGGTATAAAGTGGTAAATTAAAATTTGGATTCCAGCCCAAGTTAAAAAGCAAAATAATGGAGAAATTGTTTCTGAACCAGATGAATCATATATTTCGGGTTTCAAACAAACGAGGCATACTCAAGTATTGGGCGGACCAATGAAGTGAACCAAAATATCGTGATATATGGATCATTAAACTCTTTCGAATCAACGTTTTACAAAACCAAGCAACCCCAGTGCCTTATTAGTAGATATGATATCAATATGTGTAGTCAATGTAAGTTTTGGGTCAAAAAGAACACCAAGATCATTAATCGAGAGAACCAGTTCTAGGAGATAATTATAAATAAGATATATAGATACTCGTAATATAGGGATTCTACGACAAATAGTCATTATTTTACATAATTAGAGCAATTTAGAATTAGACCATTACGTTGACACCAGCAATGAAGCTCATTTAAATAGGTTTGCAGTTTATCATGCCCAATTGAAGCATTGTAACTCAAGCATAACTTAACATCATCAGCATACATCAAAGTGTGGCAAAAGTATAAAACATCAGTAGTAAACAGAATGAACAGTAAGGCTTCCAGGTGACTACACTGTACTGTACTCCTGAAAGAACGTCAATTATATGCGATATAGTGCTGGCAAATAGAACGCATTGTGTGGGAGATACCACATATGAAATCAAATTAACCAAAACTGTTGGAAAACCTATACAGGCAAGTTTGTAGCGTAAAAGCCGATGATTTACGCAGTCGATAGTCTTACCAAAATCAGTCTAAATAACATGAGTTTGTAAACCATTAACAAAACATTGGTTTACTAAGGTCGCAAGTTCCAATAAATTAGTAGAAACTGATTTATTTTTAAGGAAACCATGCTGAGCTGCAGAGAAAAGTGATTTACAAGAAAACTCAAGTTGTTCAGTAATGATCTTTTCAAGAAGTTTAGGAGGTTTAGGAATTGGTTCTATAGTTAGATACATCATATATACCACCTTTCTTATGGAGAGGTATTCTAAATGACTCCTTTCAAATTGATGGCAAACCGTCTAGCATGATTGGTTTAGAAGCAGTGGGCGAATATATATATATGCCTATATAGAATGCTCATTACCATACACCTAAGTTCAAGTTGAACAAATAAATCTATGTTCATCTTTGAAATTGCTTCACTATACTAGTTCAAATTGATAAAGATCGTTTCGTTTCACAGTGTGTCACAGTTCAATCAACCCAAAAACCACTTTTTCCATCTATTACATCATTGAAATGTTTTGGGTTAGTCCTGCTTCAAGTAATACCAAAAATGTTACCAAACTTAGTTATGGCAATTGTAAACTCTTTTTATGTGTAAAAAATACCGCAATAATGCATTTAATTTCACTATCCGTCAGAAGCAAAGATTTTAGATTTTTTTTAGTAAAATAAATTTTTATATAAACGCTTTCATTTTAAATAAAAACTAAACTCACACACCACATATACATATACCAGTGTATACTATATGGAGAATTTCAATCTTTTTGTGCTGTCACTGCGCTGCAGCATATATTTCTATTTCACTGATTTGTCAAATGTTGGATATGGTTTTTGTGCAATTCGCTTTACCCTTCCAGTCAGCTCACCTGCCATGCCAATGCTTTTGTCACACGGACAGAAATTTTATTTATGTGTTTTTCGTAGCATAGCTTTCCTGTTTTGAACGCCCGCTAGCAGAAATATATAACCATATACACGTACATGTGTGTGAGTAGCATACTTCCGGTTTTCGATGCCGCAAGCGCAGGACTTCCTGCTTTGCTGCTCCTGTCCTGCTGCTGGCTCACGTTAGAATGTTCGCACTATGCCAATAATAATAAAAAAAAAAAGCACACACACATTCTAAGCCAAGCGTACACAATATAATCGATAAGTTTGCAATTTGTATTAAAATTGTAGTGCACAGTGTACGCGAATTTGTAGTAACAATATAAATGTATCTCATAGTAGTACGTGTCTTGCTCCCGCTCTTGCTTTGTGTACTTGCTCACGAGAAACATGATTTACTGCGTATCTGCTCACGAGTTAAGTTTGTATTTAAGGATTTACTGTCAAATTGAATTTAACGCGTTTCAATAGCTTGCGTACGTGTATGTGTATCTAATAGATACTTTACAAACTACGCACACTAATATCGTTGTAATGCGATATTTCGCTTTAGAGATAGCTTAAATGTCACAGAAATCTCGCGTTCTATGAAATCATTTCCTTTTACTTAAGCCTAACAAGCGACTTATGCCAAAAACGTCTTAGACATTCAATCAGTTTAGCTATTGCCTAGATGACGATACCTACTACTATTCGGCAATTTCGCTTTGAAAATTATTTATAATCCAACACTAAAGGGTATGGTTTAACTTTGCCTGGAAGCTAGTTACTAGCATTCTGGTTGTCTGTCTGTCTGTCCGTCTGTCTGTCTGGAGTTGTATCTCTAACATGTATCTTCGTACATATCTGTGTATCTAAGCGCTTAAAAATGGCTTAGATATTTCAAAAGTTTTTGACCCAAAAGGATTTAATGCGGCTCGTCAGGCTCATGTGTGCAAGTGTGCTTAGTCCTATTCAGTTTGTCTGTCTGTCTGTTTGTCTGTCTGTCTGTCTGTCTGTCTGTTTGTCTGTCTGTTTGTCTGTTGCTCTGTTAGTCGATATTTACTTGACTTTGTTGCCGCTTTGCAACAATAGCCTCTGCCAACAGCATTTTGCTTGAATAGGCATTATCATCCGTTGGTTTCGAACTTATAAAACCTCTTTGCGCCAGGCATTATTAATCCATCTCACACTAGTTCACTTTATGCCCTTCAGTTGCGTTTCATTCTTTACTTTGGAATCTGAAACGCCATGTCTATGTATGCTTGAATTGCGCCATTGGCATATGCTGGGCAAAGTTTTCCGGCGCCTGCCAGCGTTGTTTGGTCTGAGAGAGTATCTATGTGTGTGTGCGTGTGTGTGTGCGTGTGTGTATTTCATACTGTGAGTATCTCACTCTGTACGCTTAGCTGTCATGGTGATTTCCAAGTAACACATTCAATTTTTGTTATCCTTGCATATAGCAAACTTTTGGTGCGCTTTGCCGCTCAGTACGCATAAATGCCACTTAAGTTGCCTCAAATTGTATAAAAATCGGCTTTCGTTTGTTGTTTGCCATACTGTGCGTGTTTGAGTTTGATTAGACGGCATTGCAATACATTGTTCTGTTGTCTTAAGACTTCAAAGTAACTAATTTAGTTGCCAAGCAAAAAGAGTTAAGAGTTTTTGGAAAGTTAGTTGTAAGTTATTTTGTATACCAAGAAATATGATTTTACAAATTTCAATTTTGAATTTTTAGCAACCGCAAAAGCTGTTTATGCTTGGTAAGCGGTTTACTTCTAAATAGTTTCAATAGTTTCTTTTGTTTTTTACATTTTTTTCTCTCCAATGTACAAAAACAAATGGCGAATTTAGTGGTTTTCAAAATTCCTTTTGTAAAAGTTAGTTTTAAAAAATTTAAGTAGTTTTGTTAAACTTAAGTGATTAGTTTTGTTCTTAGGACATCAAGCCAAATGAGACGAATGGAGCGGCTTTAAATTGATGAGGGCATATCAAATGGAGCAAATTGTATGCAAAAATGAAACATTAAATTGTAGTACAGGATTCTTCAATAGTGCGGCAGTATACTAAGCCAACAAATGTCCTCGGAATTTTAGCTGTATTTGTGTGCGAAGGGTTTGTGTGGAGACTAATTCTATTTCTGTAAATTAGTTTTTGTTGAAAAACTTTGCAAACTCTTTGACTGCCAGAAAGTCAGTAGCCATCAATAGTGTTACAGTTTGTTTGCCAAGCAAAAAGCACACAGACAATTATTATTACTATAGAGTATTTGGCATAGCGACCAATCAGGTCTATTGGGCCCTTGTCGTAGTATAATACCTACAACACCTCAACCAGCCACGTCTCCCTAAAAAGCCCACATCATCCTTCGGATTTTTTATTTATATATACCTCCCAGTAAACTGGTTTTGCCGCCATTCAGCTAAGGCTGTGCAATCTTCCACAATATGTTTCGGGAACTTCTTATTCTCTAGATATCATCTGAATCATGTAGTATCACTTTTATACTTTCTTTAGATGTTTAAATTTGTTTATGCGTGTTTTGAGCCCACAGTTAAAGTTTCTGATACCATTCTCAAATTGGTTTTTTCTCCGCGCTTTTAATACTAAATGGGCCTAACAGTTACTATCTCTGTCTGAAACCATTAGGGCTACATTCGTTTCTTTTTCGCTAGGATTCAAATTGTGCTTGGTCCAAGACCCCAAAATGGTTTCAGCTTAAAAAACGTACTGAGCTCTTTCCCGCCCCTCGTTCCCTGCTATATCCAAGTAATCCTGTACCCAGTTTAAGGCTACTCTATGTAATCTTCCTAAATTATTAAGTTGTTCTATGCATTCCAATACTAGCTTCGAATAAATTGAAAAAGAGTTTAGTGCTCTGATGGCCGCCCGACTTTCTGAGAATATTTCAATATTTTTGTTCCCATACACTCTGCTTATGTTAAAGTTTAATTGTTGTTTTATTCTCGCTGAGTTCTAAGTAAAAGCATCTGAACCTCTGTTCCAACTATTCAAGCAATCAGCGAAGATACTCTTTCTTCTGCCTATCCTCAACATAGTCATATCTACCTGTTGCTACCCGTATAGGTGCAACGACAGTTGGACAAGTGGGCATGGCTCCTGCGATGCAAATGAAAGCCATTCTCTGAACCTTGTTCAGCTGACTGCAATTAATTTGGTCGTTCCGCCCAAACTACGGCGCCGTATGCTATCACGGGTCATAGTTAGGTACATCCATCTTTTAAACTTATGTTTGCAGCACTATTTTTCCCGATTATTGCCATTGTCACTTTCATTATCCACGTGCTCTTCCCATGTGGCCCGTTATTCGCATCTTACTTCATAATAATTTAACATCCTTGGAGAATTCAATTACAGAGACACCCTAAGAATTATTATAAAATTAGCCATATATAAGTAATGAAGCAGATCTCTCCGAACAACAGAGCAGAAACCCTTTGAATTGCGTTGCAGAATGAAGAAGGTGGAGAAGCTAAGCTTCCCATTAACACAATCTTCACTTTTGAGTCAATGGATGAATTTATATTTTAATGGGAGTATCACGTTTTCTGTACGTAAAAGCCTCCACATAAATCTTACGACCGCTTAGGTTAGTTTGGTTTAGAGTGACAGCTGGTAAGCCAGCTCACTTAGGGTTTCATTACGAAACTATGTGAATTTGGTCTATTCTCATGGCTTAGACAGTTGATGGAGTCGATGATCCAAAGAAGTACACATATTTTTACGGTAACTTCTAATAAGGTCAACTGGCTCTTTGATAATTGAATGCAGCTGTTTTCAGTTTCTTAATCATACATATGAGTCCCGAAATAAAGAAATGCAAATAAGCAGACTGATGCGAACATGTAGCTAAGTTGGAAGCAAGTGTATGTAACAGAAAGTTGTCATTAGTCTCTCTTTGCATTGTCAATAATATTTTTCAATCTAAAGTGACCTTGAACCAGCTAAAGTTCACGGCAAGGTAGATACTTTCAACATGTCACACTGTCGTTACGCGGATTGGTTTGTTGTGTTCGGCCTATAATTAGGTCAGCTGCAGCCGAATAACTGCGTAACTAAGAAGACAATTCAGTGACTTTTTGAATTGCGAATTATATAAATTTTAAGGGACGTCCCCAAATTTTGTGAATTATCTTTTTTAAAACGACTTAAGTTTGGCCACATTTACATGACTGAATTCATGCAACTGCTGCGAAAACAACCAAAACGTAAAAGCTGCTTTAAAATAGGTATAAACTGTATCGGTTAAGTATTGTTTAGCCACACTTTGGCAAATTGTAATTGAAAAAGATACTTTCTCGGTAGCTCTCTAAATGAGATAATTCTACATAATGACAACAAGATGCCTGAATCATTTGTATGAAGAGCTGCAAAGAAATAGAATTCAATGCGGTTTCTTTGATATCAGTTGGCAACTTTTGGCCTGCGAATTTAAATAGCGAGAAATAAGGCTTACCAGAATTCCTAAAAAAAGGATTATTACACTAGATGAACTGAAGTATGAGTAAAGTGCAGACAAAAGCAGCTGCCCAAATTTGATGTAAATTGTTGGTCAGTTTGTTGGCTACTTCGACTGGTTAGCCACATAAAAGAGAACTTGAGTGCTCAGATAAAAGATAAATGTACAACGTCAGAATGGGGTAAGTTGATAATTGAAACTATAGCCAACTTTTGAGGTTGCACGAGTTTTTTCTATTATGTCGTTTTATTTTTATTACTGGGTTTTTTTTTTAGTTTTCTGTGTTGTGGCATTAGTTGCAGCAGCTAAAGCCAAAATAACAAAGCAGCTGACAATGGTCGAGAGATGTCGAGAGATGTATCTATGTATCTACTCCTATCTGTGTAGTAAATGTTCAAAACAAAAATCGATAAAATGACCACAACAACACATTGAGTCTAGTATGAGAGCATATAAATCACAAAATCCTTGCTAAACACATTGTACGAGATGTGTGCGGTGAGGTGTGTATTGGCCACAAGGACACTACATACAGCCTGTAGGTGTGGCAGTACAGTTGCTGCTTGTTGAAGCCAAGTTATCGAATGATTTATTTACGACTTTTGTTTCTGTAAATTCGCAAAACTGAAATGCACGCATTGTAGAGGATTCAAGTATTTCAGGATAACGCGTTAAGACCAAAACAATTTGCTACTTACAAGCCAAAATCAACGTTAGAAACAAACAAAAAGTTCAAAGTTGTTGCATGGCTTGTAGGCCAAAAGGAATTTGCGCATCATCCCAAAGGACATGCCAAAGAATTATGACTTGTTTTCAAAATAAATCTCATTGTGCAAGGACACTTGCTGCTTTAAAGCCAAAAAATGTTTTAAACATTTGACATACAAAATTCCCAAAAGCTTTGAAAAGTTATTAATAAATATGTCAAAAAATCTGTCAATACAACATGAGACGAAATAGATGAAACACAATATTCGATCGTACTAAATGCAACGTTTTGTAGAAATTGATAGACGTTTTATTGGTTATTCAATATTTTTTTTTTCATTCTTTGTTCTTTTCAGCTGTGCACGAAAGTCAACAAAATGTATTTACTAAATGGAATTTAATCATTTTAAAAGTTCACTGTGAAAACCAAAAGCCGCTGCGAAGTATATGTAAAGGGTGTTTTTTTAGCAGAAAACCAAGCCATTTGTGCTACTATTTAGAGTCGAGCTCAAATGATTTAATTGGAGCAAAAATTAGCACAAAACTTGCTTAACATAATTGCATTTCAACATCTTCATTTTGCGTCATATTTTCATGTTGGTCTGCTAACTTTATTTTAAAGTTAGCAGACCAAGCAGTTTCAGTGATTTAGAGTAAAGAAAATAATAAAAGAGCACTAAACTATCAAAATTTTGCATTCATTTGGTTTTCTCAGCTTGGTCTGCTAACTTTATTGACATGGAGAGAGGTTGACCACGCGGGTTTTTCGGGTTCTACTCAGAAGAGGGAAACCTGATTTAGCAACATTCATCTCAAGCCGGCCTGCATAGTGCAGTGTTCGCAGACGCCTTACTTACATTCAGATCAAAAAGTACCCGGAAATTCGCCTTTTCACGAACCTTTCTTGAGATATTGTTCTAGTCAGATGGTTCGTGGGAAATAACTTGGTAAAGAAATTAGTGTTTTGCGAATTTTGAAGTTCTTTTTTGTGAAGTTTGTCTAAAATTGTATATGGCCAAGAAAATTGCATGTGTTGAAGCTTTTAAAAATTAAAAAATAGAAGTCTACGGAGAATCAACACTGCCAGAAATATAGACAAAACGAGTGATACAACGATTTCAAATTGAACCGCAGTACGGTTGATGATTTGCTTTGTTCCTGACATCTATTGACCTCTTTAAACGTTCCAAAAATAAACAAAACTATGCTTGAAAATCGTCAGGACGATAGCGACCGACCTTGGGCTCTTGTTTGGAACGATGCAGAGTATTATGCGCGATATTTTGGTGCAACTTTTGCGGAGATTGCCGAACTTTTTTCCGATAACCTCATTTTGTACGCGACTATTTGACAAAAAACAACGTTAACCTCATTCCGCAAGCTCTGTTTGATCTGACATGGTCTCGTCTGACTTTTTTCTGGTACCACGACGCAAGTCCACTCCGCGAAAAGCGTTTTGACATATTTGAGTAGGAAAAGCTAATTCGGGACTCTGAAAGTTATACCAAAAATCGGCATATGAATAATGTTACGAAGATTGGAAGTATCGTTCGAATATGTCTGTTTCATGTAATGAAGGAGACAAAAGAAGTATCAAATCTCGTTTAATAGAGAAATCCCGAATACTTTTGCTCAGAAGGTGTTCTCCTGAAAAATACCCATTGATGAACAGACCTGCAATATCGTGGTATGTGAAAGAACTGAACTACTTTCTGAGGGGATACTTGAAATAGTAGATCTATGCGGACAGGCCGGCATCGATTTTAGCTAATAAAAAAGTGTTGGAAAATTGGACCGCCAATATACAGTTTATCAGATGTTCCCATTTTCCATCATTCCATTTATTTGTAAAACACCCTGTACAATAAAGCAGCTTAAGTGTCAAAAATATTTTATATATTTTTGTCCATTGAGCCGCTTTACAATAAAACAGAGCGTAGCAGGATATAAATACATGTGCCTAGCACTGACACTTCAAACGAAACCTATACTGACTGCCAGTCACTGGTCAGGATATGTTTTGTTTGCTCTTATTTATTTAGGTTTACTTAAGGCTATCAAGTTAGGGGAGATATTGTGTTTGTGTGTGGATTTATATCCGCTCAAATGTCCTTGCCGCAGCAAGTATGATTGTATGAAGAATATTATATAAATATTTGTTCTATTTAAAGTTTACTTTTGATTTTCAATGACCAATAATCCTCTGCATTTTCAAGTGCAATTGATTTATTTATAAGTTGTATTTGAAGAAAGCCCAAATACAAATGTTTGTAAACTACTCTTTTGAGTAAGCTTTTAATTTGGAAAAAAACTGCAATTGTAATAAATATTGTGAGAACAATTTTCATTTAATATTCGTTTGAATTTGAAGCAATAAAAGAAGACAATTAAAGAATTAATTTCCATCATAACAAGTTTCGCAACGCTTTCTTGCTTGGGACGGTATTTCAAAAAATTAAACACAAAAAGAATATCTTAAGATAAGCGAATCGAGCGATTTACTGCAGAGCAAAATCCCAGAACGATATGTGAATCTCAAACCAGATTCTTGCCAAAAGAACCCAACAAAAAAAAAATCGACTGAAACTTATTAAAATCACTAACAATTCAACTACTAAGCCGATATCAAAGCAATGTAAAAGAAGCTATAGCAGGCTCAATCAATTACCTTGTTGGGCTAAATTGATTAACTGAAAACTGGCGATACTAGGTATATTTAAGAACGACGAATCCACTCTAAAAACTATAAAAAACATTTCGAGTGTTCATAACGTGATACGCTTCCAAGTAAAAATTTCTAAATAATAATTTTCATGTTTAGTTGACCAAAATGCATAGAAAAATTATAGCGAGATATGGTCCGCAGACAACAAACGTCTATTGGAACATTGATCAGTGCTCATTTGCTGTTTAAAATTTTGTAGCGATCTTGGTATAGCTTCAACAGACCTTGGTAGCACCAACCTGCAACCTGGCAACACTGCCATGTGATGCCACTGACTTGACAGCACTCTTCACTCTTCCTCTTCTGCTCAAATGACTGCAAACACTTGTCCAATCGAAAAAAAACATCCTACAAATTCAATAAACTATGAGCCGGTCGTCGCAGCGTTGCCACACTTTTAGTTGGTTTTTGCCATTCACATAAAACTAAACTCAATTATCAATACCGACTTAACAATAGCCTATGACAAACGAATAATAATCAGCAAATTGTTTTCCCCCCTTCGTTGCTCTTGTATTTTAAACACGAAAGAGACTTTGCGAAAGGGATAGCTATGTATACATACAGCTACATTTTTCATAGCGAGTCGTATAGGTCACACTTGACTTTGTTTGTATTTCTATTAAAATATACAGAGGCAATAGAGAAAAGTATTTTAAAAATGCATGCATTGAGTATATTCACCATTTGCGCATGACATGCCAAAGTAATTGTCTTAGCATTGTTCATTATTGTTCTTTTTTCTAGTTTTGCTGAGTATTATAACACTTTTTGTGTAAAGTGTGACCGAATGAACAAATAATACAAAACACCGTAAAAATACAGACAAATATACTATTTTTGCCGAACTGAATCGATATAGAAAAGAATTTAAAAAATGCATGCATTGAGTATATTCACCATTGTTGCTCCCTTTTTTCTAGTTATTTTGTGCACTAATTATTATTTTATTTATAGAATGACCGAATGAAGCAATAGTCCAAAACACCATAAAAATATCTTTCGCATAGATTTTCAATTTAATTTGGTATTTTTGCTGTTTATTTTCCTGTTTGTTATCATTTTCCGTTTTAATGAAACTATATTTCAAACTTTCGCACCCGTACAATTTTTGTTTTGTCTATGTTTCTGATCTGCTCTAACAGCAATGAAGGAGAATTTGCTTCTAGAGTTAAAAATCAACACGAAATATTGATAAATTAAATAATTTTGTTGATTATATACAATAATAAAACTAATATATAAAATAAAACATCAAAACAAGGAAAATATAAAATAAACAAATAACTAAAACGCCGAACACACACAATGAATTCCAATGTATATTAATTAATTGAGACATAAACTATTTGCGAATTACAAACTGCTGTAAACTCTACGAAAAGTACCGTGGTACACACCATTCAAATGTCTAATAAAATTGTACTAGTATTATAATTTAATTACTATTAGGAGTATTGTACGTTCCATTCTCCAATGCGTAACAAACTTTATGACAAACATATAATAACTATCCTCGCTATATGTAAAATATAAAAAAGTCACCGAATTTGTTTACTTCAATGGCTAGCAATTTTCATTGTTTTCCATATTTTACCCTGTATTTTTCATGAAGTAGTTGAGTAAATGCGTACGCTTTACTCGCTCATATGCAAATCTCGCACTGTGCTACAGCTTAATGAGCGCCTCAGGTGCACTCCTATGTTGCACATCAGCATACCCCACACGAACACACACACATACACTACTCTACAAACGTAACTTGAGCGCTTGAATTGCTCGAGGAAAATTGCGTTTTGCTGCAGTTTATTGTTGTTGGTTTTGTGGCAAAAAAAAAAAAAAGAAAAAAAAGTGCTTCGTTCCATGCTGACAGGAAACGGAAATTACTTTGCAAACACTTTTGTACAGCAACGCTTCAAAGGCATAGATGGCAGCACCATTGAGACGTCGTATATAAATGTCAAGTGCCTTGTTGTTTACTACACTTTACAACTTTTACCACACTCCATTCACTTTCTCTATTCAGTGATTTGTTTTTTAGTTTTTTTTTTTTTTTTTTTGTATTTTAATATGCTGTCCATATATGTAAGCAATATGAAATATGAATTGCGGTTACTTGAGCACCTCAATTGAAAGTCGTGCAATGAATTTCTTCTGGTAACTCAGGAAAGTCAGTTTGTATGCCCGTAGCATATTTTACGAGTATATGTCGTCGTTGCCGTTTTCGTTATTGCCCCTCCTGTTGGGCGCCATTTTAAACGGCTTTTGCGCTTTTATGACTAAATCCACTTACACAGTTAAATGTATCTCAAGTCAGCTTATAGGTTGCTTGCAGTGTCGCTACATATATACATATATATAAGTAAGTCAGTGTGGAGTATGTGTGCAATTTCTACTTCGTATGAACTTCTTATTGAAAGTTTTTGTAAGTTAATTTATGGGCAAGCGTTATGTTTTGCCATGCTACATGAGTACCTTCGTATGTATAATGCATACTCGTATGTGTGCGCTTTAAATTACCTTCAAATTGAAAATTATTGTATATATTAAGTGAAGTAGCGCATTTAGACTTGATACTTGATAGTAGAGTTGAATGTTTGCGACCACATTGGTATTAAGACATAAATTTTCTCTAGGTTTTTTGATATATGTTAATGTAGCGCTTTGCTATATATGTGTGTGTGGTATATAGAAAAGTCTTCTGCTTAGTTTTGTGTAACATTTAAGTTTGAAATTTTTAAGTAACTCTGCAAATATTTCGCTATTTACATAAAATAAAAAGTTTTTAAGAAAATGTATTTGACAAACTTTTTTATTTCTGAACGATTATATTTTGTTAATTACTTCTGATTAAATAATATCAAGCTACACACACACACACACACATATATTATAACATTTTCGTTGTAATTATGTAACGCCTGTTCTTGTCTTCTTTCCTGTCAATTAGAATATTATGCTCAAAACATCATGGCCTTTTTTACTAAACTTGGAGGGTCATTTACAAACTGATCTACTAGGTTTTTGATTTGGCTTTAACGCGAAAACCGTCCTAGAAAAATAAAACTCTGTTACCGGATTCAGCAGCACTCAATTCATCGGACAAAGCTCAGCCATTGACCTATTATTTTCTAAAGTGTTACTTTAAGCTAATTGCTTAAATTAAGAATTATGGCACTCCAGCTATGTATAAAAACCAGTTGATTCCTTCAAATATTTAACTTACAATGACAATTATTTTTAGCAGAATGAATGCGTATATTTTTCCGTCCAGAGAAGAGAATAAGTCATAGTTATGATCCCGAAATCCGAAACGTTTAAAAAAGTAGGCGTCATAATTTCTCAGGATGTTATCCAAGTATTTTATCGCATATGAATTGATGGAATGAAGAACAAAACAAGAAAAAACGTTATCTTCGGTGGTATCGAAGTTTAAATAGCATTCACATGAAGTTTCAAGCTGTGAATTTATGTAGGTATTTAAATGTAAATCTGACAGGCAAGTTTATTGAAGCTTATACTAAAGTAGGCGTGCCTGTCTATATATATATCCAAAGTTCGTCCATATGAAACCAAATGTGAAATTGATTTGGCCTGAAATGATAAAATTTTTCATGTTTGTATGGGCGTTACCTCAAAAAGTGGGAGTATCGCATCCATTGCTATATATGTGTGAAGAGTCGATTCGTAAGAAGCCACCATGTCAATTTTTAAGGTGATTTGGCAACTTTAAAAAAAAAACGTTTCTTACAAAAAGTCGAAAGTGGGGGGAGGGGGTGGTTTGTATGGGATTTACCTCAAAAATTGGACGTGGCATGTCAGTTTTAAAGCTCCATTGAACTACAGTAAAAATATATTAAAAATTGGTGCCCAAAACATGCGCAGCAACAACCAGTCAGACAGGCAGACAGACAGGCAGACAGACATACAGACAGGCAGACAAGCAGACAGAAGACAGACGCAGAAACAGACCGACAGACAGACGGACACGGCTAGATCGACTCGTCTCGTCGAGCTGATCAAGTATACATATATATATATATATATATATATATATATATATATATATATATATATATATATATATATATATATATATATATATATATACTTTATGGGGTCTATGCTGCCTCCTCCAATGCGTTACAAACTTTTAGGCAAACTGATAATACCATTTAACACTATATGTGAAAATTCTAACAATAAGAAAAGTTGCCGTGTGTACTCGACTTCCAAATACCCTGTACCTCGTTTAAGTCGCCTTATATGAATCATAGACTAAATTCTTTAGTGGTCCGATCTGAATACCTACGGGATATTTTATTTGAATTGATGTTTGATGCAAGGTTGATACGAGTACCAAGATAAACATTTTTTGTGCAAAAACTCGTTCTATTTGCTTAAAATATTTAAAGATTTCGCGAATAGACGTTTGCTTCTTGCATACAGAAATAGATTTTTGGACCGCTTTTTCACATAGACTTCGCAATGCTAATATACCAGCATAATCAATAGTGTTGGCCACAGCCTATGCGACAGCTTTATCGAGACTTTCAATGACTTCAGTGGCTTTTAAAGGATTTGTGATCTGTATTTCGCCTTGGCCGTCATCATTAGATTCTGCGGCATCTTTCATAAAATCAATCGGTTCTTCGGCTTGGATTGCATTCTACTTTCCAATATCGATTTCAGTGTAGGTATTCTAAAATAAATAAAGCAACAACTAAATGAACAGGTAGATGAAAACCATGGTCAATAACCTACGGGTTAACAACTTGCAGTAAACTCTGTATGCCATGGACTTCTATATATTGTTTCTGCAATATATTTGTCGAAGTAAGTACAAAAGAATATCATCGCTTTGATTAAACTCTGTTGCATTGAAATACTCTAATAAAAACTTCTAATATTTCACCTACGACATTTGCCTGCAGCTGATTAAAAGCAATCCTTCTCCATTCGCGGATACTAAGCTAATTAAAAACAAAAGCAAACAAAATACATACATAAAGCTAAAGCTAAAGTTTATATATAAGTGCTACCCCTTAAAGTGGGGTTATTATGTTTACTTAATATTAATTATCTGAAAAGAGAAAAGAAGTATCCAAAGTGTTCAAATTTGAAGTCTGTATCTCTTATAGATTCGCAAATCTTTTCGTTCAAACTGAACGACAGTCGAACGGATAGATAAACAGACGGACGGACATGTATATATCGACTCGTCTTCCGATGCTGATCAAGAAGAAATATACTCGTACTTTATAGAGTCTGCCATGTCTCTTTCTGAAATGAATGTGTCGCTGCCTCAAAATACATAGAAGGCTCTTGAACGACTCTTGCGAACGACTGCATATGTTATACGAGTACTTCAAACATACTAAAAGATAACACATGCACAACATACATGTCTACGGACGATACAGCAATCTTAAGCAGATTTCGATGCTCGTTTCAAGCTCTTTACTTTAGTAAAAAATTGGCAAAACTATATGCCAAATTTGGAATATGCCAAAGTGTTATGTGCAGCCATTGCATGCGATTGTACCAAGTTTTGTTCACCAATTTCAGCTGAACTTTGCTAAACAAACATCGATCGATTTTTAAACTTAAAACCAAAATATTTTTACGTACCTATTTCCATTTTATGTACGACTATTTTTGCTGTTTTTGTTTTCCCCAGCACAATGGAACCCGCCCAAAGGCAGTCATAAAATTTTATGTTTTTATGTGCGTTTCACATCGAAATATAAAAAACGGAAATGTAAAATGATTTTCTATTTCCGCATTCCGCATTCCGCATTGCTGAAATGTGTGCGCGATACAATATACATTTATTTTTGCTCTCCGCTTGTGAAAATAACAAAACTAAAACTACTTTCTCATACAAATATTGCGTTCCTTTTTTATGGCCAATTTTTTAGTGCAGTTGAAATTGCATAAGAAGAATAAAATAAAATCAACTTCAAGTGCTGCAGCGTTCAAACTTCGAACTTGCAGCCATAAATGATGACATATATACGATAGTTTGCTATATGCAATTTTTATGCTGCTCAAGCTTTAAACTGCTTGTTTCGCTGATTACAACCGAGGAGAAACATTAAAGTAAAACTTCAAAGGAGTAGCTGCAGTAGACACCGTGGCGCACCACTTTCAGCACGACTGCACTTTGCCAATTTACACGAACGGCGACGTTTGGCATTGGTTTGGATAGGAAAACTTTCATACTACTATACCCGTATGACTATATTCCGGTACAGGAAGCACATAAAAATAATTCGTTAAATGCAACTTGCGCGCGCGCTTTTCCGTTTACTGAGACTACATATTCGGTTGATATATATATATATATATCGATGGCTATGGCGTCAGCACCTTGCAGCCATTTTCTTTATTTTGGCATGTGTGTGTATGTGGGTGTGTGTGTGTGTGTATCTTTGAAACCGGCAATCAACGACTTCAAGTTTTGTTTTATGCAGCAGCTTTCGTCGTCGTATACTCAAAGGCTGCACGTTTTTATTTATTTTATTTTTTTTTATTTGTTCGTCCTTGCAGCTTTACGCTATACTTGTATATACTATATACCTACTTGGATATATTTATTTTAATACCCTTCAATTTAGTGTGACAATGAATATAATCAATTTTCAGATGGTGTGTACACAGCTATCTCCAGTATCTGAATATTCATCAGGCTGCAAGAGTTATTCACTTAGATGATTATGTTTGAATGAATATTTGATCTCTAATCTGTCTAGCTCGAGGTCAATACATTTAAGCTATTTACAGGGTCTTGAAACAGCACAAACATGCAAAACTGCAGAAACGACGTCGTGAGCACACTTGTGCAAAATAATGTGGTGCAACTCTGCACAATTTGCTGTTTCAGTCAGAAATGGCATAAAAAAATCGTTATCATGGCCACTTTATGAGGACTTAAAAATATTCCATATTAGGAGGGAGGACTTTATATTCGGCCAATCGTTTTGGCAAAACCTAATCTCTTCAATCGCCTTAAAGCCCTGGCGGGGAGTAAGCGTCTCGCAAACATACTGCGATGTCTAATCAGTCTATCACTGTATCTGCTAGTGTGCCTTAAAATCTGCTCCTCCACTGTATGCAGATTGCAGGTCACGATGAAGGCTTGAGTCTCGTACATACCAGAGGCAGTCCGTAATTCGTCGCATGGCTCGATTCTGTAATACCTGTCTTCGTTTGTGTAATTTGATTTAGCAGCTATCACCCAAATTGGCACACCGTAGAGCAAAATCGGGGCCAACACAGTGTACATAGACTGATTTTTTGGCTCTAAGTGACGTGGTGCTTCTTCGGTTGATCAGCCACCGCAATTGTTGCATTCTTTGGCCAAATTTTCCGGCCGTAGCTTTCAAGTGGGTTGACCTTCATATTTCATCTCCAGCACCAATCAGCCAATGTGTTAAAGTACTCCTGGAGTAAAGCTGCTGCCTCAGTGGGCAATGACTGGATAGAGTTCAATGAGTAAGAGAATAATTATGAGAATAGGTATGAATGGATAATATTACAAGCCAATTGGAGGGATTGTACGAAATATGTTGTAATCCTATTTAAAGCGAGTTTCATTTCAATGCTGTGTATTTCTTCTATTCAATTGGACACGTTTTTAGGTACGACTTTCCACTCAAGAGTAATCAGCTTATATTCTTCAACAAACTGATATTATATATTAAGAGGTTTTCTGAAGGGTACAAAAGTTTCGAATTATGTTTAACGACGCCTTAGCTTTTGATGCTGGTATTGATTTCATTGATGATTTTTTTGTTTTTTTTTTTTTTTAACTTTGTTATTTTAACACTTTATTCACATTTTTGCCATTCGAGCGAAACGATTTCGTTTATTTGGCATCAATTTCTACTTTCGCGCTGAAGTGCCCGGCATACAAGATTGGAACTGATGCATAAACATGTATGTAAGTAGATATATACTTTTAGGTATACATATGTGATATTTCATTCGTAGAAAATATGCTATAAAACTGTTTTCCAAGGTATTTTTAAATGCTTCCTTTTTTTTAAATCTTATTTTATTATTAAATCTTATTGAAGTGCAGGACTCAACGAGCGAAGAAAACGTATAAAGAACTTTTGAAGTGCATTGAGTTCTGGTAAGAGCTTAGGTGGTATAAAACACCATTAAACGCTGTAGATACTTTTCTCTTGTCCTCTCACTGCATTTTTGTCGCGTTGGCACTCCTTCTTATATACAATACAATCCGTTCATATATAAATGGTTTTCCATTAGGCGTGTCTGAACTTTAAAATTTAATAGAAATAATTGTGTGTGAAATATGACGGAAACCTCAAATCCGAATTTAAGTATAATTCGTATCATTATGTTTTCAAAATGGTATCATTGAAATGGCATCATTTGTATGACTCTGTTGTAAAATTCGAGCTGAATCTCACCAATGGATTGAAGGATGTTACTCCAATTGGTGAATTATTGTTGGTTTGTTGCTATAAACTAGCAACTTAACGTAACTAAAGCGAATAAAGTCTAAGTGCGTTAGTCGAACGAAGTTAGCGCCCAATTCACAACACCTTTTCTGGAAGTAAAGCATAATGGAAACTTTTCTGCAATGCAATGCCCAATATGTGGCAGGTTGCGCCTTCGTATTATTATTATTATTATTATTATTATTATTATTATTGAAGTTGGGGACATATAAACCTGCGACCTAGAAAGATCTATAGTCTGTTCTACAGAGTTAGATGACCTGCCCAAAGCCTATGTGCTGAATGAATCTTAGTACTTTTCTAGGATCCAAGCTTTTCAGTGCCTCCATTTTAATTAAGGGATTTCGTAGCATCTCGAGTCTGCTTCTGGCTATAGCTTCAAATTCAGCGAGAATGTGAAGAGGTGTCTTCTCTGCTTAATCCCAGAATCTGCATTCGGATGAGTTTTGTGTGAGTGTTTCTATAGTCTACAGTGACATGTTAGCAGTCCTGAAAGTATTCTTAGATGGTTCCTACCTAGTCAGAGCATGGTTTTCCCTAAATATTTAACCTTGTTGCTCCACTCTATGCCCTCCGAGCCTAGTTTCTTTTAGTCTAGTGAGCTTGTGCTTCCTAGTAAATAGTATAATGACCGTTTTCGCAGTTTTGATGTTAAGCCCCACCTCACTGCACCAGTCCTGTGTGATTTTGATTATGTCACAGAGTGTCTCTTCAAACTTCCCACTTACTATTATGACGATGTCAACTGCATACCCTAGACACCGTATGCCATTCTCACTTAGTCTACATAGTAGGCTGTCTACGACTAGGCTCCATAAACAGGGAGAAAGTAATCCCCCTTGTGAGCAACCCTTAACTGTTTGTACGCTGTTGGTAGTACTATTCTCGTTTATTTCGGCTGTTCTTGTACTCACTAAGGGTCCACTCCCCTATCTTCATTACATGTTGTCGCATGACACATGTTGTTAAACGCTCCCTCAATGTATAGGAAGGTACATAAAGTGATATGTTTCTGTTCAAGGGATGCCTTAATTGCTGTTGGTCTCGGTGTAGCGGTCTTCGATGCAATACTGTTTCTCGAATATGTTTGGCAATGATTTTCTCCATTAAAGTATTAAAGCTTTTAAATTAAACTAATTTCGACGTAGTGAATTTAGAAATAATATATTTTTCTGAAAGCCAACACAAGCTCTGCTATACGTAACAGATGAAAAAACTTTTCTGACATATTATTGTCCCGCCCAAAGATTTATCTCGAACACATTTTTTCACTTTCGTTGCGTATAAAAAGCAAAAATTTCTGTTTCGTTTAAAGTAGCAGCTTATGTTTCTATGAAACATGTGATGATTTCTATTATAATAGCTCGTCATAAAGAACAAAGCAATGCCATTATTCTAACAATAACAACAACAACTACAATATGCTCAGTAACAAAAAAGAATAAAACAAAGCACACAGATACATTTAAGTACATTTAGATACTTATAAGTATATACATATATTTGTATACTTACGAACATACATCAATCAGTGCTAGACAGGACATGCGGTAACATGGCTAAGTTACCACAAACTGGTCGAATTAGAAAAAAATTGTTATCTATTGTTATCTAAATACATGAATAATAGCAGCGCCAGGATAAAGAGGATTAAAGCGACATTAGTACAAGTACAGTATACATATTTAGATTTTCACTGGCACCCCCAGTAATTCTAGTCACTACGTACTATGTTGGAGGCTTTTGTAGTTATCGATATTATAAAAATTGGTCATTGGCTGGAAGATAATTTCTACCGAGTCGTATTTGGTTACTTTTTTGATTACTTGTTTTGCATTAATAATTCTGTTTGAGTCAAGCTAATCCAGTGTAAGAAGTGATTGTTATTATCTGTTAAAAAACTTAAATTTTCTATAAAAGTCACAATTATTTCTATTATTCAAAAAGTGCCCAATAACGTTAACAGAAATAGCAACGATTTCCATAATAATAACAGTGACTTAACAGAATGTAACATTGATTTACAATAGCAATTATTACTGTGATTGTCAATACTTGCGCATGTCTACTGTTCACATATTTGTAAATATCTTTTTAGTAGGATATTTCTTTTCATTGAAGATAGCTTAAAACATTAACTGCCAGCTTATCAATGTGTGGTTCAATTTTAATGGTCCGTTCTTTAGTTTCACTAGGATATTTATTAATTTGCAGTTCTATTGTGCCCGAGCGGTAGTCTATAATGCCCGAGTGGGATTTCTTCATCTTCTAAACCAAATCTACAGATGCTGTCAGTTTCGAAAACAATGTTGCTTAAGTGTTTTTTAAGTTTCCAATGTTCAGTCAGATAATCTGATATAATTCTAAGAATGTTGTTTTGGTTCTTGTACCCGTAGTGAGGTTGAATTGAGTACATCTTTCAAATGCATAGCTTGCTGCTTGAAAGATACTAGTAAATTTCCCTAGCGATTCGAGGAACCCTATGCAAGGTCCGTAGACTCCATCACTAGTTACTTGCTCCATTAAAGAGCTGCCTAAAAACCTGCTTATTACTTCTGGTTTAATGCTATAACTTGAATTTATATTGTTTCCTCTGCCTTTCACATTGAGCACTACCTTAAACCTTCTGATCAAGTTATATTTCAGGCCGACGTTGTCAATTGGGTACAGTTGGTGGGTAACACTCATAAAATTTCGTACTCTATTACTGATATAGCTCCTTTTTATCGCTGCTACGCCACAACGTTAACTTTCTTTCCAAAAGTAAAAAATTTCGATTCCAAGTTGCGATACCAATTCCTGGCATTGAAAACAAAAGCGCCTTAACACACTATTCATACAATTCAACTATTACAACAAAGTTTTATTGGTTTAATACACTTAAAGGTAGCAAATATAAGATATATGCTTACATACGTATATAGCAACCTTGTTCTCGTAATATATTCGTACAAATATACATAATCATTTGCCCGTCCTAGTGATAGAACAATGATTAAGATGAAACAAACAAAAATGTGTTCCAAGACGTTAACATGAAATAAAAGAAAGGACATTGCAGCTGTATGTAAGACTGTCAATTGTGGCAAGAAACACCAAACCATACCCGACCAGACCAGACCAGTATGAGTCGATAGTTAATCTGTGCAGCGGAAAAACAAACAAACAAACAAACAAACAAACAGACATACAGGATACATACATACTCGCATGTGAATAGGTTGACGCATTCAGTTGACTGAAGTTATATGCTGGTTATTTCAGATACATAGTACGAATGTATCTACAACTTTCGCACTGTCAGCAAGAAAAAGCGATATATCTCATTCATTTCAGTGTCCCGCTACTATTCAACCGCATGCTGTCCATATATAAACACACTTTTCGTTCGTTCGTTCGTTCGTTCATTCAGTTGTCCTTTCGTACAGTTCCGAAGGATGTTTTTATTAGTAGGTAGATTTTGTTGTTGCTTTTGCTTGTTGCCGCCTGTGTATATTATTTTATGGTTCATGGTAATTACAGGTGTCGCTATAATAAATTACCTTTGAATTTACTATACACATTGTTGTATCTCTCTTTTTTGTCATTGTTGTAAATAGTTGTTGTAAAGCTGATGTTGCCACTGCTGCTGCCGCTGCTGCTGGTTGTTGTTGTGGCTATGGTTTCAGATACACGGACAACTTCATGTACTGGCATTGATAAGCTTTATTAAAAAGAGCATAATGAGTTTGCATAAGGTTTATATTATATAGATTCATATGTATATATACATAAATATGTATGTGGAAACTAACATACATACTAGTTGTACATAAACTACCATTTAATGGGCGTTTTTTTACCGATCATAGAATTTTTTATTCTTTAATACTAACTGCAGTTTGATTCAAAAGTCTTTATACATTATGTTATTATGTCGCATCATGTCGACAATCCAATATTGGGCTACTCTTAAGAGTATTTGGAACTCTATTTTATGAATAACGTGCTGAATATGGCAAAAGTGAGCAATGTAACACGTCCAAAGTGAAATATTCATTTTTGTCTTATTTGTACTGTACTAATCAGCTGATTTCATATTTTCTTCGTCGTTCTAATTGCTGTTTACAAACACAGTAACAGTGCATTCACCAGATGCTGATCGCTGATCAGTAAGCAGTTATTAACTGATTGGTAACAATTATTATACTGCACAATGCATACATAGAAACAATTAAATTTTTCAAATTTCTGCAATAGAAAGGATCGATTTGAAATTAGTGAATTAACTATAAATTTTTTTGATATTTGATACTTTTTGAAATTCGTATAAAGTGGCATTCTATTGTTCCCAAATCAGCTTCAAATCGAGGACATACTCTTAAAAAACATCAACGCTGAAGACTGTGGGTTGCAGAATGTTGGTTTTTTCATTGATTGCATTCAAAATCTTTGATTAAATCACGAATTTCGCAACTTTAAGAGTTATCATAACTTTTTGGGATGATTTGAGTAGAAGTATTGCTCGTCAGCAGCACCGGCTTCCAACTTTTAACTAATAGCTTCACGTCTTATAACATGCTACTTAAGCCACATATCGTGTGAGTGAATATCTCCATAGTTTCGTATAAATATGTTCTTATTAATACGATCTGCAATATACGAAAGCAAACAAATTTACGGATATTTCTAACCGCATAAGAATATTTTTATCTTTTTCTTGTTCTATAGAAATATGAGTCGGTTACTAGTACATAAATTTCCACATACATGAACTTCCGACTAGTTACGCCAGCAGTTTTTTATTAAGCAAGTATAGGCTGAGATCTTGTCGCAATATCTTGCATATGTTGAACGCACAAACTGTGGCTATCAAGGCCGAATTGATAATTGTAGATCTTTCATATATGTTACCAAACGTATTCACAGTACGACGAATAGCAAGCGCAGTTGTTTGATTATTGGAATGGTTCTAAACCTAAACGTTTATTTATACATTTAAAAGTTGTAAAATTGTTTTTTCGCTCTATTTGAAGATCTATCAATCTAAAAAATACCCTATAGTAGCATGTAGCTACATACAAGTGTGTGTGGGTGTGTGCTTTATATCTATGTTAAAATGGTGCGCCACATGTCCGATAAAAGTTCACATTTTCCTTTTGTTTTACCTCGCTTATGCATTTTCCTGTGGTTTTTTGTTTTGTTGTTAGTAGTTATGAGTTAATGGCAGCCGCTTTGTCCATGTCCAAGTGTGTATCTGTATCTACAATATCTTTGTATCCGCGTGCGTATATTTCAATATGTGTAATCTTTCATTTTATTAATATCTATTATGTTGTTCATTACTTTGCTGTTGCGGCCACATAATCAAATTAACCATTTCGTTATCCATGCCCAACATAATTTCAACTGTGTTTTTGACATATTTTCATTAAAGTGTTTTTTTCTATATCTGATACAATATATGTATGCATATACTTCAGGGATGTTTTGACATGTTTATTGTGGTATTTATTTATTGTTTATGCTTGTAGCTTCAAGTGGTTAAAACCAAAATAAAACGGGTTTGCTAATGTAGTTTTGAAAGTTTTATATACTAATGAATTGGCTCATTTGTATGTGGTTTAGTTGGGGATTAGATATATGTATGAAGTGTAAGATTTATTGAGTGCTGTTTGTATAAAGCTGATGCTGAGAATGCTGTTACACATATATTTATGAGCTCATGATAAATAACTATATTAATTTTTTATACTTTCTATTATCTTTTCAGGTATGTAGCTGTGAATTTTTGGCTAAATTAAGATTTTGAATGTAAGTTTTGTTAATAATTACAAATTTATTAGCTTCTAAGTAATAGAAAACATTACAGATTACACTTTTTAACGAAGCATTAAAAAATACTCAGTATAAATATATATAGAAAAATAAAATTTGTAGTGAAATCTGACGAAAGTAATCAGAAAAATATCTCAGAAATGTTCTAGATCTCATGAACAAAACTGCATTCTATTTAGAGTCTTAAGAAAAATGGTCTTTACAATACTATTTTCCGACATTCGCCCAATAATTTCTCTTAGAAATGCAATAGCATAGTTTGTAACTCCTCTATTGGCTCGATCAGCACAAACTCCTTTAAGAGCATTTAGATTTAATTCGAAAGAAAGAACCTCCCATCCGGCGAGTCTTTGCGCTGATCCTTAAGATATAACAGCCTACATTTAGTAGTTAATGGTTACATTACAACATCTCTCATCGGACAACACGGAGATCTAAGATGGTTGCTTCTTGTTATCAAAGATTGAGGGAATAGAGCGCATATGAAATGCTGATAAATAGACAGACGGACAGATAGACAGACGGACAGATAGACAGACGGTCGGACGGACATACCGAAAGACGGACATACAGACATACATACAGACAGGCGGACAAACAGATGGACATATAGACATAAGGACAGACACACAGAAGGACAGACGGACAAACAGACAGAAGGACATACGGACAGACGGACATATAGGTTAGTGGACAGACAGACAAACAGACAGACCGACGGACAGATATGACTAGCTCGATTCGACTTGTCGAGCTGATCAAGAATATATAAACATAATTTATAAGGTCTCTGATGCTTTCTTGAAGACGTAATACTGACAACTGTGTCGAAGTCTTTCTCTCTATATGCAGAAATAACCTGCATACAGTCATCTGAGATGTAGAGTCCACAGAGATATTGATTTTACTAAAACTTCCTCACATATTTGTAATTAGAGTAAACCCTGCCAAAGAAATTTCTACTTATTATATTTAATGAAATACCATTTTAGTAATTCACCTTTGTCTGTACTTTATCTCTACTAACTAGCATTGTTAAATCAAAAGTAATGAATTAATTAATATTAAATTATCACTACCAATGCCTTCAGTATCATTCGTTATATATTTTGATGAAAACTTATTTCGCATTGTGTCTACGTAACTAATATTTGTTTCATTTCAATAATGAAAATATAAAATCCACAAACAATTGTTATAAATAATGTAAAGTAATTTCCATTTGCCAATTAGACAACAGCATATTTAAATGGAAGTATAATGAAAACTAATCCGCACACGCTCATAGATACATTCGTACAAATATCATTTAAAATACGCAGATATGCGTACATGCTGCAAGAAGGACATGCACGCATACCGAGAAAATAATCTTTTAAACTTTAATTTAAATTCAAATTATAATTTGAATATATAGGCTTATATGTGCATAGCTACATACGTATCTATACACGTATATAATAGAATATATCGTATATATTGTATATAGTACGCCTTGACGCGCAGCAAAGTAGAGCAAAGACACCTAAAACAGCACACACTAACAACTATTGTGCATAGATGCTCGTATAAGGTAAACAAATCTACAAATCTACAAATCTCTCTCTCTCTCTATATATATATATATATATATATATATATATATATATATATATATATATATATATATATATATATATATATATATATATATATATATATATATATATATATATATATATATATATATATATATATATATATATAATATATACGCCCAGCTATATAGTATGTATATCTTTTTAATTATACTAAAACGTGTGCATTGAATTCATATCTAAAGTCAGGTCACTTCAACTATGGCAAAGCTAACGAACTGCGTTCGACTCAGTCACACTCAGTAACCGAGATATGTCAAAGCTGCAGATACATTCGAGTGTATACTGTGTAACTTTTAGTTTAGTGCGTTGTGTTTTCATTTCTTTTTTATATAATTTTTTTATTTTTTATTTTCAAACTAGTGACACACTAATCCGATTAGCCTAGCCTAGCCTGACATTTTTTGCTGCACATGCGGCGACGACGCACACTCAGGTGACTACTGGCGCCAGTTAGATGTATGTATCTGGAATCGAGTGCTTGATTAAGAGCTTACGAATGAAAGCAAAAAGGTTACAAACAACAGCAGCAAAAAAAAAATAGTCTTCAATTGTCAAGTAAACACATACATTTTTGATGCAGATAACATAAATTGTAAAACTGTGTAAAGTAGCTTCAAATTTTAGATATACATATGGGTACTTCACGCAATTGTAGAGCTTTAATGATAAAAATTTCATGATATAACATTGCAAGCTAAATTGCCTTTTCTTGGAATTAATAGTTTTTTCGTTAGTTATTGTGCAATGTAATAGAGCTCTTGCATGGTTGTTCACACTCTCAAAATTGTCTCTATCCACTGGCAAATATTCGTTTTCATTAACATGTGATTGCCAAAATAACGTTCGCTTTATATAAAAATCTATTTCTATTTGTTTTGATTTGATTTGTGTTTTTTTTTTTAGAAACAGTAAAAAAGTTTAAAAAAGTTATTGGCTTTTAAAGCGCAAAATCGGTAAGCGCAAAATAATTGTTTCACGAATTCGATCTACAATTCGATGAAATGATTGTGATGTTGAGCTGTTTCAGTTGATAATAACGTTTATAAATCGCTTACTTCATTGAAAAATACGTAAATCGTAAATTCATTAAACAAAAATTTAACTAGTACGCAGAACGAATGCATTCATTCCTGCTGTTAAATTTATACATTCATTCACATTCAATTTATGAATGCAGCTCATGCTAAAAAATTCTTATTTTAGCCTTACATTATCATTTTGAATGAATGAAATAACAATTCCTTTCGCTATCAAGCCATGAATACTCATGAATTTAAGCGAATGTTTGCAATGATTCGAATCAATTTACTTTGTCGAACGCTTGCGGTGCTGCAAGGAGTTGCTGAAATGAGACAACATTGTCATTTTTCCGTTACGGTTTCCCGTCATCTCGTTTCGAGCTTTGGTAGCCCAAAGATTTCCAATTTCTTCAGCACTCTCCGATTTTGCAAGAGATCACCCAGAAAAAAAGAATATAGAGAGAGTAACTAAAGTGAAGCATTTTTAGAGCATCAGAGTGTATTGAATTCAGTCATGCATTCATTCAGTGCCTTGAATGAATAAGAATAAACATACAGAGGTGACATTGTAATCTCTTTTGCTTCAAAATATCTAAACTTCATTCATAAAAGTAAATTTTATGTATGATATTTTGAGATTTTGAATGAAAAAGATTTTTGTGTCACCAGATATTCATTTCACAAACAATGTATTCAATTTTAATTCATTAAATGAATGGATGCATTCATTCACATTCGTTTGAATGTGTGTGTTTCATTTGCGGTTTGAAGAGCATTTATGTAGGGCTCTAGTACAAAACTACCACCCGCTTTTAGCTTTTTGCATGAACAACTTTTATATTATCACCTTTTTAACTGAACTACGCTAGAATGTTTTCATTTAAGTATATGCTGTACATTTGTCAAACTAGTCCTAACACACCAAATGAAAGGCCTCACCAATTATAACCTCATGAAACTACTCCGAGCATTAATTTGTGAGATATATGCGCAAATCTTTGACATTTTATATGCTTTAAGGTGTTAATTTTTATTTGGTTTAAGCAGCGATAACAATCTACAATATGTGCACCATAAATCATACCATTTTATCATTATTTTTATCTTAACTTAAGAGCATGAGATACTTAGTATAATTGTGCGCTGAAATTTCAATTAAATATTTTATTGCACTGATTTAAATATTAATTAGCAGCACACACAAAAAAGAAGCTTAAGCCTACTTTTTATTACATCAACACGTTGCGCATATAAAAGCCACAACAATTAAGTAACAATCAGTTGAAAAATACTTATCTAAATTGGTTATTTTCATTTGTTTTTTTTTTTGTATTTGGTTTATGCCTGTTTTTTTTTTTTTTTTGACAATTTCAGTCAAATTGTCTATTTACGCAATGCACAAAGCGTCGTACGCGTGCTCTGAACGCCAATAAACAATTTAAAGTCCGCTCAAATGCGTTGCATAAATTAAAATCGCAAAGCGAAAATTATTTAGGCACATATTCCCTTTGTACAACAACAAAGCCACCCGCCCAGCCTACAGATGAGCCACATGCGGCAAGGATGTGTAGCAGCGCCTAAAAGCATGCCACAAAGCAAGCAAAACGGAAACAAGCCATAAACATCCAACATACAACAAACAACAACAACAAACAACAAGGAAACAAACTCAAACACAGCAAATGAAATGTATGCAAAGTGAAAGATGAAAATGGCAGCGGCAGAAGATTCGGCAGGAACTACGAGTAAAAACCATCTATCCATTCTAACGTTCAAATGCCCAACACATGCACATGATTAACTTTACGAGCTTTGTGCCATTTGCCTTTGGCTTTGTCTTTTGTTTAGCGTTATTTTTACGGCACCCAGGACTCCTTTGGTATCCTGCATATACGTATGCCAGTATATGTGTTTAGTATTCACCGTGCAAAGAGCAAGAGTAGCTCCTTGAGCCTGTTGTGTGATGTTTTACTATGGTTTCATTTCATTTCATTACGTTTGGCTTATTTTTGCTTATGTAGTACATATGTATGTAGTTAGTATCACTGGCTGAGTAATTAAGCAAAGTATAATTCCGTACCATTAAGTAATTTCACTCAAGCTCTGACAAACTGACTGAATGACTGACTGAATGACTGACTGAATGACTGACTGAATGACTGACTGAATGACTGACTGAATGACTGACTGAATGACTGACTGGTTGAGTTAGTGTACGTGTGTGCAAGTTATAAAGTGAAGCTGAAGTCCATGACTGACTGACCAACTCACTGACAATGTATGCATGCACGTACATATTTAGGTAGCACTTCTTTACGACTGACTGTTAATTTATCGCTAACTAAATGAACTTACTGACCAAGTAACATACTCAGATACACACACGTATACACTAACATAATCTATGATATACATATATATATAAACTTGCACGGACAAGCGCTTGGCAGGCTATAAAATCTACTTTTGGGTATGGTTAGGTATACTTATTTGTGGCAACATGGCGTATACTGCATACGGTAACCTCATTGCGCATGCAAGCAAAGTTAAGCATACGCCATGTGCCTTTTAGTTTTGCTTTGCTTTACATAAAACAACAAAATGTTATGCTTATTTCGTTTAGAACTTTTGCACAATTTTTAATGAGCTGCCGGACTTTTAGCTGTTTAGGGAGAAAGAAGTTTTGTTTTGAGTTGGCTTTCTAATATTGGCTGAATTTGGCTTTGTATTGCTTACACTTTGATTTAACTCTTTAGTACTCACTGCTTATTGAACTGCAAATAATTTTCTAAATCAGTTTAGTGCACACTAACGCTGTTGCATTTTATGTAGTGTGTAATGCTTGTAAGTTTCACTTTAAACTGAATTCGCTCGTCGGGTACGTGTGAGCCCGTACATGTAAAAAATGTACAGGTTCCCCATGAAATGCAGATCTGTTGAGCACTTGAAGAAGAAAGTAAGCAGCCCTGTGAAGCCGTTTAAATTTTATGCGCTGTAGGAGAAGGGGGTAGTTTGCAAAAGTAGAAAGTTCTTTAGCCATTCTCTTGGACCCGGTCAAATTAAGATTATTTTGCAAACGACCCAAACAGCTCACAAACGTCCATTAGGACACGTGTCACCTGGGTAGGCCACAGAATCTCCGTGGTAAGCAAATTGTGAGAATTCAAGGCTGACATAACCGTAATACAGGAAATGCGACGGATAGGGCAGTTCGTCTCAGAAAAGGCATCTTATGCCATTTATTATAGTTGCCATGCGAGGAAGCACAAATATTGAAGCAGTTTCGTGGGTAGCAGGATTTCTGCACACAACGAAAGTCGCAGACGCTGCGGCCAAAGATGAATTTTACGAGCGTCTCGAACGTCTCTATGAGCGCTGCCCCAATTACGCTGTAAAAATCATGCTTGGCTATTTCAACGCCAAAATTAGGAAGGAAGGAATCTTTGGCCCAACAGTCGGAAAATTCACGACGCTAACTCCAGCGGAGAGAGGCTAATCGATTACGCCGCAGGTCGGAACATAGTAATTAGTACCATCATATTTCCATCAGTCTTCCGATAAAAAAATAAATAATCAAATAGAGCATGTTACGAACGACAAATTGCACGCATCGAGTGTGTTGGATGTGCGAACGGTACGGGGTCCCAACATCGACTCGGACCACTACCTTGTGGCAGCCAAAGTACGCACCATGTTCAGCATGCTGCATTCCGCACGTACCAACAACTAACGAAAGCTAGCCGTCGGAAAGCTACAATCACAACAGACCGCCGAACCCGTTTCAGCCAGACTCTCAAAACTGTTCCGGGATTCCTCTCCAGCTTCTTAAGATATAGGTAACAGTGGGGACATATCTCACACTTCATGGATATGGCTGCCAAGAATCATTGTGTACACCAGACATGCGACGAACGTTTGCTATGACGTGTCGCCGAGCTACTGCAGATAAAAATGCCGCTTACAAACGAACTCTGCAGTCGCGAGCAATGCGAGCTGTTAGAGAACGATATCGTGAGAAACGGAGAGAGGAGAAATGCCTTTTTCAGACGCAAACAAAAAGGAACAATAAAGTCATGAGCTTGAGGATGTTGAGATGTTAGGTACTAGAAATAAAGCTCGAAAGTTTTATCAAAAGGTCAAGCGTCTGACGAAAGGTTTTAAGCCCGGAGTTTCTCTCTGCAAGGACAACAATGGAATTCTGTGTTCGAGAAACAAATTTTTCCTTTTTCAAGAACTTTCAACCTAAACCACAGTAGTTCGTACAAAAGATGATGAAAATTTCACGTACCGGTGACTGGTGCACCCGAATGGATACATTCGTCTTTCATTGATCTTATCCAATTCTCTCCCACAATACGAACTCCAGGTGCACTTGGCGGGCAAACCAGGTCAGCTGGACAGCAGTTTTTTCTTTTCTTTTCCGAAATATTTTCTTAAAGTGAATGAGAAACTGATGTATCATTCGAAATCTCTGAAAGCTATATTGTAAAAAAAAAAAAAAAAAAAGAATCCTAAACATATATTATTCTTACATATGTTCTCACTGGTTTTGAGCAAACCTTGGACAATCAAGTGTGCCCATGTCCATCAACACCTTCAACACTATGTTGCACACACTTACCAACACATTTAGTGCTGTTTTGTTTGCCTGAATATTTTTCCACATGACTAACACTATCAGTTTGGCTAACTGATGTCCTTGATGTAGGCGTGAGCTCGCTTTAGCTTTGCCAAAAACTTCCTGCATGACTCGCCAACAACCGCAAACATATCCTATTATCCATTTTGGCACACAAAAAAAAAAAACAGACACTCACACAAAAGCACAAACAAGGACTACCTGACTGCTAGCCGCAACGTTTGCACAACATGTAAAATGATTTTTTTTTTTTGCACTCTGCGCTACTTTGCGCTTTGTGTCGTCCTTGTTGTCCTGCGAGTATGTCAACTGACTTCCGTTGCGCTTAATAGGTGTTGATATGTCATTGTTTGTATATTATTTGTTATACAAAATGTAAACACACACACATACACATACACATAGCCACTATAAGGATAGAGATTGGGGAAAATTTAGACCAGTAATAGCTTCCGGCAGCAAAATTTAATGTGTATCTGTGTTGATTTTGCATTGCGCCATACGCTGTTAGGCTTTCTAAATATTTTAATAATCATGCGCTGCATTAACTTCTGTTGCCAGGATGAAATATATTCTGTACTAAGTGTATTTTTATCGTTGTTTTTGTTTTCAATGTTGTAATTGCATAATAACAATGTTGTTGTCGCCGGTAAATGATTTTGTGTTAAACAAACATTGTAAAATACACACAGATGCACACCCACACACACACACACATACAGATACAATTGTATCTACATGCATAAATATGTATGTCGATGTATATATTCGTACATTTACAT
The DNA here is from genome assembly GCA_035044765.1 of Leucophenga montana. Lineage (NCBI taxonomy): Eukaryota > Metazoa > Arthropoda > Insecta > Diptera > Drosophilidae > Leucophenga > Leucophenga montana. Next base: position 124,874 of record JAWNNQ010000334.1, on the reverse strand, counting down.
GTGGTTGAGTATATTTATAGCTCTCGTTACACTCTGCCTCGCATAGAGTCCAGAAAAAAATGTTATACTATGCCCAAAATAAACATTTACTATGTAGAGCTAGCAAATTCCTGTGCATCAGTATAATTTTTATGCGTAAATACGTGGGAAGTTCAATAATACAGTGAAAATCGTATGGTTTAAATTGAGGACGATTTAAAAATTATACAAAACAAGTAAAAACGCTAGAGTTGAAGTTTGAAAAACCTGTACTATCATTTGAAATCGCTCTCGTATTTGATATTGTCGCGTTTCGGTATTCAATTGTACGGACATGTGTATGTATAAAAGTTATATAAAAATTAAGAAAGAGGCAGAGAGAGAGAGAATAAATAGAGAGAGAGCAGAACGAACATATACTTTGAATGCCATGTAAGGTCACTTAAGTTCCTTCCCAGCTGAATTAACAATTATTTTGATATTTGCCTAAGTAAATACTAGTATAAAGTTCACTTAATCAAATAAGGGAAACAGTGCAAACAAGTGCGCACTAGAATACTATTTGTACACGTATACTTCACCACACCATGGTGAAATTATATAAATGGTGAAAACTTATCCACATATAAATGTGAAATATGAAGGAAAATGTTGTGCTAATCTGTAGCGCAACATACTGATCTTAATAAAATTGTTAGGTATAGTAAAAAATCAAAGGCATTACGTGCACCAACTCATTTAAAAGCGTTGCCATTAAAACTATGCTTGTAAATTAGAATTAGCGATTAGTGGGATGGGAGAGATTCTATTTATCAATTTTGATGCTTCAAGCTATTATAATCGTTGAGTAGTAGATCTACAGAAAGTCAGTGTGACAGACGAACATCGACTCAGCTTCCAATACTGTTCAACAATTTACTTGTATGTATATTGTTATAGATCTACGGATCTGAATTTAAAAGTATTCACGTATTTTGCCACAAATCCGAAGAGCATCTCAATCCGAATGCCAGACACTCCCTCTTACACTTCATTTCGTCAAATTATTTTAAGTTTCTTACATCATTCCACTTTGCCTAAGTGCTGTCTTATATACAGATAACTCCTGGAAATATTGATTAATTTCAAAACGTATACTTGTGCCATTTTTTATGTAACCAGTAGTCTGTTCATCCAAGTAATTCCAAATTTACACGTCCAAGTCAATTGTTCTACGATCTTCATAAGTGTAGTCGTATAGTGCCTGGTTTTCATAGTATTGTTTTCAGACGTGTAACCATGGTGAAACAGTATAAGGTAACATGCACTAATTTGTACGTTCTTTCAACGGTGAGATTGTTAGAGTCTACGTAGATGGAGAATTTGTTCCGTATTCTGGCAACTAAAAACAAAGAAACCATAAAGAAACATAAAGAGCGCAGCTAGCTAAAGTATGCCACCACAATATTATTTAACCATACGTGCAACGTCTCTCTCTCTCTCTCTCTCTCTTTCTTTTAACATGCGCTGTTGCTGTCAATGTTAATTTGACTCGCGATCACTTTCTTTTAAAAAATACGAATACAATTAAATGATTTCGAGAAAGAGATAGTTTAAGGCAGGAAATAGCCAAAAACGAAACTATTTCTGCGCGGTATTTTGTAGTCTGGGATGAAAGTTAAACAAAAGGCCAGCCTCTTTATTTTCTTTGTATGAGTGGAGGATAATCTGATATGGATTCGAGTCAACAGGCGTATTTGAATCTGAATTCTATTCTAGATTCGGATACGTGGATACATAAACTCGGATTCGTAGATTCAGGTTATTGTATTCGTAGTCGAATTCGGGTTTGTGGATACACGAATCTGTGCATCATTAATTAATAATGGTTAAGCATACAGCTGTAAACAATCAACGGGTGGTTCGAAGAACGATTGTTTAAAACTTTATTCGATCTCCGGAATATTTAGAAAAAATTAAGTTTTTCATATTAGGTACCCAAAAAAGTATTTAACGGAACAGATTTTGGTTTAAAGTCAAATATCTTTCGTTAGATCTGTATCAGCTACAAAACTGATATGTATACCTCCAAACTTCTATTTAGTTCCAATGAATCGAAAAGGTGCTCAGTATAATCTTTGATGCCGAAGATAACAACAGTTCACGTTGAGCGAATAATTATTCAGAGAACTTCGTCGTTTTAGTTCTTCGCCAAAAATTATAAATTAAAGTTAAAAGTATCTAATAAACTTTTTCTCACACAGTTTTGTGTATTACACACCTAAACTTACAAGGTTTAATAAAATTAGCCAAGCTCCGATCATTTGTTCTTTCACTGGAAGTCGCTATCAAATGCAGCTCCAATTTGTTCCAAGCTTAAAAGCGTTTAATTAGAATTGAAATTCGAGAATTTTAATTTATACATATATATATATATATATATATATATATATATATATATATATATATATATATATATATATATATATATATATATATATATATATATATATATATATATATATATATATATATATATATATATATATATATATATATATATATATATATATATATATATATATATATATATATATATATATATATATATATATATATATATATATATATATATATATATATATATATATATATATATATATATATATATATATATATATATATATATATATATATATATATATATATATATATATATATATATATATATATATATATATATATATATATATATATATATATATATATAAATTCATTGAACTGCCCTCGCCTCTATATATGTGTATCTCGTTTGTTGGTATTAGTAAATTATTTAAGCCTCACTGCGCACATTGAACGTTCTGTGCTACTTCGTTCAATGTGTGTGTGTGTGTGTGTGTGTGTGCAACTTATTTGGTCGTTTTATTAGTTTTCGAAATTTAGGTTAATTAAAAATTTATTTGCGGCTTTCTCTCTCCGAAAATATTTTCATTTGCAGCAATGTTGTTTGTTTACGTATTTGATAGCACTCGCTTTCGCTCTCTCTCTCTCTCTCTCTCTCTCTCTCTCTCTCTCTCTCTCTCTCTCTTGTTCCATCAGATACATTTCAATTCAGTATATGCATTTATATATTATAGGATTGCATTGTAAATGAAATCGATTTTACACTCATTGAAATTTTGTGCAGTAGAAATAGCTACACATACAGACACACACACACACACACACACACAAGTAACGTGAATTTTAAGTTATTTTGCAATGAATTGCGTAAAATTTAAATGAATCTAAAATGAAATGAGATACTTTGTAATCGTAACTAAAAATAAAAATTAAAAAAAAAAAAAAAACACTGCTTACCCTAAGGCTGCAAAATAATTCATAAGCAAATTGAAGTAAGTTGCGACTATAGATACAAATTGTAAAGCAAATCGGTAAAATAAACATTAGAACTAAGTATTTATAGCATTTATAAAGCAAAGAGCAAAGTTGAAGTAATAGATATGAAGATTGAATGCAGGGAGGAGTCCCTCAAGCAAAGCGAAAGTCTTTATTGTTGGCAATATTTATTACAATTGCCATAGTTGCAACTGCAAACAGTAACAATAGTCGTAAGATTGCAAGCAGTCAAGCGCAACGAGTACAAGAACCACAGCAGTGGCAGAAGATGAACTGCCAGTAACAATGCAGACGACAAAGGACATCGAAAGATATAGAGCGCAACAGCAGCAAACAGTTAAAGATAGTTATATACATTTGCATGGCGAGAGAGAAAAGCTTGAGTTTTATGTATACAAAAGATGTTTTTCTTATTGGAATGCTGTCAACGTTGCTATAAAGGCTTAAAGGACAACAACAGACCGAAAGAAGTCACCAACAGTGAGCTACAGATACGTGGTGGTTAAAAAAAGTACGCTTCGTTGATGTGTTATTTGAAAAGTATCTTAAAAATTCAAAAATTATTTAAAACTAAGAAATGAAAGGAATTACTTTGCATTGTATAAGGATTTGCCGATGCAACACTGAAAGAGTAGAATATTTCTTTAGAGTCTGATTCCCTTATTTTTACATGAATTTCTCAATTACACTGTTGTAGCACAATCAAATGCACTGAGTACACATATATAGTTTATGTATCTTATTCAATACAAACTATAATTCTTGAAACGTTGATTAGCCCACTCGTAGAAAGAAATATTGCAAATAGAAAAGGCGAGCGTAAACACTGCAGCAAAAATCATTTAAATAAAGCTCAGTGTCAGCAGCTGCTGCAATAAAGCTTCATCGTCCTCATCGTCCTCATCATCATCATCGTTAGCATCCTTTCGCAGCAGTAACAGCGGCAGACAAAGGCACAAAAAGGACATGCTAAGGATAAATCTGACTGCTGAAGTTAAGCGCAAGATCTATGAACGACATGTTGCAACATATTTGCAAAGCAGTTAAAAGCCGAAAAGTGAAATATGTGTGCAGCATTTGATTATTTATTACGTGGAATATGGCATATGCGTTACATTTTCCACATAAATGAGATAAAAAATATCCTTAAAAGCTATGTTATAAGAGAGAAAAGAAAGAATTTCATAATAATAATTGCCATGCGTGGCTAACGAGAAATCACAGTTTGTGCTGAAGAACGTTTTTCATTTATTTAAAAACGCATTTAAGATGAGGTTGACATAAGCGCCTGCCTGCCTGCCTGCCTGCCTGCCTGCCTGACAGTCTATCAGCCTGCCAGTCTTGATGCGCTGCAGGACATTGAGCTGATACAAGCGCCTTTTGAGCAGAAAGTCTTTTAATGTTTTGCAGATTTTATAGGCGCATTAAATTACGCTTTATTGTCGTTAAAATAAAATATGATGTGATAAAAATGCCATAAGAAATGAAAGTAAATTTAAGTGCGCAAATAAAATTGGCTCATTTCGTCTAAAGGTTTGCCACAATGCAATGCAGTTAAGAAGCGGCGTTTGAGTTAGCAACTGATAAGCATTTAAATAAAATGCTGGTAATGAATGCACATGAAGTTATGGCATGGCTAAATATTTTTTAGATTCATAAAATGTAATGAGAAAGAAAATTGCATTTAAGAGTATTTGTACAACAGAGTATCTTAGAATGTTGCAGCCTTTTTTAAGTATCCTTAAAATACATACGGAATAGTAAATTCGTATTGCTTTGAGTTCTAGTATGTGAAATATATATAGAGTCCTTTGTGTTTATACCATAGAAGAGCTAAGGCCCCAATTGTTGGCTTAGTAATCAAATATAAAAAAAACATTGTGTCAAATAAAATTTGTTCTATTTTTTTACCGTGGCGTTTGGAAGCTGCGTATTATTGGATTCTTTGAATATCAAATATGCGGCCGTCCGTCTGTAGATCTGTATAGAATAAAAACTATCTGACTTAGAGAATATTTAGTGGAAATAAACTCGCAATATAGATTCTCTAGCTGCCGCATTGTTATAAAATTACCTTAAAATTTCATTCCTTCCAACCGTTTTCCGCAGTGGTAAAAACTCAAACTCAGTTTGTAATTTTCTACCATGACGAACGTTCGAACTTTCAAATTAGCACTCTTATTTTCACGTTGTGTGAATAAAGCAACACTACACAAAAAGCAAATTTTGCTATTGTCCTCTCATTCACTTTCCCTCCTCAACATCGATTGTGCACTAATCTAATGAGATCACATGCTGCTCCCTGTGTGACGTCTCTTTTATTATACGAAGGCACAGATATTGAAAATTATGCAAACTCACAAGTGTTTGCATAATGTTATTTACCGGTATTTCTAATATGCCCTCACTTTACCTTTCTCTCCTCAGCATTGCTTTCAAAAACCTCTTATTTGGCTTTGCTTTGAACTGTGAACACTGTGAGCTATAAATGTTTACTTAAAACTTATTAGCACTTATAATTCACAAATGGTTTTTACATATTCTTTAAAACATTTATTTATTGTCTTTCACTGGGAATGTCCAAAAACGATTCTTTAGCCAAAGAACCAAGCAGCTCACAAACGTCTGTTAGAATACATAATCCCTACGTATATCTAGGAACATCCCTTCCGAGGTGAGCAATTGTGAGAAGAAGTGTTTGGTGCGTTGAAATTGTTTCCCGCCACCGCAAAACTATTTCCTTCGAAGTTTTGACTATAGTCCCCCTTTGAGGAGGACTTCCAGCCAAATAAGTAAGATTGTGCTAGAAGTTTCTATAAATCTATACCAAACGTATAAATGTTTTCAAGCTTTTTAAAGCGTGTATGTAATACATGAATATTCAAGGCTACCGTAAAAATTTATCAAACATACTCGTATGTAATGCTACTTAAACACATTTTACTTTGACTGCACACAAATCGAATTGCAGCAGTTTATAGCATATTTAATCGCAAATGAGTTCTAGTCTACGCGCAACAAACTTTGAGTAACATTAATTGCTCACAGTCTATTTACATAGAAATATCCACGAAAGTTTGTTTAAACTTGGCTAAAAATAAACATTTGTGCATATAGAAGTAGCTACACATACAAGAAACTGCACAAACACTTCTGCACTGCCATTGAAAGATACTCCAGTTTCGTGGAAGCTACAAATTTTGTGTGCTTCAATCGATTTTCACTGAATGCCAAGTTAAAACAAGTTCAGCATACTACTTGTACTTACTCTTCAACTATTTGCATATACTAGCATACATATCTAAAGCCTATGGCTGCTTATCTTCAAACATGTAAATTGCATACACGTCAAGAGATTAAAAGGCTTTTCCTTACTCTGCAATCAACTCAGCAGCACAGCAGTATATCTTTTTTTTTATCTTAGTTCATTTTTTTCTTTTTTCTCTGTAGAACTCACTGCACTTAAGATAAAGTAAAACGTTGAAAAGCAAAATATGTATATAAAATGCAAATGGCTGTGTAGAAAAAACTGCTATACAACTACATAGAGCATAAAAGATACAAGCAAAGAAATAGTAAGATACAAGTTGTAAGATACAAGCAAGAAGTAGATACTTTCAGGCACAAAAATACAAACAAACAAAATGTGGTTATTGAAGAGCAGAGCTGCTTGCAAATTTTACTGCAACTGACAGTCGAAATAAGCGCAATGAAATTATGTGGTTTCATTTGACTTGGCAGACGTGCAATTGAATCGTATGCTATTGAATTGAATTGGATTGGATTGGATTGGATTAAGCACAATATGCCTGTCTACATGTATCTACGTATGTATCTAACTGTAGTCAGTGCAACTAAAAATGGGCAATTGTATTTTTATTTTGATTTGTATTTGTATTTGTATTTGTATTGCTACAAGCTGCTAAGCTGCAAAAGAATGCGTCAAATGTCGGATTTAATTGACACATGATTTAAAAGCGAACTGAGTTTCATTTTGTTCAGTGACAATATGTATCTTTATCATGTATATAGTGCTTTAAAGCCCAGTAGCAGCAGCAGCAGCAACAGTAGCAGCAGCATCAGCAGCACCAACAACAGTAGCAGCGATTTATAAAAGACAATAAACAATGCTTGCTTGTCACTTAAGTACAACACTTTAGTCTTACGGCTGCCAAGGATTATGCACTTAAAGTGATCAACAGAATGTTAGCCTCAACTAGAACATGAACAACAACTAAATATATATCTATACTACATACATATATATATATATATATACTAACTGCTCTATGTCGACAAGAAAATGAACACGAACACACAACTTCAGATACATATACATACGAGTACATACAAAGACATGGACTAGCTGCGCTACATTTAAACAGGAAATGTAGTATCGTTGTTGTGATAAATTGCCCCTCAAGTAAAAACAATTGAATACGAAGACAAGTGTACAAAGAAACAGTGCAGACATAGATACTGAAAAACACAGATACTATTGTTGTATGTACTAGTAGCAGTAGTCGCTGAGACAATGCTTTGCACTGGCGACACGCCCACGAAAACTCAAGACAGTTGTATATTGTATGTGTGTGTGTGTATGTATGTGTGCACAATAGTTGCAGCACATTTGGCATTAGATGCCATATTGTTGCATGGAGATATAGCACCTAAAAGATACAAGTAGGGTAGAGAGAACACAGCCTGGAATGCATCGAGTGGGGGCGGAAACACGTGAAAAAACGGAAATGCACTGTGTATAAAGCCATGTTACTCAAACTACGCCAATTTCAATGAGGGAAATTTTTAAGATATACACATAAAATATTACAAATTTAAAGTATTTATAACCTGCAGATGCGCTTTGCAAGGTTTAGATTTTATTTTATTAACTATTCAATGCCACGATTCAAGATAAATGCAGATATTATTACAAGAAAATATTTGAGAAAATTTTAAAATTTTCCATTTACAGTCAGTAGCTTAGGTGAGCAGTGAGTATATATAAGACCTATGTATATAAAACGATACAAACATTTAACACTCAAGGCTTTTTCCCCAAAATAATCTTTCAAAACTTTTCGCAAAACCATTTTGAAGCGATAAGCAGCAACGAAATAAAGAAAAATAGAATGAAAGAAATAAGAATGACGCTCCCTACTGAGTTCGATGAAAATTTTTGTTATCAAAAAGACTTCATATAAAAAAACGTTGTCAAACAACAATCAAAAAAAATTCGGCACGAACTTTTTTTCATCGAGTACTCGGATAACAAAAATGTTTGCTACCGAAAATACTTTATATACTCAAAAAACAGGTGATAAAGAGTGTGAGCTTTTGCATTTCCATCAGAAAAATCCAAAGAAAAATCAAAATGTTCGGACTTTTCACCTAATAAATATCTGATTTTAGTATTTCATGTTGATTTGGGAACACTGTTTTTCATTTGTTTGACATAGCAGTAATAATTAACAATTTTGGCATCAAACATTTTCATCGTTCTATTTTCATCAAGTATTGGGCTTGAGCAAAGAACTTATTGATCATAAAAAGCAGAAATATGGATTCAGTAAATCTTTACATATATAAATTGAAGTCGTCTGCTTTCATGTATGTATGTTAGCTCTTATGTCGAAAACTAATGCGGAGATTTTCAATTGGTTTTCACAAATAGACAAGTAGGTTCTCGAGAAATGCATACAGGTATATATTAGGCGGTACCATGCCCTCACTATAAAAGAAAATCCAAATTCGTTATATCTCAGCAGATATTTGATGCAGATAGATGAGATTTGGTACAAATGTAAAGGGCACCGATTGAAGTAAAATAAACCAAATTAGTTACAACTCAGTCACTTTTAATGCATCTTTACTTTGGTAGATAAAATTTGAATAATTTAGTAGTGCCTCAATATAAAATCAAGAGGGGACTAACAACACACGCCGGGTACGCTAGTAATTAAAAAATTTAAAGTCGCTAATACTTGCTGATCTTAGAATACATCTACTCTGTATATAAAAATTAAAGTTCTATGGACAGCTATATCAACTTCAAGACAATGTGAAACTGAACACCAACGCGAATAATGCACAATGTGAGTTGATAGCGAAAATTGTGGGGTGGGTCCTCGTGCTAAACTATTTTGCTCAAATGCATGAGATTCGGTATACATTTTTTGTATATTGTTGCTGACCTAATAGTAATCGCCTGCTACGTTATCTTCAAAAATCGAGCAACAACAAAAGAGAAAGGAATACAAAATATATCAGTGTCGCCTGTTGCTCCTGTCTTTTCCTTTCAATTCAGGAAGATGATATCAAATACTGATAGAGAGAGGGAGAGAGTGAGAACTAGAGAGAGAGAGAGGGAGAGAGAGAGCACGAGAGAAAGAGATAGAAAGAGAGTAACACATATTTTTCCACTAACATAAATTTATTGTTGTTCTTTGCTGTTTCGTTTGAAACTCCCTCTACTTCCCTTTCTCACTTCGTTTGATACCTCCCTCTTCTTCCCTTTCTCTCTTCACCATGAGTTTTACTGATCTGACGACTTGACAACGATTTTCTACGTTCACTCCTCTTCGCTTAAAAAAATGTACTTCCTGTTTTTTCCAATTTATAGTTAACATGATATCCCTTTCACTTAGATACAATATACGTTTGAGATCGCTGTGGAATGGGATCGCTTGCAGAAGTACATATTAATGGGGGAATGTTAATGATTCCCATTAACTTGGTTGAAAACGATTATTATTCCCCATTTTTCACGTATCCGCTGGGTAACTGAACATATATCCCTAATAAAGGGTGGATCCGCAGTGTTTGGTTCCCGCCACAGCAAAAAAACTTTTACAAATGAAGACACAGACATGAAATAGCGACTGGTGCACCCTCCTTCATTGTAGCGCCACATAAATAAGTAAGTAATAATACGACTAATTCGCAATGGCTGGGATCTAACTAAGTATTTAAATGTTGACGGTATGGTGTACTGGCATTCTTCCTCTTTTGAAATGTTTTGGCTTCTAACTATCTCCAGTTGTCTTTTATTATGCCTCACATTGGCAAAGACGATACCTTAGAGATTCTCAATAAGCTTTAGTTCTGGATTTATTACTGGCCAGTCCAAAACCAATCGATTATTTGAATTACTTTTACGTCAGCTATGCACTGTGTTATTTGGTTTGGGTCCTGACAAATTGTATCTCTGGATTTTTAAAGCATATTCCTTCTACTCTAATAGTTTTAAAGTTAAGACCAACGTTTTGTCTGCCGACTTTCGCATAGCATTTGACCATGGTTTTTGTCTAAGCGAATTTTAAGCATGAATTCAATTCAAGTAAATAATGCTGTACCATTGTACAGAAAAAGTAGACCACCATACCGTAGCTTAATAATACAAAGCATCTGATACTGGCTTTTTGGGTGCACATATGTGTTCAAATTTCTAGAAATCTCTTTCTTGACAGACAGGTCTAACCTAGCAGAGGTTCGTTATACCTATAAGAAGATACCAAACAATGTTGCACTTTGCTATTAGTGGAACTCAAAACTGAAACACCACATACACTTTTTGCTTGTATAGTGTACACATAAAAAGATGAAGCAGAAATGAAACCGAAATGACAAAAGCGAAGAAACAATTGTGCTGACAAAAGTTTTATTGAAAAACATTTTATATAAAAAATTGAAGTTGTACTCCAGTCCTGTTGTTGTCGCTTTGTTGCCAAAATTTCAGCTTTAGTTTGTTGCAAACTTTTTATTATAGTAGAATACACAACATTATTCATCAAAATGTCACACATGCAACATAGTAAAACGGAAAAGGGCATGACCAAAGTGTAGAAAGTTGTAGATGAGTCAAGTCGATGTAGGGGAGTACATACAAGTTACTACATACAAGTATATGTAATATATGAAGGAGATTGTATTCGTGTGACACTGATTTGACTTACGGTCTGTCTCCGTAGTAGTTGTCCAGCGTACACATATATGTATTCTCCATCTTTGTTGGCACTCTCACTTTAGACATATTGCATTCTAAAGTTTGTATGTGTATCTTTGTTTCCTTGTAGAGATTTTCAAACATTTCCCTGACAAATTATTTTTGTTGCTATTTGTTGCTTCAATGCCTTGCTGATAAAGGATTAAGGATAAGGCACACACATACACTACATATCGGATGTGTATCTGTGCGCTTTAATTTGATTTTAAACTTACGCAGCTAAAACTTTGTACATTTTATGCAGCATCATGAAAACGATTTGGTGATTTTATAGCAATTGAGCAATTGCATTTTGAAAACTGTTTACTATTTGAATTTTTAAGCGCTACTAATTGGCAAAAACTACTTAAAATGTCAAAATATTTTGAAAATACCATAAGTTAAAGTGCATAGTTACAATGCTTAAATCAATTTCAGTTAGTTTTCATTCTAATATGAATACATATATGCAAGAGCCAAGTTAAATGAAATTGAATGCTTATCATAGAAATTATATTAATTTATAGCCATTTAGTTAAATTTCTATAAATCAAATCAATTTAAATGCATTTAAATCAGATTTCTTTTTTAATTAGAAGCATAAGCAATAAAATCCAATCAAATACTACTGAAAGCGGCAGCGTATAAAAATTATAATATTCCATACTCTATTGAACAACGATGTCCTTTAAGAACACACACAGGCAAACACACACACACACACACACACACACACACACACTGCCATTAAAAAGCAGTTTGCGCATGAAAAAGCGCATAAATATTTTATGACAAACAACGCGCATAGATATCGCACGCCAATGAGATACAAAATAGCAAAAAGATTCAAAGTATCTATGAAAAAAAAAATAAAAGAAAAAAAATGGACGAAACGCCAATAAAAATGAATTTAAGTACCGAAAAAATGTAAAAGACGACAACAAATTTTAACGAATTTTCAAATTGAAAACGATGCAGAAAATTCTTAATTAAAACGAGCGCGGCCAACATTTTTGCTGCTTTTCTATTTGCCTTGACTCGGTTGGCATTGTGAAATCTATCTGAGCATTATATTGGCAGCAAGCATTAACCTCGCGGCTATAACCATTAACCTCAAATAGATACAGAGCAAGAGAAGGAGCGACAGAGAGAGAGAGAGAGAAAGGGAGAAGGAAAGATAAATATAAAGAAAGAAAGAACCATCCGAAGAGCATGCCGAATTTGAGCCTTTAGCTCTGGCACTCATTGCCATTTGACCATCAAATGAAAACTCATAAAATATTTCTATAAAAAAAAAACAAAACAAAACTGAAAAACCTTTTGGTGAGACAGGCGACACTACAGATACAATTAAACAAACGTGGTTTGTTTGAAAAATACTTGATTGCAAATTGTTAAAAATATTAAGATAAAAATATTAAGATAGCTAAACTGCCAAAAAAAAAAAAATGTTACAAATTTTTACTAGATTTCCGAGACAGATCCAACAAACCTAAGATGAAGTAAATCTGTTATTCTCAGAAATGATTTTTGTAAAATTTCAAATCATTTCAATGTGCCAATGAGCTGTTCCTAATATTTTAAGTACACAGTAAACTAAAACGTATCTTGTCCCATAAATTATTTAAAAATTTTCAGATGTAGCGTAAAGCGCCTATAAATATCATGTTTATACTTAGTTGCAGTGGCTAAGCTTTGGAAAAAAATATACTATTTGAAAGATGTTAATTTGCAGAGATGCACAATCTATATTTCATCAAAATTAGTTGCATATTTTGAGAATAAAAGGCTTAAACAAACGTCATTCACACAATGAAAGAACAACAGATATGTTTTACAAAGTATACAAACGCACACATACAAATATTAAACGATGGCATGCGTGCAGCAACTTGATAAGACTTTGAGAGCGCTGAAGTGACACCAAATTCAATAAATAATTTATTGAAATTTCTATTCTTTGTCACATATACATTATCGTCTGAGCAGGGCATAAGTGCTGTGATTGAATTGTGATGAAAAAATTGCTTCATATACCGTTGAACACCCATGCTGGACTCGTTGTGGAATTCGAAACACGTGTCTCACTTGTTAAAATAAAATTTTTGCGACGAAATTTTTGATATGGTTCTTTTTGCATTGACCTCGAGCCAGATAGAAAAAGTCATGTATGATAAATAAGATACGTATGTGATGAAGTTCGATTTAGATCCAATTCATATTCATTTTGATTTTATTTTGTGTGTTCTGTTTCACAATTTTGACAGAATTTTGATCGAAATTCATTACACCCCAATATATTTATAAAACATTGATTTCCAGAGCTATTAATCCTTCTCAAATATTGCAGCTCACATATTAAATAATTAAACAATTAGGGGCAATTTTTCAACTCCCGTTTATTAGTTGGTATGCAAGCAATCTGAATCAATTTAGCACAAACTTTAAATAAAGAAAGAGTTTCTCAATTTCTTGGAATCTATTATAATAATTTGTACCTATAAGTTAACATTTTAATGTGGAATATTAGTGCCCCAATCTGTTTGGCATACGATTTTTATATCCTGGCATGTATGGCCAAAGTTAAACTAAGTTTCTGCAAAAGTGTTAAACAGACAGAGCTACTTGTCTCCTATATGTATACTTTCAATATGGGCGCCATCTTTCTCTATTATAAAGACATATAAAGTGGAAAGGAAAACCAGCTTGTGATGTAATTTTATTTTCTTTATTTCTTATCACATCTTATAATTTACAAATAAGATATGAACAGTGATCGATCTCGAATTACAGTGAAACACCGGCTATTAGTCATGGATGCTCTTGATCGGTTTACGTCTACCACAGTTTGATGTCCAATCCGTGTTTGCGCAGGGCGGTATACTACCTATTAAAAACTTTGCAAAACTCAGTTTTGCTTTAAAGAAACCTCGTAGATACATACCTAACCACAGATATATGTACACAAAGATAGACACAAAACCAGACAGACAAACACTAAATGTGACACATAAAATGCAGCGGCGACACAACCAACTAAAACTCAACAGCATTTGAAGAATTTGACCCAAGGTAAATGCTGTGTCGGGAGCACAGGCGACAAAAGTGCCGCGCACACAGTTGCTAAATAAAATCATAAAAAAAAAAAAAATTGTGTACTATAAATGTAACGCTGAAACAACCGAAAAAATGCCAACAAGCATATAAAAATACAAAGGAAAAAAGCAACAAGGCTACAAAATCATATAAAAATTGTACAAAATGGTAAAAGACCAGATACAAAAGCACAAAAACAGTGCGCGATGGCAGCACATCGCAAGGCAGAAGGCATACATAATAAAATGCCCTGTAAAAAAGGATTGAAAATGCTGTAAAAGTAGGTGAGTTTATAGCACAAAATGGCAACGAGGACAATGAAAATACTCGTAATATGAACAACAACATTAAAAAAAAAAAAAAAAATGAGTACAAGAAAAGCATTGACACAATGTGACAACACTTAGTTAAAATAAACTTAAAGAAAAGCAGGCACATAAAGTGAATAAAGTGAAACAAAGAAATTATTGTACTGAAAAAGGACTTAAAGACTTTCTGACTGACTGACTGACTGACTGACTGACTGACTGACTAACTGACCGACCAAACTGAAGCATGCAGTAAGAATATTAAAATGTTTGTTACAAGATTTGGTTTTAGATACTGCAGCTTAGAATGCTCAACGTGTGCACTGAAAATATTATTTGAAGATAATCTTCAATGTTCTGCTTTTTATGTGCACTATTTTCGTGTATACTCAGAAACTCAAAGGGCCAAGGGTTTAATAAGTTTGTGCAAGTGTATCTAAAATGCTGAAGGAGTCATGGCAGACTTTAAAGTACACTATATGCTTGTACGTATATATTCTTTGAATATAATATCTTTTTTTCTGTGTAGAAAAACAAAATTTGAAGTTAAATTTGGTCGGAAAGTTTTCCAAAGTATACGGCAATAGGCATTGTTAATTTATATACTATAAATATATGTGTATATTTTAACCATGTTTATAATTTTACCATAGTGTGGTGAAATATACAAAGTATTCTCGTACTCACCTGTTCACACCGACTTTGTATTTGATATGATAAACTCTTTTATTTAAAAACGGAAAATGTGAAAACAAGTGTTCAATGACGCAGCAGAAAAACCTTAACAAAAGCTCTTTTTGGCACTTCTCGTTCTCACAAAGCCAAAAATAATAATACTTTATATTCTTAAAGTGTTAACTATTTTAATCTCTATCTCTCTCTCTCTCTCTCTTGATGTGATTTATGCACAAATACATATGTACATATATTACTGCAATAAGATACATAAACGCAACAAGATCACAAGGAAGAGCGATTGTAAAATTGGTACTTTGGTGTACTTAATTGTTGGGCAAGCTCGACTATAACTTTCTAACGTTTCACACTTATCATGAATAGTTTATTTATTTGATCGTGTAGTTTGCAACAGCCATAAAAAGACGCTAGAGATTCCATAAATTCTACATATTCTTAATAATCTGAAGCACCGTCAATCTACACCAATGCACCTGTATAATTGAGAGTGTGTGTACCTGAATACGGGAACTAGTACCTCGACTTTCATCTAATCTCTCTAAAACACTGCATGGAGACTTATGTCGGTATTAGGTATAACCATCTATATATAATCACATCGCATCTTTGAGTTTTTGTACTAAAAACTTTATTGCTACATTCAATATGAATATAACTATCCCTATCCTCAACATTTAAATAAAAGGGTGTGCGTACACTATACTATGATGATCTATCGCTCATTTTAATGTCTACAACAATACCAACTTGAAATGCAATGTAGTGGCTTGTTATGGATGGAACGCTTTACATAAAAGATATAGTAGTGAGCGAGTTCTATCCACTTTAAGAGGTAGCATTTGTATAGAAACAAGCCTTTTAAGTAAAACTTTCTTGTTAGTAAAGCTGATCACTCGTATGAAATTTTCACAGCGTTTGAAGCGGATTAAAATTTTTGTTCTAAAGTTTTCTCTTAAATGTGTTTATGCATAAAGACCAAATAAACAGTGTAAATCTTCACAATGATAAATAATATACTTTTCATATAGAAAGTGTTGAGTATAAAATGAGTTACTACCAATTTACAAACAACACTTTTCTTTTGTTCTAGCAAAAAATTGTACGTATTTCATATTAAACGCTTTATATACTTTTCTAGCTGCATAAAAAATATTCCAATATACATATTTCGCCATTTAATTAAGTATAATTTCATATGCTACATTGAATTCAATTCAATATATTTTCGCTTTGTTCGCATATAAAAATAGTTATTTCACATGTATGACCTTTCAGTTATTTGATCAAAGCGACATTTGCAATATATACTCGTATGTAGATACAAGATACTCTAATAAATCACAAAGAGCCAGCGAAGCAGCTAACAAATTGAGTTAATATTACACCAACGCAACGCTGTGCACAACGAGCACTTCAAACTTTGACATTTCGCATGATTTGCAAAGCATAAAAAAAAATTTTTGGTATTCAACAGAAAAAAAAAAAAACTATTAAAAAAGATACAAGAAAAAAATTTATTGATATCGATTTGAAATTGCAGCTGAAATGACACTTGAAAGTGCAACGCAGCATTTTCGAATGCATATATTCATTTTGTTTGTTAATATCATTTCATGCAGCAAATAGTTTTTCATTATATGCAGTAGTTTTTATATCCTGTAACCATAGCTAAGAAGGGTTTATTAAGTTTGTGCAGAAGTATGTAACAAAGAGAACTCCTTCTGCCTACTCCTTTAGTATATATACAATACCTTTCAAATATACAAGTATACATTCTTGATCAGCAAGACAAGTCGATATAGATACTTCTATTCGAACGTTCGTTCGTACGTCTATCCGATCGTCTGTTTGAACAAACATCTCGGAGACCATAAAAGATAGAGACTTGAAGTTTTGATATTTAGACTCTCATTTTACCACTTCTGATAAGTAGTATTAAATGAATATACCAAGAGCAAGTTTGGATTATGGACCACGCTGCCTGAAACCTCTCATGGTATCAAAGGGGTCGCAGCGGTTCTTTCCGACTCTACTCCGACGCTTTCTGTTTATGATAACTTCATCATACAAAGATGAACAATCTTTGCTGGGACAGGGAGTTTGAAGAATTTCGTTTATATCGAAAGTGGCGTTAAAATCGTCAAATAGTTATTTAGTGTAGTCGCAGGGCTACTCCTTGATTTGTCGTCAAGTATAAATTTTGTCACTGGTCAAGATTTTTGGCCTGAAGCCATACTGATACTCTCCTTTTCATGTATCCGTGTATGGCTCCAGCAGTATGCAGGACGGAATTTTATATACAATTGAAAGAATGCTCATTCCGTTATAGTTTGTGCAGACAGCGTGGTCTCATTTCTTGAGATTGCTACATTGGGCTTGCCTTCATTGGACCATATCTTGCATAAGAGTCGTACCAACTCTTCGCCATCGGTCTTGAATAACTTAGCTGATAGCTCAAGGAAGCCTTTCAAATGACAACTTGCTCTCCATTTGAAAGTTTTTGTAAAAAATTTGTTTGGTTTTGTTGTTGTAAATGCTATATTTAGAGTATCTTATATAAATCCTACTATCTGTTAATAGACTACAGCTTAATTTTAAGCAATCTACATCACTAAAGCCGCTGATAGGAAAGACAGACAAACAGACAGACGAGCAGAATCCAGAAGAATACCACGCCGAACCGATCAAAGAAAACCAGTGTTTAATCTACTGTTTGGTCGCTGATGTTTTACAATAGCTTCATATTATATCTACGTTCATGAAAAACTTCACAATATTGTGGTTAAGCAACGTGAAACACAACTTCGAAGTTCTCACACGATTGCGTTTGTGTTGAATTTCGGCACCGATCTGCTTTCCGTCCGTCTATCTGCCTTTCAGGTCTCTTTTCAATAGCTGTCAACTATAAAGTCAATGATGCAGATTTGGTTACTTCAGCGACAACCCTCAAATCAATACAATTCGAAGTTCAAAAACTCACTAAAGAATATAATCAATGATTCACATAAGAAGTCTTAAATAAGATACAGAGTATCTCGAAGTTCAGCACGCTCCACTGCAGCGTTCATTCTTGTTTTATTTAAATTTTTCAACAACAAAAAAATCACTCGTATAATAAATGCAAATTACAATATTTTCCAATGCAATATTTTTTCTGCATAACTTTAATAGTCGAAACCGATGTTGTGGATGATGATGATGATGTGTTGACATGCGAGGTTTCATTTGTTAATGTGCGGCAACGGAGTAAAAAAATCAAACGCATGTAGCTGCCATTCATAATTATGACAGTTGTACTTTATTAAAAGAGTGAATTAAAAAAGCGAAAAATAAAATTTGATTGAGAAAATTAATGGAAAAAAATTGTATAAAGTGCAAACTGTGGCGTATGTGTAATAAAGTGCATAGTTTATTATGAAATACTTATTACGCATACGCAGCATTGTAACTAAAGCGAATACATACGTATATGTATGTGGCATGCATTGTGACCACCGGAAAATGGAAAAATTTTAACATAAAATATGAAAAATATTTCAAAGCAATAAACTGTCGCTGTCAGAGTTACATTTACACACTTTCAAACGAGCGGAGATAAAGTATCTGAAGGTAGAGAAAGAGCAACTGTGTGCGCAAACTAAATTGAAATTCCATAAATGCCAAAAACGAGTTTTGATGACTGACACACTGCTTCGTGAAGAAGAATTTGAAGGAGAAAAATTGTAAAGCAAAAAAAAAATACGTAATTGTTGGGTAGACAATGAAGTTCTTAAATAGTGGCTCATACTGAATTTTTTGGTTGCAAAAATCGCAACTTCTGAACGAATAAGTTATCGATATGAAGTTCGAAGTTGGAAGTAGAAAGTATTAGACTTTTGAAAAACCAAAGATTATGTTTTTCATATAAAGCCACGCTCATTGTAAGTGTTTCGCATATAAAACACTAACCATTTGAAGATTTTTGTGATAATAACAGTACGAGTATTACATTAATTTACAATTAAGTCAATGCCAATAGGGTAAAAATGTTATTTCTCTTATGTAAATATATGTAACAGCCAAAAAGGATTGTGATATGCTCCAAAAAGTATATCGATATATTCTCGATCAGCATGTCCGTCTGTCTGTCCATCTGTCCGTATTTCTGCACGTCAAAGTTTGCGAGACTAAACGAGATAAAGTATTAAAATTTGTATATTCAGACTCTTCTATTCCTTTCTCAGATAAAATTTATTAACCGAACGTGCCAACTTCACTATAATCTGTAGCTCCATACAAGCCCACCGCCAACGTTTGGCTTTCTTAAGTAAAAACTTTTTTGTTTTTTTTTTGATGTGATAACGTCTATTAAATCGATGAACGCCGCCAAATACGAATGTTTCCATGCCCATTTGTCACGTACCTTTGTCGCCGTGCGTGCAAGCGAGAGCGCGGAATAAGCGCTCTTGCTCGTTAAAGGCGTTCGGCTTGTGAAGCATTGGCTTGTGAAAGCTTGTGTGTGTAAAGCGTAAAATTATCGTCCGTAAACCGACTTTACAGAGAAGCATTTTTTTATACAATTCACACATAGTGTGAAATGGTATTATCAGTTTGTCTAAACGTTTGTAACGCATTAAAGGAGCCATCGTAGACCCCATAAAGTGTATTATATATTATTGATCAGCTCGACGAGACAAATCGATCTAGCCACGTCCGTCTGTCTGTCTGTCTGTATGTCCGTCTGTACGTTGTTGCGCATTTTTTGAGAACCAATTTTAATGCTATCCAGTTGAAATTTTGCACCTACACTTCTTTTTATTGCAGTTTAATAGAGTGTCAAGATTGGCCCTCCAAGCCCACTTTTTGGGCTAGCCCCCATACAAATCCACCGCCCACTTTTGACTTTTTGTGTTAAAAACTTTTTTATTGAATTCAATATCAATCTAATAATTGATATGGTAACTTCTAGTGGTCGGCTGGTTGACATATACATTAATGGGTGGGACAAACCTACTGCCCACTTTTGACTTTTTACTTCTTTTTTAAAGTCAATATTGGTTTGAAATACGAAATGGTGACATTTTATAGACAGCCGCCTAACATATATAGACTAATGGGCGTGGCCCGCCCACTTTTTGTTGTAACCCACATACAGACCCACCGTGCAGTTTTGTGTTTTTTATCAAAAAATTCTTCATTTAAATCAATATTAGATTGAAATTTGATATGGTGGATTTTAGTGAAAAACCGCTATCATATACAGATATTGAGGTAGTCCCATATGAATCCACAGCTCATTTTTATGCATTTGTATGGAAAACGTCAATATCAACTTGAAATTCGGTATGGCGGCATCATACACATCTACTACATCGCTTCATACACGTCTACTAATGGGCGTGTATCCCATTTTTTCGGGTACCCCCTATTTAAACCCCCAC
The DNA here is from genome assembly GCA_035044765.1 of Leucophenga montana. Classification (NCBI taxonomy): domain Eukaryota; kingdom Metazoa; phylum Arthropoda; class Insecta; order Diptera; family Drosophilidae; genus Leucophenga; species Leucophenga montana. The sequence continues at coordinate 104,013 of JAWNNQ010000334.1, read as the reverse complement.
TTTTATGTTTTACAATAATATTTAAAATTTCGTGTGAATGGTATTAGAGCTTCGGTTCAAACGAGGTTAACGTTTCTTCTTGTTTTTCTTTTTTCTGGTAGCTATTATCGTTTTTGTTGTTGAATTTTCGGTAGTACTACCATCCTCATCTGAAAATCTTGCCCATATTAAAAATTTGAAACAAAATACTTGTATGTTAGAACTTATTTAACTACCCAATGCATAGTTAGCTAAACTCTAAGAGAAAGTATGATATCTGAAGAAAGCAAGCGCTTACAACTTGAAACACTGAAGAAAATGTATATTCAAATTTCAGTTGAAGCTCAAAGTTACAAATTATATAATGTATCTTCATAACATATACTATAAACGAAATGAAGATACATTTATTGCACTATTATAGCAAAAGGAATGTAATAAATACAAATTTTTGCTTATCATTTTCAGAATGAATCAAAGAATAATAACAATTTTAATTTCAAACTTATTTTGTATTTTTATTAAATTTTTAACGAAATCGAGGTATAAATGCTACACAAGCAACAATTACGAGAAATACAATTTTATTATTAGTTATAAAAAAAAAACTACAATAAAATAAAATCATTTACAAATACACATATCTAACCATAAGCAATGCCTAACAAAATGCAATGAAATTGCATGCACATGCAAACAAAGTAAATACATAAACTGAAAATGTGGATACGTAGATAGAAGAATATTAAAACCATGTACAAAAAATCAGTGTCGTAGTCAGGGTGAGATAAGTTTGGCGTACGCCTCTGTCACTGAATGCAAAATAAGCTCCTTTTCTAGTAAATCTTTCAAATATAATTGTCTGTAGTATGTTGATTCTTCTTATGGTGCTATCCAATATTGTGTTTCCTTGAAGAAAATTTAATAAAGCAATATTTGAAAATTTGTATGGAAAAAAGCTTTGGAACAACTTCATGGACTTGAATGAGCATTCAAGCAGTCAAGCAGTCATTTCGCCGAGTCAAAAGCTGACAATTTGCATAAATGAAACATTGGCTACTTTGCATAGATTTGGGATGACCATTAAATTGAACCTTCCTCGGGCGCCACACTTTAGTTAATTGTTTGCAAAGTATATATTGATAACTGAGAAGAATTAATGCACTAATTTACCTTAGTTTAAGTATAACATACGGCAAAGATTTGGGAACGACCATAAGGAGAACCCTGTTCGGGCGCCAGATGAGCACGTGCAACTTTAAAACATTTCGTTTGGCCTTCCTTAGCTGCCAATTTAGATTTAACTACTTCAGAATTTGTTAAGAAATGCCTTATCGATGAGATAATCATTACACTACACCCTTTAAAATACGTATGCAGATATTTCATACAAAATATGTGGTAACAATTATGTATTTAAATAAACGTACTTTACTAAGTTGTACTTTTAATCGAGTGCAATAAAGTCGTTCGATAATGTAACAGACCAATGAAATCAATAAAAACTATGTCGGTATTTTGAGCAATATTTAACACAATACAGCAATGAGGAGTTTTTTTTAATGAAAATGGTGATATACTGCCTGAATTATATCCATCTCAAAGTTAAAAACTTAAGAACCATATTCCAATCATTTTAGTATACTACAACGCGTATATCTCTGCAGAAAGAACAGCGAGTTAAAAATGTTTTTTTTTTATTTTATTGTATTTAACTGATTAGAGAAGTATGTGTTGATAACAGAGAAGTACTGATGTCTCCACCGATAAGTTTAACCTTACTCGGGCGCCAGATAAGCTTACCCAAATGTGCTATCAGCTTTCGTTTAGAATTGCTTCCCACACTTCACTTATTGGTTAGCAAAGTATATTTTGCTAAGTATAATATAATAGACCCATAATCCAAACCTTGTTCGGGCGCCAGATGTATTAGCTACGGCTCTGATAAAAATCACTATATATTCAACACATTTGCAACAATATCAGCATGCAATTCACTTGCAATTGCATACAAACTCGCCCGATTCGCTCAATGAAATGAAGTCGCCGCCATTGTCAACGGCAAGTGCCACATGTCGTCTACCATCAGCATAAAAATTTACGACTCGTTTACACAAATAGCAACACTGTTGCAAATAAACGAACAGCAAAAGCCTGTATAAAATCTAAAAAAAAAAAAAATGGTAGGAAAACGAAATAGATATGCTGGCATCACCGCCTCCATGGAGGATTTCATATACATTTATATATATATATATATATATATATATATATATATATATATATATATATATATATATATATATATATATATATATATATATATATATATATATATATATATATATATATATATATATATATATATATATATATATATATATATATATATATATATATATATATATATATATATATATATATATATATTTATTTTTTTTGAGAATTTCCTTTTCTATTTCAACTGTGTACAATTTTCTCAATTTAAAAGCAAAGTCGCCGGCATTAAAATAGCAGCAGCAAAAAACTGTGGAAATGCGGTAAATCAGCAGCAGGAGCAGCAGGATCTGCAAATTCGTTCACTCGTCCGTTGCATATATGCGAATTGTTTGCTAAAATAATGGATTTTTATGCGCTTAATGTTTGCACAGCATTTCGAGCGCATTCTCCACAGTCTCCTGCCAAAATGGCACACAGCCATCCTAAAATTCTTCACGACCACTGTTTGATGGCTTTGTTGAAATCAGCGGCGAAAATGCTATTGAAGTATGTTCATACAACGTTTTCGCTTTCGAAAATCATGCAAATAAAAACGCGCATAAATGATTTATTTTGCTCACATACTCTCACTTGTACCCGTACACGTACACAATCGAAAGCTTATGGCATTGACTTTTGGTTGGCGTTATTTCGTAGCAATGAATACGAAAAATGCTGCCATTTGCTACAAATGCTGGGTATATTTTAAATATTGGTTGCTGTAATGATGCAAAACAATGAATTGATTTGTATTTGTACGCTAACAAAATATTATGCATACGCAACGCAGTATGAAATTGTTTATTTCCGATATTTCATGCAGATTGTAGGTTTTTAACATGCACATGAATAATATTAGGTAGCAATTATGATTGACTAAGTGTATGAAACGATTATGTTTAGATCTAAGCTGCTAGGTACGTTTTTTACCTAGTACGCATAGGGTAAGAGGTTCGAATAAATGTATGTAACAGCCAGTAGGAGGTTTGGAAAATACTAAAAAGTATATATACACTTGATCAGCATCGTAAGACGTCCGTCTGTCCGTCTATCTGACCGTCAGTTTGAACGAACCGATTTTTGAGACTATAAAAGAGAATTTCGTGACTAAGGAAAGTCTTAATATCAAATTTAAATATAAAGACTCTCCTTCTCACTTTTCACACAACTTGTATTAAACGAATATGCCAACCCCGTTTTAAGGGGTAGCCCCCATAAAAATCTGACCATTTTTAAGTTATTATTGCGTAAAGATGGTTTTGGTTTTTTGTTTTTTAATACACTAGAAATGCCAAATTTGGTGTATCTAATGTATATACTACTAATAAAATATTACATATAAGTCCAGAACGGAACTATAAGGGTAGCCCCAAACCAGCTTGTCCTCCATTTTTTAGTTTTTGTCTTTAATAAGTCTATAAATGCCAAATGTGGCATATATTACGTCAATGCTTACAAAGTATTCCATATTGACCCAGAAAGGATCACTTTAAGGGTTAGTCCCTTGCAAACTTGCACCCAATTTTTGAGTTTTTGTATGAATATGTTTTGTTTTTATATTTAACTAATTGGTACCCGGCGAGTTGCTGCGTTTCCCACTATCATCTAGCTGATACCCTGCTTGTTTATGCCCTTCCCCTCCCCCTCCCCCTCCCCCTCCACCTGCTCCCTACCACCATGAACCACCAACCCCTTTTCCCACACCCTTGTAAAACCAAGCAAACTAAACATGGTAGAAAATTTCTTGGGGCTATCCATAAAAGTGAAAGATGCCCTTTCATAATTGAGTGAAGCATCCGTCCATAATAACCCACCACATCAAATTTAAAGTTGATATTGGGTGCAATTAACAATTTTTTATACAAAAAATCAAAAAATTGGCCGTTTGGTTTATATGGACGCTACACCTAAAAGTGAGCGAGACACCTCCTTTGATATTTGTGTGAAGCGTTCTTCCATAGGAAGCTATAATAACTAATTTCATGTTAATATTGACTGCTTGTATGGTTGGTTTGTATGGAAGCTGCGCCAAAATATGGGGCATTACACTTATTGATATATATGTGAAGCGTACATCCATAATAAGTCCGAAAAATGAAATTTCTCGAAGTTCTGTAACATCGACGGTTTGCAAACCAACCGTAACCGAAATCTGTTGAGTTTTCGGTGTTATCACCGTATGATAAGTTACAAAATAAACTTCAATTGAAGCAGTTTCCTGCTGCTATCACTATAGTAACTGCCAAAACGAGCCAACGAAACTAATTAAGGTTAAATACGTTTACTTCAAGAGCTTGAACTGACAAAAGCAATGCTTACCTTTTTGCTACTTCATATTTGTTTTACTGAAGTTTGAGCATTTTTGGTAACTCAAGTCAGTGTACTACTTTCCATTTCATACTGTTCCCCACGGCTGCTGCTGCTGCTGATAGTTCGGTGAAAATTTAATTTTCTGATGAAGTTCGTTTGGCAAAATGCAAACAAACGAGCAAAAGTAATGCAAACGTGCTCATCGCATCAAGTAAATACACAGTACGCTGACATGTTGAAGGCAAATAAAATTGACTCGAACTGACTGTATAAATAGGGAAGGCAAATGTGCCCAGTGTGCCCAGCCTAAGGCTAAGTATGCTCTAAACCTATCAGACCTTTAACTATCAATGCTGCTACTGCTGCTGCTGATGTTGACAGTCAACAAGAATTTGATGATGTTGATGCTGATGCTGATGCCGATGTCCTGCAGCAAAATTTCAGTTTGATGGCAAGAAAACAACAAGCTACGAAACTAACCTACAAAACGAACCAACCAACCTGCAAACAATTCTACGAATGTTGTCAATTAGTTTTAGTGCGCTCTGTCGCTCGTATGCAAATTAAAAATAAATTTGTTTAATTAAATTAAGACTTGATTAAGTGTGCTACACAGAAATATTTGAAGCAAATACTTCTAGTTTAAAGTGGAGCAAATGAATAAAAGTATTTAGCAATTGGTGCATGCAAAAATATTTCAAATGTGCATATTTCCTGCACTGTTTTTTAATACATTTTAAATGTTGTGTTGGAATTAATTTCAGAGCAGTGAAGGTAGAGACGTACACAGAGACGTACAAAAGGGGGTTGGAAAGATTGCTCGCGTTTCTAATAGACACACGGAAATTACATATTTTAATTTAAAAAGTTTTTGCCAACGCAAACCGACATGAAATGCCATATATGTAGCCATATATGCATGCGAGGTTTATTTGAAAAGTAGTAGTACCGATTCACTTAGGCGGGCATTGGTTTAATTACCTAAAGTCGCTGTGCTAGCTTCTATACATTATTAAAATTTCTGCGTCTAGATGCCTGGTAATTTAACCAAAAAAATTATGGTGTTTAAACTCGTGGAGGCGCCCGAGCAGTGATCACATTTTTAATTATGTATATTTAAAAGCCAATATGCAAATATATTGCTTACTTTTGAGTTGATGTATACACAACTGGTCTACAGTCTATATACACTTAAAGAGTTCAATACATCCCGTCACCAGCTCTGCAGCTATTTCAGTATTTTTAAGTAGTTGAATTCTTAATAGTATTCTGAAAAACTTTTTAAATAATTTACTGTGTCTTGTCAGCTGACCATAATGCTCCGTCTTTTGAACTTGCCACACTGGCGCCCGAGCAGGGACTACACTTTTAATTATATTTAAAAGCCTCACAATTATTATTGACATTAAAAAAAATTTAAATACAGTTCATATAGCATATTACAAAGTCACGCATTTAGCGCATATAATGCATATTTAATGCATAATTTTTAACCAAACCTTGCATAACTCGCTTACACAGTTCACGAACTTTCTCGCTGGTAACCTTCAACCACTGACTAGCTGTCTAACTACTCCCACATACCCACACATGAAACTAAACAACAAAAAAAAGAATCCTTTCCATGCTTTAAAAGCTACTCGGAAAATAAGCTTTTTTTTGTGAAAACTTTTTTTTGTGCATTTATTTTTTGGCATACGAGTAGATTCACTCGGTTTGGCTTGTTTCATTTTAGTTTGGTTGCATTTCATTTTGTTTTTCCGTTTTCAGAGTTCAACTTTTTGCATATTTTATTCACTTTGACATTGGCGTTCTAGCGTAGTGCAGCATACTGAGTTCAAAAACGAGTTCAGCTCACTTTTGTTTCAATTCGCCTGAGTTGTGTAGAAATTTTTGTCTAACATGACATATAAATTTATAAATGTGGTTCTGCTTGTGCTAGAAAATATTGTTTTAGTTTGCTTAGTGACATGTTTGCGCCAAATAAATGCAAATATGATGCGCTTGTTTTACAACGAAAGTAAAAGTTTATTTCCGCTAATAAAAAAATGTTATTGTGACGCTATGTTATGGAGAAAACAATGTAGTATACAAAAAATATGTAAATAACTAATTGAGTAGAAGTGAAACAAGATGTATCTTATTGTATAATAATTGGTAGCTTACACATTCACTGAAGATGTACATACTATAGATATTTACATTTGATATCACTGTAAGAAACACAATATTGTAACTAGTCTAGCAAGTGACGAGATCTAAGCATATACTTCAAAGGCTTAAATTCATATAGGAGATAAGTGATTTTAATATACTTTAAAATTTTAAGCTAAATATGCTGTTTAATGTTTTAGAATAAGTACGGTGAAAACTCACTTGGACGGACAGTCAATGGCGAACAATTTTTATTGGCTCAAGTGGGGATCCAGCCGAATCGTGGTCCAACTTCACTCACTCACTCCTTTTCTAGTTTATATCTCTTTAACTTGCAACAACATACTGACATCCCACCAACATTTTCACACTACCATTCCGTTTTGATGGAACCATTCACCGTGCTGTTTACTATAAGCAGTCCCCTAAGTTTTCCGGAAAATAGTATACATGGAACTCGAGAAAGTGTAACTTCAAATTCTCAATGTAAAATAATAAGAAGAAAACTCAACTATCAACGTCAGAAATCACACAAAATGGTCATTCATCTATTTGATTTAATGAAATCAGTGTCGAGTAGATGCTTACGAATTTCCGGCCCTCCCAAAAACTAATTGCTTGAATTTCGCTACTGATTTGTTCGGATACTTTTCTTGTAAGTAGTTGAAAGTGTACCCCGCTTTGTCTTATATTTGCTATTGCTGTTGATGTTTGCTGTTTTGTTTGATGTATGCCCTCTTATTCTCCCACTTCATTCATTTTTTTACTGATCTGCCGCTTGATAACGATTTTCTACATTTACAGATCAAGGCTCTAATGCAATTGTAATAAAAAACCTATGGAATTTGGGTCCACTCGTGGTTTCGAACTATTTTTTATGCCTGCCTAATTTGTACAATATTTCAAAAATTCTATTCTCTTTATAATTTTGTGTTGGGTGCAGTAATTAACCTTGGACAAACGAAGACTAATGTTGAATAAATAAACGGCAGTCACAAAAATTTTAACTTCACACTGCCGACTGCCAAACAAAATCTGTACTTCATTTTTTTCGCACTTACCCCGGGTGCGCCACCATTGAGTTATTTTACTTTCGAATATAATGACAGAGCATCGTCCACTCCTGTTCGTACTTCATTGCGTAGCAATTTTTAAAGATTTCAGACATTGTGTCTAATAATATGCCATTCACTTTATATGTCACAAGCTTAATCTCTCCATTTTCAATTAAAAATTTCATTTAAAAATTTGGAGCAGTGAGGAAATTGATTTTCCCAAAGCAAAGTAATAGTTTGCTACAGATTTGAAACAATAGAATATGATTGTGAGCTGTAAAAAAGAAAATTTAGTTTGAGTTTTTAACTAGATTTCTGAATAGCAGCTTTATATAGCACAGCCAGTTGAGACATAAGAACGCACAACATCTATATACACCTGTATCTCAAGCTTGCTTCAACTTTAAATACTAACATAAATAGAATTTAAGATATGTATTTCCTGAGCGCAGGCAAGCATAACACAAAAATATGCAGCATAATCTCTGCAGTAGCTATCATTCTACATAGTTATATGTAGTAGATACTGTATCTAGATGTTTGGTATGTAGATGTGCTGCCGTTGCCACACATAAATCAGATTTAAATGCGTATAAATAAATTTAGCAGACAGTCATGCAAACAAATCAGTGAGAACAAAGAGCCGAAAGCAAATCAGCAGCAGTCATGCAGGGTATTGGTAATATAGGGGGTATGTATCTCAACGCGACGACTGCTGCAGGTATATAATCGTACAAGCAGCCAGTGCTGCCACTAAGCTTAAGTAGTGCTTCCCACAAGGTTTAGCAGAGTAGAGTGTGTCGTTGACATCACAGTAGAAGTGGTATATGTAGTATCTACCTATACTAAACGTACTTCCACTACACTTCTTAATGTCAGTGCTGTCTTTATATGTCCTTTGTATGTAAGTATATTTGTATACCGGGACAAGTTTCGTGCTCTAGATTACCATAAGACAATTTATGCGTGTATGACTGTCTGCCTCTACACTTCATTGACTGCCCGATTCAAGTTCAACGTTCATTTGTTCAACGTTTCGACTAGGGCTGCGAGCTGTGATGGTGTTTCCTGTTTGTTTATGCATGTATCTTTGTTTATGTCTGTCTTCAGCTGGCTTTGAATTTACACAACACTGAATTCATCGTTTGGCTCACGTTTAACCCTCCACTACTACGCTTCAATGTAATCAAAGGATTTTCACTGTGAATAGCATAAATATATAATTAATTTGCTTCTTTCTTTTTCGTGATTGGCATGATAAGTGCTCTAAATATTTTCAGTTTATTTTCCATGGAACGTCAACTGTATTGACTTTCTAGCATGGCAATTTTTGCCATTTAATGAAAATTTAATTAGTTCTCCTGCTGGCGCATAACACCCACATATCGTGCTTTTGATGCGCATACTCTACGTCTATATTGATTTAATTAAAGTGTGAGCGCTCCATGGAATGTAAGCGTACATTAGAGTATTATGTTGAGTCTGTGTTTATGTACTCGTAGGTGTATGTGGGCGTCAATATTTGACGTCAAAGTATCTAATATAAATTCAAAATTTATTTTACTCGCACATAAAATGTGTAAACAAACTTCAAGTATTTTACGTGTCCATACCAATTTCCGAACCAATATTTCAAATTTAAGGGAATAGGCGGTTGCACAAATAGATAGACAGACAGACGGATAGACGTATATTGCTAGAACGACTCGAGTTGAGCGTTGAGCGAGATACCGGCTATTTTTACACTGTATCACATTTTCCCAGTGCCTTTTACTTATATATTGAATCTCAACCATTTGCATCACATAGTTCAATACGAGTACCGGGTGTATAAGGTGTAATTGAGATTGCTGAATATGAATCTGATGTAAAAATTTTAGTAAACATTTTAGTGGACACGAAATCTTGTACAAATTTATAAAAAGCCTTACAATCTTTTAGAAAATCGATATCTTGAAGTTTTGGATATCGATTATTACTAGGATACTGAACTCGGAGTTAATTCTGCGTTTATTTTCATATTCTGCAACCTTCAAATATATTAAGGAGTATTTATTTCTCAGTATGCAAATTATTTGGTTCATATTGAGTATTGAAATGTTACAATATCCTTTGTTGTATTATTTCCACCATATTGAATCCGCCATTTTGATTTTGAAAATCTGAATTCGTAATCGCCAAAGTCACAAACTCAAAAATAGGATTTCATAGAGATTTATTCAAAATGTGTGCACCGATTTGGGGTAGCCATTTTGTTTGCGGAAGTTTTAACATCAGATTCAGATTCGACGATCATATACAGCCTTTCATATTAAATTTCACTGAGATAAAATAATTTCACCAGGAAACTGCTAAAGCCCATGACTGCGACTTCTTTGTCCAGTGAATTAAGCGGCAGAAAATTCAATCCGTGCGTCGGATATGAATCGAATTCCTCATCGAATCATAAGAGCATAACTAAGATTTAGGGATGATTGAAAAAATTCTTTGATCGAAATTTGTATTCAATGGAAATTGAATTCTTAATTTTCCAACCGATTTTGTTCAAATCAGGCTTGTAATCTTGTTAGTTCTTCTGGCTCGTAATCCTTGCTTGTCGATCATGGAATTTTTCCATCATCCCCAAATAACTTTGCCATTTTCCAATCTACCAAATTCCAATGATACTTACTATATATACGATATTCGGAAAACCGCAACATAGAATTTTTTTTTAAATTGGCTTTACCGCGAAAACCTTGCCAAAACAAAAATCTATTGCTGGATTTGGATTTAGCCACCTACAATCCATCATACAATAAGTCTCATCCAAAGGCAGTTCATGATGAATTTAGTAATTATTTGTTTTATATATAAAAATTCAATCTTCGAATAGTGTTATATAGGTTCGGTATAAAAAGTAATGGAAGCAATTTTTTGTGAAGTGATAATACGTCACAGCATGCTCTCGGATGGGATCGTTGGAGGGGAAAATAAGCATACGATCACTCAGTCGTGTTCAGCCAACCCGAAAGTAAGGATAGCTTTTTCCGTCAAACTCATTTTCGTCCACCGTGCAAGCTGCTAAACTACGACGTTTACCCAAAAAGTAATGTTAATACGTCAATTGAAAGAAAAATATTGATCAACTAGGTACAACTGGAAGAGGTACGATGCAGGAGTAGTCAATATTTAATACGTGTAGTACCGATCTGAACATTAATTTTTCTTAAACGACTTTTTAAAACTACTTTTCGGTTAAACAGCAGTACAACAGCTTGCACGGGAGACTAAAACAAAGTTCTCGGTAACAATTATACGTAAGACAAGTCGCTCGGAATAGTTTTCTTTAACAACGTTACCAGTTTCCTTGGCTTCTATAGCAGCTTTGTTTTTATTTTAAACAAAACTAAACTCAATTTCAATGCCACATCTTGAGAAATGCGGAACACCCTGTTTCAATTGTGTCACAGCTGAAAACAATAATTTCATACTAAAAAATACCAACTTTTTTTTTTGAATAAATTACATTTTTTGACATTAAATTTTGGCAGCAGTTTTAGCTTTTATAGACACTAAGTTGTTTATTATTATGTTTATTATATATGATAAACGTGTCGAAAAATATACAAATTAAGCAAAGTAATATATTTTCGACAAAAGATTAAATTAAGCATATTCACTAATACATACTTGTAAAACATTAATCGCTTCAAGTGCTCTGTACAATTCATTTTCATCAAAAATGCTTTTTTTTATCTTACTTAATAATTATCACTATCTCTCTCACTCTCTCACTGTCTATCTTTTTCTTGCGCTTCATTATCTTCGCCTCCTTTGCAATATCTTCAGGGCAATCAAAGGATTTGCATTTTTCTTTAATTACGCCCAGAAGTGAAATTAAAAGAAAATGCTTTTCGTCTTCTTCTACTTCTACTCGTACAATTCACAGTTTTCTAAGACATTCGACTGCTCGCTACTCATTTTATTCTATTTGTTTATCTCCTGCCTTACTCAACTGCTACCTTAAGCCAAATAAATATATAGATAGAAATGGTTTTGGCTTCATTTTAAGTTGGCTTTATATTCAGTAGTTGCTGTTGATATTGTTTTTATTTTTTTGTTGCCGGTAATGAGCGCTGCCGGGTTTGAGTTGACGTTGCATGCATTTACTTAGTCAACTCAACTCAAAGCATAGCAATTTGCTTTTAAGAAAATTATTTTTTAAGCAAATGCTTTGCTTCAAGTGTTTGAAAAACAAACTTAATACTGCACTAGAAAAGACTCGATATGTGTGTGTGAATATACTGCAGGCAAATAATTTGTGTGTGTGTGTTTTGTTGGCTTGAGGCATACACCCTGTGGTCTGCCAAATGTTTGTAATTAAGTGACCACAAAATGAAATGGGTTTCAGTTTATTTTTTCTATATTTTTCTTTTTTTGTGATAGCAAATTAATTCTAATGAAGCGTAGTAGTGGGGTAACACTTATTTAAATGGCAAGGATATGAGTATGAAAAGCATTTGCTTTATGCATTGAAATAGAAAAGCAAAGTGCTTTTAAAGCGCTCTATCGAGTTAGTGGCGAGTAGATTTTGTGTCCAAATGTCAAATGAACTAGTAACTTTACAGCAGTTTTTGTAATGATTAGCACTAAGTTGCATTTAAATAGTTTAGAGTAAAGTTTTTAAAATTATTACTTAAGACTTTAATTTGAGAAGGTTTTTTGTATAAAAATAAGAAAGATTACTGTAGCTCAGTGTAAGAGTATACTAACTAAGAGTTACGGTAACTAGTCTCCAGTCTTAAGTATTATATTTGAAGGAGAGCTTTCAAGCGGAGCAATTTGTATAGTCGCTTCACTCCGTTAAAACTAGTCCCGATCCTGCAGCAAATTTTGTTTGCCAAACCAGTGCTTTTACACACTTTACACGAAAATCTATTAATTTAGAAATTTTCTGAATATGACCGAATACCGTACAAGACTTGGCTGGAAAGAAAAAAATAGTATTGATTAGATTACTACAAATCATTAAAAGGCTTCAGAGTACTCTCGTCCTACATCGATACTTCGCCGTCAGCGAGATTTTCAGGCATCGTATTTGTGCGAAATGTCTGAGAAATGTCCTTCAAAGTCTTGAGCCTCTCTGTTGTAGTCGAATGCCCCAAAATGTTGACCTTTCATGGAAATTTTCACGTATGAAAACTAAAAGAAAAATATGAGAGTCACTTCAGGACTGTAAGGTTGACTGGTAGCTGGTCACAACAAAGGATGTTTGCGCCGGCGCACTTGACATAGTGAAGTTTCCAATTCTTCGTTGTGTCGAAGCGTGCGCGTTGAACCATACGTTTGAGTCTCTTGAGAACTGCCACTTAAAATTTTTCGGTCACGGATCGACACCGCAGAGTGTACTTGCGGTGATTTGCTTATTCTGGCCCTCTTGAAGAGAGCGGACGCTGACGTTTACCACTCGGCATTTTGTCTAGGGGATATACTCCAACAACCAAAACTTGTTCACTTTCACGTTCACGTTCTTTAAAAAATGGGATCTCCTTCATACAGCTTTGTCACAAAAGCTACTGGCACGTTTCAACTCAGCACGATTTTTGTTCATCCGTTAACACTTTGGGCACCAACTTCGCGCACATTTTCCGCATTCCTCAATTGATAGTAGCAATATGCCATGTTTCCGCCGCTAAACTAACCCTTCAACAACTATCGGAGTTCAAACGATCTCTCACACTAGTCACATTTTCGTCGGTACTAATCCTTGATGGCCGTTCATCGCGTATTTCATCGCTCCTCTAGTCACACCCTTCAACAAAAGGCTTGTGAGATCGGAAAACTTATCGTTAAATACATATCGCCCCAAGTTGGAGCATAGGACTCAATCAAACAATCAATACAAAGATGCACAATTTAATAAATTTATTATTCGATTTGATATTCAATTAAAACTAGACTACTTTCGTGATAAATAACTAATTTAGTTCTATATTTCTTTTATTTACAGGTATGTGACCACTTAAAGATCTACACCCAAACTTGGGCTCAACAATTTTTGGGTATCTATTAAGAATAATGTAACTTTGAACAATTTGAACTATGCAATCAAATGGAGAAGTGTAATATTTCTAGTTTGCAGTGGATTATGCTATTTAGGCGCAAACTTTAATAGGCGTAAAAAGTGTCAGCAATTGTCACTCACACAAAGAGAAAAACATTCTTCAGAGCTTCACATGAAGTGCATATACAATCACACATATATAAATGGAACGTAAAGGCGAGAATGAGATATTCAAAATTACAATTATCTCTCGTATAAACTTCGAATTAGTGTTAGGTAAAATTATGTGTAACTACTCTACTTCCAATGAACAACATTTCATACCTCTATCTTAATATAAGAAACTACGTCTAGTGACTTAAATATAAAAGTTAGACATATGCTGTCCCAATTGTAGAACTCAATCATATATTTCATCATTAAGGCAGCGTTCGTAAGAAACCTTTTCGTTCGACCGTATTTTCTCCGACTTACTTTGCAAATCCGACCACCACGAAAAAGCCTTTTCATTTAATTTTCGGGTTAATATATAGCCTATGACACTCACAAATAAGGTAACTTTGTATTCCTCACAAACTCACAAAGTTTACCCCTCTATACTATTAGTATAGAAGTAAACATTATCAGTTGAAACTTCTATGTGCCTGATCAGGTTGTGAAAAATGAAAAGATCTAGAGTGAATAGATTTCTTACGTTTTTGGAGCAAAGGTTGGAAAATCGTCCATAGAAAAACAGCTTGAGCAAGGCGTTTGCACTGGAATAGAATTTGAAAAGGATTTGTAATTAAAGACATTATTGGAGAATTTAAATATGATAGTTTGTACACTCTATCTATTTGACTTGTAGTCTTCGAGATCTAAGCTTTCATACAGATGGACATGGCTATTGGAACTCAGCTTTTAATGCTAACCAAGCTTAAAAGTTCTATAAGATCTGCCGCTGTTACCTACAGCTCTGCAAAAATAGTACAGACTTTCGTGCTACAACAATAAGTGTATAATTTAACTGCTCTAAATTCTATAGCATGTTTTTTTTTAGTTTCTATGAAATTTACCAGGCTTTGCGGTGTTAACAGTGCTAAAACATTTGACAAACCAAAATAGATAGCCTTTGCTCTATACACTAAATACAACGAAACAAATTCGATTAATGTAAATCCCCAAAGGTATTTATTTTAACTGCAGATTACTCGAATCAACGCCTTTGCGGTATAAACTCTAATCCTATTTACAGTGAAAATTTTCCCAAAGGCATTTGTACGGACAAATAGAATTTGTATAGAAAATTTCGTAAGCATTTATTAAACTTCCTTCGGACGGAAATTGAAATAGAGCAGAAAATGCTTGTAGATGGCTCAAGGCCAACCAAATCGCGTTAGGTGTGCTGTGAATTTGAGTGGTTGGCTTTTATAAATAAAACAAGCAAGATACAAAACCACAAAAAAGCGTTCAAATTGATTAAATAAATATTAAAGGAAATATGCTGCAAACGCAATATCCTGTCTAGTAAATAGATAGCTGAGCACGAGCGTTGACATTTATCAATTAGTTTTTTATACTTTTAGAAAATTCTACCTTTACACTGCAGCTACTATTTCCTCTGACTTTGAATATCAAATGGAAAATATGTATGGCATATCAAAGCATATACCGCCAAAGCATTCGAAACATAGTCAAAGGAAATGTCAGGATTTTCCATTGATTTGCATTCAGTTGCAGTAGCATATAAAAACTCAAAGGCTACAATTCAAAGCTGAGATACTCAGCCATTGTTGCTTTGTGGTAAGAGAAATTTTCTTTGATGCATTTACTGCTTTGTATCTTGTGCTGCTTTGTTTGCTTTTGCGCCTAAAAGGCTACTACAATTACTGCCTTAACTTTGTAGATACCACATAGGCAAAATGTATTTGTACACTCATCTACGAAACCTAAATCAAATGCTTATTGCGCTTGGTAAATGCTACAAAAGCTGCTTAGTTTGTCATTTGTATTGTCTTCATAGCGCAGTCATTATATCTGTCTATCTGTCTGTCTGTCATTCTATGCGTTTGCTTAACTTCTTTCACAGTTTTTGCCTGCTTAAATGTTTTATGATGATTATTTTCTACACACTCTTTTACATATGATTTCTGCTGTCTGTCGCCTATTTTGGCAGCTATAGAAAAGCTTGCTACTTTTTATCATATTACGTATACGCACTGTTTGCTTGGTATAACAATTTTCATACCCTGCGCACATGTGTGAAGATGTACATTCGTTTAGTTGAACTTCTAGCATATGAAGGTGGCGTCGAAGACCGCACAAAGTGTATTTGTATCTACACAATTTCTTAATCAGCAGCTGTTTTTGCGATTGAACTTCCTACAAAAACACTATGGAAATATAAAATATCCAGAACAAAAAGTAATCAATTACGGAGGACCTCCAAATGATATAGCACATCGCTCCGTTGCTCGTTTTCCGTATTTTTAATAGTAGGTAGAAATGTAAAACTAGAAAGCAATCCGTTCGACATACTCAGCTGGAATATAAGATTAATTGAATAATTTTGTTGCTTGTTACTTTTTTTTAAAACATGCGCCAATCCAAACAGATCTCATTAATGCAACGATGAAAGTACTCTCCTTTCTTTTGCTTATGCTTTGTTTACTATTTTTCCGATTACATTTTCAACTAACGGTTTATAGAAAGAAAAAGAGAGAGATAAACAAAATATATATGTGTGTGTGTGTATTTCATACAAAGTATGTGCGTGTATTTTCTTTTCTGTTGTGTGAGTTAAGATTGTTGTGAGTTCTATGTCACAAAATGCTCAACCAATTTTGATAAAATATATATAGTGTACCTCCGCAACAGCTGCTTAGCCGTCCTGTATGAAAGTATGCAGGGTCTTTTATAGTCGTGCAACTCTACACCTATTCTGTGAATTTTTTTTTTCTTTTTGTGTGCCTTGTATAATTACTGGGAATATTTTGGTTGGCTAGGTTGTGTGCGTGTGTATTTTCACTCGTTCTCTTGCTGCTATTTTAATGAAATTATTTGTTATTAAGTGCGTGCGGCTGCTTCACGCTTCGCATGCTATTTCATTAAGCTTTTCCATACGTTTTTTTTTCCTTCTTTTTGGAGTTTTTTGGTTTTATTTTTATTCCCTTTTTTCGGGCTGCTTGTAATAAGTTCATTGCTAGTTTGCTCTGGTTTATTTTATGTTGCTCTGCGGCCCTGGTTATGGTGGCGGCTTTATTTGTCGGAAATAGTTAATGCGATAAGAGATTTTTTTTCGTTGAGATTTCCGAATTTAGCTCGTTAGCTGCTTAAAGAGTGTTACATACTTTTTTTTCGAAGGAATACACAAATGCTATTAAAAGAATTTGAGTTAAAGAGATTTGATTCTGTTGATATTAAGTAGTTAGTATGCTTAAACAAGGTTACAATAAACTTTTAATACTCTACATGTGTGGCAAACATGTTTAGATACTAATATGAGTAGCAAGTATTAAGAGAAGATTGTTTATTGTTGGTGTCTCAAATTCAACATAAAACATTTTCATCTTGTCTTTTGCGGCAATCCATGAATCGACCTTTTTTTTTGGTATCCTCGTAAGAAGTAAAGCGCTGCTCAGCCAGTGCGTAGGTCTTCGATCTGAACAAGTGGTAGTTAAAAGGGTCTTTTTTCGCTTTAGGTTCTCGTAATGGATCCACTTTTCATCGCCAGTAACAAAACGATGCAAAAAACTCTGCCGATTATGGCGTTGAAGCAGCTGTGATCGCAAGTGAAAAATCTCCTTTACACGTCTCTTGGCTTCAATTCGTACGGCTCCCAATTTCCTTGCTTTTGAATCATTCCCATGGCTTTGAGGTGTTTGAAAACTGTTGACAAGTCAACTCCCAATGAAAGGTTTGACACGAATCATCGTCGAGTAATGCTTCCAATTCTTCATCTTCAAACTTTTTGAGCCGGCCTGGACGATCTTTGCAGCACACCACTGAGTACAGGAAATGAGCTTGTTAGTTTTCCTTTGTGCAATACAATGCCGTTTGCGCCATCGTAACTTACGTTTTCAAGTGCAAAACTTTGTTTGGGAACGCCACTTCCGAGTAGTGCCGTCCAAATGCACTCTCTGTTTCGACTATCCAAAGTTTTCTCAAAGTCAACAAGAAGATATTATGTGTTGATGTGGTCAGCGCATGAGAATCCACTGCGGAACCTTCTTGATAGAGGTTATTGAACATACGAGCTGGTCTTTAATGCGGTTCAGTATTACTCTGGCGAGGATTTTTGAGATGACAGCAAAAACATACATTCCTCTCAAATTGTTGCAGTACTTGAGGTCTCCTTTATTGGCGAGCATGGGGATAGTCCCTTTCTTTCACTCATTGGTAATGGATGCCTGCTCCCAAATGTATGTTATTAGCGGAGAAATGAGCTCAGCTTTAAGAACGGAATCGCTGTAATGCAGCTCAGCAGGAAAGCAATCGATACCGGCAGGTATTTCATTGGGTACTTTTTGTATTGCTGTCGAGATCTCGAGTATGGACATTGGCAAAGTGCATATTCGGGAATAAACTAGCGTCGAATAGCTATCTCCAAACGGTAGGATTGTTTCTTCAATAACACTATTGAGAACACTTTGAAAATGCAAATTCCAGCATGCTAACTTTTCGCCGGCGGTGTTAAAAAGGAAACCATTCAAGTCAGTAAATATATAAATCTGCTTCTATTCATTTGCAGTGCTAGCCAAACACTACATTTAACTGCTCGGTTAAAATGATATCAGTTTTATATTGAAAGATATGTATTTTACATTTGTATTGTTGGGATTGATTGTAATATGTAATTGAGTGTTCGTCATTTTGCAATTTTATTTATTCCAAATAGTTATCCTTTGTTTTTCTAATTAATTGAAAAAGCATCTTCAGTGAAATCCAACACCATTAAGAAACCACACAAGCTAATAATACCCATTCTTCTCTAACATACCCATTCTTCACATACAATGTTTCAACAGCATAGATACTTTCTCCAGCATAGTTCACCACAGCTGGTAAACAAATGGCGTATTACATCCTGATAGCTAATACTTTAGCATAACATTTGATACAATCTTGGCTAGCAAAACTTTTTATACATAAATTGACATTAAAAAGTGTAGTTCAAGCACAATTGCGCCCAAGTATGCAAATTTCAAAACGCTGACATTGGCTAAAAACCAAATAATCCCAGACATCTCTTGCATGTCTAAGTTGCACCAAAAGCCTGACAGTAAGCGTACTTTGTGCAGCCGTGAAGTCAAAAGAGCAATAATTCATACAAGACTGCATGACTTTCGTCCTTTCGTTTAAAGTTAAACCATTTTTTTGTTTCTTTTTTTTTTACTTTTGATGCATAGACAAATGTTTGCGTTTGCAAAAGTATTGAAAACTTTTTCATTGTCGCCAGTTTTTAAATAAAATGTTATATAATTTTCGAGCGGCTCAGTTCTGTTGCGTGCATAGTAGTTGACATTTTTTATACCATATCAAAGTATCTACATTTTAAAAAACATTACAAAAAAAAGAAAATCATTGTTTAGTCGGTATATTAGCAATACAATCTTTAAAGTATTTTCTTGCGCGCACACAAACCGGTGTCTGTACTGAAAACTCTTTTGGACAATGTTGCATTGCAAAGATACGCACACAAATTGTTATCTGCAGTGCGTATGGATTGCAATAGTTCTCTAGAAAATCCATATTCGGTACAGTCACCCAAAAGTGAGTCGTATGCTGTCGGCCTATAAGAGGGAAATGTAGTGCAAATGAATATTTCGATTTTCCATAGTTAGACTTACGAAACTGTTCACACTGTTCATAGGCATTCAGCATAAAATCTATCTGACCAAAAGTATCGTCGGGAAATATTTTGTACAAATTTTCTTTGATATTTTTATAGTCCAATTCAAATGGTGGATCAGCATCGATATAACCAACGCCTATAAAGTTGCACTCTTCAACGCACTAATAAAATATAAATTGATTTCAATTTGAAATGCCACATACGATTCATGAGATTTTATATACTCACGGCATTAATTGCATATTGCTCCAAGTGATTCCATTTGCGTTGCTTGGGTAAATTCAGTGTTGCCAGACATTCTCGATTGCCAGCATCCAAACTGGGACGTGTTAGTTGACAACAAATTGCTGAGTTTTGCTTAAACATAATTTGTATACGTACTATGATACTATATACAACATATTATTTATTATAAAGTATTTTTTTTTCTTTTTTTTGTGCTTACCGCTGCCTCTTTCCGCATTCGAGTGCAAGTTTTACTATCATTTTGAGCGCTGGCAACGCAACACATTGAGAGCAACTATAAATGAAATATTTTAGTTTAAATGTTAATAGAAATAACTATTAGATACTCACATATAACCAGCTTCGTTTCATCTTCTAAACTTACTAGAAATTCATTTACAGATTTTTAATTGCACACCTTTGTTTGAAAATTATTTGAAATTGTTAAATGATTTAATGAACCTATACGTTTTTTAATGCTAGTAATTAATTTTAATTGTCGAAAATTTATTAAACTATTTTAAATAATTGCAGTCATTTGCTATATTTGTCACTTAGAACAAAAGCTATAAAATGAGAAAGCAGCAAAAGTTAAGAGAGCTACACTAGGAGTAAATATTGTCAAGTTTTTTATTGTAATCTAACAAAATGTTTAATTGTTATACGAGAGAATCGACTGAAGTACAATTTTTCCATCAAACGGAAGTGTAAATATTATGCTATGGAGCAACTCCTTGCGAATAGAAGGATTTGCGCTTATTTATTGGTGTTAGGTTGTCTAGTAGTATATAAGGTTAAACTGTGTTTGGCTGCCCCCTAACGAAGAACAATCGTATTAATTACTCTTTGGTAAAGTTTGCACTGATTTACCTAAGGCTAAATTTTGTTTACTCGGCTACAAAAAATTTATAAAAGAACAAGAAAAAACGTTAACTTCGGTGGAACCGAAGCTCTAATACCATTCACACGAAGTTTTAAATCGTACGAGAGGACGAGAGGGTTTAGATAGGAGCTACTCTAAAAAGTGGTGGGTACACACACACTAGTAAATGTGTGTGAAGTGACCATCTAGGTATAAGAATAAAATAAATCTATAAGACGACACCATATCGAATTTCAAGTTGATATTGATGCATTCCATACAAATGCATAAAAGCTGAGTTGTGGGTTTGTATGGTACTACCTCAAAAAGTGTATTTCTATATAATTTCGAGATATACGGTTGTCCACTTAAAATCACCAAATCGAATTTCAAGCTAATATTGATTTAAATAAAGAATTTTTTCATAAAAAATACAAAAGTGGGTGCTGGGTTTGTATGGGCGCTACCTCAAAAAGTGGACGGGACACACCCATTAGTCTATGTTTGTTAAACGGCTATCCACAAAAAGGCACCATATCGCATTTCAACCTAATATTGACTTTAATAAAGAAGTTTTTCATACAAAAACAGAAAAGTAGGCAGTAGGTTTGTATGGGGGCTACCCCAAAAAGTTAGCGGGTCCCACCCATTAATGTATATGTCAAGCAACTGTCCACAAGTAGCTACCGTATCAATTATTAAGTTGATATTGACTACAATAAAAAAGTTTTCAATAGAAAATTTCAAAAGTAGGCGTTGGATTTATAAGGTGACTATCCCAAAAAGTAGGCGTGGCGGGTCAATCTTGATACTCTACAAAACTGCAATTAAAACAAGCGTATGTGCAAAATTTCAACTGGATAGCATAAAAATTGGTGACCAAAAAATACGCAACAACATACAGACAGACGGACATGGCTAGATCGACCCGTCTCATCGAGCTGGGGTCTACAATGCCTTAAATGTGTTACAAACTTTCAAACAAACTGTTAATACCATTTCACACTATATGTGTATAAAAATACACAAGTTAACAAAATGGAAAAGTTTTCTCAACCTCAAAAATACGAAAATCACTTTCATACATTTTTTTCAGGGAAACGTATTTGGGATATATATTTTCAACATTCTATTCTTCAAAAAGTTACGTTTCCATGGGATTCACTTTGTAAATACTAATATAGTCAAACCATTTTTAAGTAAATGTATTAATCTAAACTCAGCAGTATCGTAATCAGCAAGCTCAAAAACTCCTAAATACTAAGTTTCAAAAAGATTGAAGGTCTTCTTCCAAAATTTTGTTCAACATTTTGGGTCTGTCATATTGTTTTCGGAAATTTTAACATCAGATTCGTAATAAGTGACCTCCAGCACTGTTTCATACTAAATGGCAGTTCGGATTTTTGGCTATTTTTTTTGGATTTTCGGCAACTGTGAATCTGACAGATGGGCAGGGGAAGAGCAGGAGATACGGAGGGAGGACATGGCTGTATGCACTCGCATTCTGTTGCTGATCTTCTACATTTGCGCATAGCTTGATGTTTGATAATTTCTTTTATTAGTGTAAATAAAGTTCTCACGATTTAAATGAGATTACTTTTTCGTTAATGAAGCAATTGTATATAAAGGAAAAGTAAAAAAAGTTGCTAAAAGTGTTTTTTTATTGATTTTATCGGGAGTTTTTTTTTTTTTGTTCGGAAAGTATTTATAATAATATCGCAGATAGATACTTTATTAATGTAGCTATGCTTGCAACCAAACCACACAATTAGGAAGCTTCATTCGTAATGCGAGTATCATGTATCAAAACCAAACAGTTTCGAAATGAATAACGAAAAACACTTGACAACAGCACCACAAACAAGCAGACAAACGCACGAAAAAATATATTTCGAGCAAATAATAAACACAATTATTACGTGTTTGGTGTCAATAATTTAATTTATAACACACATAACCAGTCAGCCAGCCAGACAGACGGACGGAAAGTTGGACGGACGGACAAATATTCAGACAGCATATCAGTCGCCAGGGCCGAGAGCAAATTTGAGAGACACAAAATAACGACACAAAAAAAAAGCAATCGAAAATTATATAAAAAAAATAATAAATAAATTATATAATAGCATAAAAAAGAGCTATAAACAGAGAGAAAGACCATTGCAGTTCAGTGTGCTCGACTCTGAAATACTCTGTACTAAGTCTAAAGCATATAAGTTCCGAAAAATCTTATTTCTCTTTTTTGTTTTATATATTTATTTGATTCCTCTTCTTTTAAAATTGTAAAAACAAAAACACTATCAAACAACACTCAACTGATGTTTGCCAACATGTTTGCAAGTGCGACCACAAAAGTTTCGTGCCTAACGCCGAGCTGCTCGATCGACATGCTTTACAATGTGAAATGCCATTTACAGCACAATAGAGATAGATAATGTTTTTAACTCTATTCTTCCAACTGCAACCAAAGGAACCGAAAGAAACAAAAAAGGTAGCAGCTATAGCAAATTGAGAGAGCTGAGAGAGAGATAGAGAGAGAGCTTTGACGTTTCCTGTTGAAGCAAGTTTAAATAAAGTAATACACACGATTGACATGAAAGGATCAAATTTGGTTATTACAAAATTTACGTTATCGTACAGTTGAAAAAATTAAGATCAAGAAACTGGGCTTTTACACGATTGGTCTAAACTCAATGCAAGTGTCTTTATTTGAAAAATACATCACTATGGGAACTAGAGGTATATTTGGTATTTGTCTGATTGCATTTAAGTGAATTTGTTTTTAGTTAGATTTAATGTTAGATAAACCATGTAGCTGTTTCTAGATTAAATAAAAATTAGTTCAAATACTTAAAAATGGGGATTATAGTTCACGTGTGTACTACCCCTTATTTTATAATCCAAAGAACGTTTTGAAGAGTTTAAATTTCAAATAATTGTGGTTCTATCTTCTAAAGAGAATGTGCCAAGACCGTTCATGCTGTTCATGCACATTGCTTTTTGCTATGATATTCAACGTAGGCTAAGCATTGTCTCCCACAAACGCAGCTTTTTGCATTAACCATATGAAGTACACAAACAGTTGCATCGTTCTTCGTTGTCTTTCTGCATATAACAAAGAGCATAGCGCCTATATTAAAGTGCAATACAACAACATTATCTCAAACTTTATGGTTTTCTTGTCGCAGCTTTTTGCATTAACCAGCAAAATTTACACAAACAATTTCCTTGTTCTTCGTTGTCGCTCTGCGCATACCAATTAATAGAGCAATAAAAAAATCGTATTTATTGGAGTGTGCACTTCCATTTGAAACTTTTGGGCCAGAGTGTATCTCCAACCATAGCATCTCCAAGCTCATGACGTTCATATAGGCAGTCAGTCGAATATTGCTATATAGGTTCAAGCAATTTCACAAAATTTATATACCGCTTTACGCTTTTTTATGCAGGGCATAAAAATGAATTAAAACAAACAAACAAAAAAGTGCAAAGCCAACGAAGCCGAAAGCCATCGACCGCTACGTCATTGACTACTATTTCACTTCATGCAGCATGATGATTAATTACAACAACACGCAAATGTTGTAAACGCTCGAAAGGATCAAGGATACACTTGCACAGGCCACTGCACACGTTTACTGCTGCTAACTTAATAAATTGTTTGACGTTGTTAACTAAATTTTGATTATCGAATGAAATAACACTTGCCGCGTGACTACTACTTTTTGTATCGTACAATTCGAGAGTAGCTATATATAGATATTGTATGTAGTATAGTATAGTATAGTAGGTACACCTTTATGCGCGACTTGATTTATTGATACGCTAATTGGGTGAAGGTAGTAAAGAGCTACTCATAAATTACCGCAGCAGGAGTGAAGCAAATAAAATAAAAGGCACGCAATTTATTTTTTTAACATTTTCTTTTTTTGGTCCTTTTTCGTTTGCAAATTAATTGTAAATTGAGCTAATTTGTTGTTTTGGAGTGTTTAATTGCAGTTTTTATTTTTAAATGTTGTGCTGCTTTTAATTAATTTATATTTATGCATAAATTTCAATTTGCATTTGAATAAATTTTGTAAAAACGAGAAGCAATTAAAGCGCACGCATTATAAATATTTCAAACTATAATTAAGCTGCTTGAAATTTAAAAAAGAAGAAGAATGTAGCAGACGAATGTGCTCGACTTCGAGATACACTGTACTTCATTTAAGGCTCCCTATATAAACCATAGATTATATACTTCAGTGGTCCGATCTTCACCTATGATCTGTGCCTATATGGATTATATTGTAAAAACACAAAAACTTTAAAATGGAGGTCATGTTTGAAAAGGGGACTACCCCGTATTGTGGTACGACCTGGACCTGTTAGCAGTTACTACGTACGTTTTTATACATTATACAAAACATTTTTCTAACTAGGTATATTGGATATGTTGAACTTTTGAAATGTATATAAAATAGCGAAGGAAGCATTGGAGATCATATAAAGAATATATCTAGGCATGTCCATCCGCCCGTCCATCCGTCCATACGTCCGTCCGTATGTCTCTCTTAGATACAACTTCTATCACTTTCGAGTAGTTGCTTCTCTACCGCAAATCTTGAACAATAAGTGTTTCAAGTTCTCTTCGATACTAGTCCCGCACCAGATACATTCGGCCTCATTGTCGTGGTGAAACGCATGCATAAGCAATCGTCGTCACTGAAAGTTAGAAGTTTATATCCTTCCAAGCCATATATTAATGTTAGTTATCAGGCGACGGTTTAATCTCCATTTAGTTGATGCGTCCCAGCGTTGCTGCCACTGCGGTGCACCGGTGCTTGAGACTCTAATCGCTGCTAGTTGGTATACGGACTCTAATCTACGCCTATAACTTTTGTTTTGCAGAGATTGCACCCATAGTGACGCAGCAAACTGATGCAACAACGCAATAGTTCATTTTCTTACTTTGAACCTCTTGTGTTGAGCATGATACGGCTCAAAGCACTGCCGACTTCATGCGTCTTCATCTTGATATTTAGTATGTGCTCTTTAAACCAAAGACGTGTATCTAACAAATTTCCGAGGTAAAATACCGCCTTTATTGCGTACCCAAGCTGTATCCTTGACGCCTTAACGACTTTGTAACTGCTGATGAGCACCGCCTCGGTTTTATGCTCAGCGAGTGAAAGGCTAACAGACGTCAAACATTGCTGTATTTTGGCAATGGCGTTCTTGCTAGTTTATTCAGCTTCGTGTATTTGCTGCCCTAGAACCACCAGGACACCAGGACATTGTCTGTAAAGTCAACGATTTTGACAACTTTAGGGAAAGCCGTAAGATACCGTGGTACATGAAGTTCCAAAGATGTGGGGCTAGGACGGATCCTTTTGCTACACCTCCCGTACAGCTGTGTATCTGCATGCTATATCGGAGAGTAATGTTTGAAAATTTGGATTCAGAAAAGGAAAATCCATAATGCTTTTTCATGCTTTTCTGAATCCAAATTGCCGCGCAGAAAGACAGAAAGATCTCATGCCAGCTGTGCTCCTGATTCCAGTCTACTGCCTATAAGATTCTCGAGCACATTGCTAGCAGTATCGAGCAGGCGCTTAGGCCTATACAATCATGGCTCTTTCAGAGCCTTATAAGGCTAAGGAATGCGTATCTAGTTCTACAACTTACACCGTTGGAATCGCATGAGGTCCTAGAATTTTATTGTTTTTAAAGGTATTTGCTGCTAAAAAAAAGTTACTCATCCATGCTATATGGCTCGAATTGGCTATTTTCCTTCGTAGTTACTGGCTTCCACGGTAACATCAGTGGATAGAGCTTTTGAACAATTTGCTCAAACTCGTTATAAACCAATGTGGTAGTCCGTTAAAAGGCTTCCAGCTGCTTCAAGACCATTTGGTAGGCCTGAGCCTCTGACACTCGAACAGCAGCATCACAGAACATTTCATTCCATTTTAAGCATCCATCTGCATATTGCACCTGAAGATATATAGTTCATGGTAGAATTGGTAGCTTCTGCACTGAGTCAGTCTTTCATTGCCAGCTAACATCACTCATAAGTAACTCACTCATCATCTTTGCATTGTCATACACGCTATAATTGCTTAGGACTTCCGTAAACATTGAAGATCTTAGGATTTTCGGTGTTTAGTGCCATCTTGGTTCTGAGCTGCAGAGCTCGGCAACATGGCTCATATCTCCACAATTAAATATTAATTTGCATTTGAAGCATTCGAAGAACTTCATAAATTTTGTATTTCACTATAATTAAGCAGCTTAATATTAAAAAATATATATAACGTATACGCTAAGTTGCACACACTGATAAGTAGCCATACTATTTACAACTCTATTGCTCCATAGCTAAAAGCAATTCGTGTACTTGCAGATGTTACGTGTATTTTCATAATGCGCTTGAAAAGCAAGATACAGTGTAGCTAAAAGTATTTCATTTTAGCCTTTAGTAACAGATTCTCACACATATACACACACACACACACAAGCTGGTAATCATGCTGTAATTATCATAAAAATTGCACACAAAAAAAGTATCTAAAAAAGAGGCAAAAATTGTCAGCCACTTTGCAGTCAGCCATTTTGTCATGCATGTAAATTTATGTAGGTATATATGCCTATATGTGTTTATATAAGCCACATACACACTCTGTTTTACATACGAGTGTATGCCGCAGTGCACCAGGCTACAGGCACAATCAGATACATTCAGCTAGCACTTACTTACTTACAGCGAACTAAAGTATGCAACACATAAAGGATGCAATCAAAATTATTATAATTGCGCAACGCGTTCGCCATTGTATGCCAACAATGACTTCCGCTTCCGTGCTTATTTGCTTGTCTGTGCAACTTCAATTTATACTCCAACCAACGTCAACCAAATGCTACAACACGCCTTTAAAAAGTATCTCTGAGATTGTTTTATTTTTTTACTTATACCAGTTGGCTTTCCTTTCATTACAACAATAGCATGCACACACAAACACACACACACACACACACTAACACACAAACACTCACATTAAGTAGCTCCAAAAGACATCAAAAGTGAGCAGCACCAGCAAATAGAAATGTTGCATGTATCTACATGCATCATTGTCGGGCGTTGCTACCACCAGGCAAATGAGCTGCATTATGCATCAGCATCAGTGGCACATTGCTTCAGTGCGTGCTTAAGTTGACAAATGCAAAAAAAAAATATTTAAAAAAAGGGAGCAGCAGCGTAAAGTATCTAGTTGCAACGTTGAGAAGCGTTAAGCTGTAATTGTCGAAACAAAAAAGAGCTAATGTAGTAGCTGTCTGGCTAGCTCTCATACCGCGATGTACTTTGATATGTGTAGAAGTGCTTTTGCTGCTTTGTGGCAAACAAAGTACACCGTAGATACACAAAAGGTTAAAGCTGCTAATGTAGAAAAAAAAAAACGTGCTGCTTTGTAATGTTTGAAGTGTCGGAGTTAGTTGTAATTGCCAAAGTGCAGTCGTTTCTTTTTTTACATTACTTCAATTTTTAATTAACAAATAAGTATGCTAAGCATAAAAATATGACCGGCTTTTTAAGGTTTAGCTGGAAAAACTATTAAATTAATATAAGAGTATAGCACAGCGACAAATAAGAAAATAATCATAAATACTAGCAACCATATACTTACTACTAGCGTAGCCGGCGTGCGTTGATACAACTCCAATAGTTTATCTCTTACAAGGAGGCATAGCACCGCCCATTGCTCCAGTTGATTTGAGCTGTTTTTCCGGATCTCTTCACAATCACAAAACCGAATCTAATTCATTTGCTTCAAATAGTTCAACCTGAGCATCCATTCCGCCAGTTTTGGTATCAATTTGTAGCAAATATGTTCATACTTAGTATGCCTTGGTTTGTATCCAAGCTTTATTTCTAAGAAGGCGTATTTCTGGAAGGCTATAGCTAACATATATACGAGTACACACATATTTGGACGTTGAACGTTTTTTTTTTCGAAATTTATTTATTTATTGTGCAAAAATGGTTACAAATATATTATTCAATGTATTGTCCATCGCTGGCCACAACTTTTTCCCATCTTTCTAGCAATTTTCGGATACCAGCTCGAAAGAGCGACTCGTCTTTTGAGGCAATCCAATCATCGATCCATTTTTTGCATTGTTCATATGAAGTGAACTTCTGCTTCATCGACAGGAACAATTAGTAGTCGAAAGGAGCGATGTCGGGAGAACTCGGCTGCACAATTCTTCATATTGAAGTAATGAAGCAGAACTCCCAGCAAAAATACCATCTGGTACAAAATTCGACATGTTCGAGGCAATATTTAGTATTGTTATTTACGTTTCAAACAAATGGCACAAGCTGCCAAAGACGCTCATTGATAATAGGTTTTAGCAGCAAGAAATTGAAATTGTCATCCGGCAACCCTTTTGCTCAATTTTGGATTATGTTTCGGCAAAATCCAGCCATAGCCGTCAAGGCAACCCAAAGCTCACACCAAATAGTAATTTTTTGCAGATATAATGAAGTTTCCAATGCCTGCTAATTTTCGTAGCAACGCAGAATAATTTCGACACGTTATTGAATCGCATATTGTTTCATAACGAAATGGTGAGTCCTACTGAATATTTCTGTTGACAGATGCTTGCAAGTGGCACTTACTGGAAGCATGACTTTATACGGTAGGACCAATTAAAAGCGCCTTTTCATTAGGCCCAACAATCTCAATATTCACATTCTCAACATGTCTCCGTTCCACTGGAAAATTTCCGTTATCTGCGTCGAACATGTGAATGGTAAAATATCATTCGCTTAAAAGGAAACAGCTGTTTTGTTTAGTTTTTTTTTTTTGTTTTTTACAATCAGTAAAAAGAGTGAAAAAAATGCGATTTGAAATTAATTCCGCTCTATTGTTTTCGAATAGAGAACAAAATCGACAAACTGAATGTAGCTTCACCAGTTCAGTCAAGAGTTCGATGAAATAATTGCGGAATACAGCTGTTTGTGGTAATGATATCGATAAAAAATCGGTCATTTCATTGAAAACACGTAATTCGTTTGGTATGGTAAGATTCTTCGAGAATGTACAGAATGTTGACTTTTAAAGGAAAATGCATATTTATAATCTTAACATTCACCCAGAATATTAATATTGTGGACACTGTTGGCCGTTGTCCATTGGCACAGCCCTATAAGTATATTATAAACGCTAAGGAATTCAAAATCATTGCAAATTCAGCTGATATCAGTATTTATTTTGTATTAAGCTTAATTAACAATAGCTTTTTAAATATATATGAAGAATGAAAACTAATTAAATTTTTAATATCTTTTACTTACAGGTATGTAACAACAGATGTACTTAAAAGACTTTATACAATAAAGCCTGGTATCATATACAATATTTAAATACTATACTATATTTCGATATGCGATAAGAATAAATTTTGAAATGTCAATAGAAACTATCGTTTCAGAAAAAATATCAAGTATCAAGCACTTACATATTTGTATGTAGATATATAAAATCATAATAAATAAATATATAAACTCGAGTATCGACACAAATAGATGTATAACGGTATCTGTGCCACCATGCCTTTGTAGGTGTCAGCATTAGAAGTGGCAACAGAACGCATTCCAAGCACCACATTTTGCACACTCAATGAGCTATGAAAAAATAAAAATGAAAAAATGTATATATTCGTATATAAAATTTCCATTTATTTCGTTGTTAGATCTGAAGCAGCAAACAAAATGGAGGCGATAGGGCAAAAATAAGCTTAAATACGGGTAGCAAGTTTTTACATGCTTGTCGATTTACAAATCACTTTACAAAATGTCGCTGCACTTCAACTTTAGCTAGTCTGGCCTGTCACTGTTGTGACTGACAGACAGACAGACAGACAGGCAGGCAGGCAGGCAGGCAACCAGCCAGCCAGCCATGATGGAAAAGCCATCTTATAAAAAATGGCAACGTAAGCGGAAGCGGAAGTGAAGGTGCACACTTCCGCTGGCTTTATTATTATGCTTATTTGGCGCATATATGAGACTGTATGTAGATACATTCGGTTACACATACTATGTAAAGAACTAAGCGCGCTTTTGAGTGTTTGTCGAAAAATCAAAATTTATTGATAAAGCAATAAATATAAAAATGTAAAATTCTTTACGTGCGGGTGAAATATTTATGTAGCAAAAAAATGTATGCTATTTAAGGGAAAAAAGGAAGATTGAAAGCTGCAAAGAAGATATCAAGCGCGTTATAGTTATAATAAATCTGCTGACTGCTATGCTTTCGTTTATTTTTCTTTTTCCTTTTTATGCTATTTTCAAATTCATACACAAATACACATACACACATACACTCACACACTCACACATAAACACTCAAACACCAAATGCGCTTATAATAAATACGTGCATCGATTTAATACACGTAGCAGCTCCCTGCTTCTTCCTCCAGTTACTTCTTTAGAATCAAGTTGAGCTGTATGAAAACGTTACGGCGGTTAGCATCCTGTCAAAGGAGAGACGCATACAAATAAAAAGGAAAAATCTGTTGAATATCAAATAACAATCACTTGGCAAGCTAAATATATCATTAAGCTTAAGTAGCAAACGGGCAAAGGCGTTATAGCTTCAACAAAAAAAAAAAAAAAAAAAGAGAAAAAGAGAAAAAGTCGTCGCAGAGGTTGGGCTTGGTTCTGAAAGTGGGCGTTCTTGTTTAAGTAGGTGGTGCTGTTTTGTGTGTCAGGCAGCTTAACACATGTGTAAAGTAGCTTAAGGCAACAAATATGAAAAGAAAGCAGCAAGCATGTGTGTGAATGAGTTTTTGGGTTCGGCTATTGGGTTGGGTAACAGCTGCACGTTGCTTATAAACGGTTTGGCGCCCATTTCTTTTGAATTTTTTCTTCACTTTGCTTTGGTGCGTGTTTTGTGTGTGTGTGTGTGTGTGTGTGTGTGTGTGCGTGTGTGTGTGTGTGTGTGTGTGTGTGTGTGTGTGTGTGTGTGTGTGTGTGTGTGTGTGTGTGTGTGTGTGTGTGTGTGTGTGTGTGTGTGTGTGTGTGTGTGTGTGTGTGTGTGTGTAACATACTTCAAACATAATGTGAGCAGAGTATTATCCGTTCGTGGGAATTTTTGTAACGTATTAAAACAGGCATCGTAATATATATGTATATTTTTATAAATGTATAATTTTAATTAGTCTGGCTGTCTGTCTGTCTGTCTGTCGCGCTGTTCCCAGTTTTCAACGAGGTATTCTAAAAATCGAAATGAAGAGGCACTCCGACTGACAACTATTCAATATTATTAGTCTGTACTTCACGTTTCTTTTTTTTAATTAGGAAACGTCAATATTCCTTTAAAGGCTTTGTACATTTAACGAGTGCGCCATTTACATCTTCGGTATTTCAACATTGAGTAATTTTTCAGCCGATTTCGGCAGATGTGCATGATTTAGGATATTTCAAATCAGTTTTTGAATACAATGTCGATTAAATGACAGCGTCCTTTCAATACTCAAAAATCACCTCTATTTCGGGCATTCTCCAAAACTTTGACCAGCATTTCGGGCTTTATAGCAGCTATTTGTATTTGTATTCATATGTTAGTTTTGACTTAGTCAATGGTCTTCAACTTGCCAACATAAACTTCACTTTTTAAATAACCCCACAGAAAAAAGTTGTTTAGTATTAAATCCGGAGAACAACGAGGCCAGTTCGAATCACCATTTTGCGACAGAACGTGTCTCGGGAAGTTGCGCTACAAGAATTGCATCGTATCGGCTGCTGTGTCAAAATATAAGTAAATGCAAGTTTGTCAGCCTTTTTTCACGCATTTGCGGGCACACAAAGTGCGCCAACATCCAGCGTCATCGACAGTCTCTCCAATTTTGAAGAAAAATGTCCAAATAGTGACTTTCTTATCGTACAGTGTTGTTTCGTGAATGACGTGTGGATTCTCTGTTCTTCAAACTCGACAATTTTTTGTTTATTGACTCCAAAAAAAAGTGTAAGAAGAGCTTGGTCCGTCAGCAAAATGTTGTTCCAAAAATCAAGCTCGGCAACGATCAAACTTGCGAGGGTATTTTTCCAGCCAGTACAACTGAAGATCGAAGGGCATTAAGTTTTTGTATGTACATGGATTTTCAGCACATCCCACACCCACAGTAGTTAGTTCAACTACAAACACACTGTTTAAAACTATTAAAACATGGCTCATAAGTTACATTTTTACATTATAAACTAGTTTACATCGAGAAAATATTACTAAAAACATTTAATGTATTCACAGCTAGTCGATTAACAGCTAAATTGATGAGAAAACAGAAAATAAACTATTTCCAAAAACAGAAAATATATAGAAACGTAAGCAATACTAATTTATATCTATGCTTGTTTACAAATTTCCTACGAAAAAATTATATAAGTATTACAACTTGCACTATAGTCGACAAACAGTTTGGTATTTATTAGGGTGAAACAATGGAATCGGAACTAAATCCACAGTCAGCTGTTCAAGTATCATGTTACATTTGCAACTTAACTCAATATGAAACAAATTTCTACCAAACATGACAGCAAACGCAAAAATCGTAGTTTAAAAAATTAAATCTAATGAAATAAATTAAACTTTAGGGCTGTGTTGAAAAAGCGTTCACAGTGCACTGGGATTACTTTAAACTCTTAAACTTTACTCGATTAGGTGTGAATACCGTATAAGCTTATTTTAAAGTACGTGTGAAGAGTATCAACGTTTCAGTTTGACTGAACTGAATATTTTGTCTTATTTTTTCGCACTCAGCTTTTCCGCTTTCATGCTTTTGCCGAACGCACTGCTTATGCTTGTAATAAATTTCAAAATTTACAAATCATTTTGAATATTTGATTTGCATATATTGTGTATGGTATATTTTTTCGCAATTTAAGGCATTTTCAATGCCAATGCGATTTGTTGGCTTTTGAATATTCGATGCGTGTTGATTTTCAATGGAATTTTTTATTTCGTTCTGCAACACTTGTGTGGCTTGCTGTCTCTTTCTTTCTTGCTTGCACATTCCTGTGGGAACTCTAAATTCAGCGTAAATTAAGACTCTTTTGTTTGAAATATATTTCCAAAGTTGCTGCTCAAATATTTTGCATTAAAAATTTAAAGCAGTCGCTACTAATTTTTTAAGACAATCATGAAGTTTGATATTTTTTAGGATATTTGTGTTTTTTACAGTGACTTAAGAAATGTGTCCTAGTCGAAATATAGAATCAACTCGTCAACACTTTCGTGCAATAATTTTTCACCACTCTCGACGTGAATTAACTCAACAAATGTGCATTTAGAAATATACCAAGTCATATTCTAAACTCTTTTTGGATTACTACTTTTCAGATTTTCATAATACAGCGATACAATGTAGACATTGGCCAGTAACCATACCGATCAGGGACGAGATTTGAGTTCTATTAAGATTAATAAGGAGCGACGTATGTTTAAAGTAACTAGTGTTTAATTCTGAGCTTGCATCTTCTTCACGAGTTCGGTTATCCAAGGACTAATATTGTTACTCAAAGCTACATTTTGGCTTCTGCGGACCACTGGTTGGGAACCAGTGATCTAAACTAATTCTGATACTTCTTTCCTGCAGTGCTGAAAACTAGTCATGCACAGATTCTTACAACGGGATCCTTCCAAGATTCGTTAATGATGAATCCAAAATAAGCATTCGTAGATTCTGATTCGTTAATCACCACGAATCCGAATCTACGAATTCACAGATACGAATTTAGACTCGAATTCAGATTCGTACACAAATTTTAACTCGAAGTTTGACACGATTTCAAGTATCTTGACTCGAATCTATATTCGAACAGAACAGTGAAACAATTAAAACAGACATGATCAAAGGGTGTATGTGTGTGTGTAAATATATTTACTTTAACCGTCACACTTACTCTTTAAATTTCTGAAAACAGAACAAGTGGTGAGTAAAAGGGTGACGCTGCACGCATAGTGAAATGGAATAATATTGAGCACGTTGGCTCGTTGTGTTATTGGGAGTGTGTATGTAGTAAGTGTGCATTTGTTTGCTGACAGTAGACAAAAAAAACAAATGAGAGGTGAATAAAGACATTCATGAGCGTACACAATTGCTCACCATAGAATATTCACCATAAGCTGAATTTTTTATTAAATACTAAATTGAATATTAAATTGAAAAAATATTATTGCTGAATTTTAATTTAAACATTTATAAATCGTAAATAAAGAAACTCTTAAAAAAACTACATACATATATTGTATGTTAAGGAAAATGAAGTGAAGTGCCGCATAATGTGTTGAAAGTGAAGTATTAGGTAAGTTATTTTTCCTCTTCGCATTCGGACTCGTGCTAAAATACTCGAATTCTTTTATCCAAAGTTCCGGATTTCAAAAACTCACTACTGAACACTTGAACATATTGGTTGTATAAAGCCAAGGAATGAATGATGGAGAAACGTCCCATTCTGCTAAACTCATATAGAAGGCATTCAACTCAATTAATTAAGTTTAATAGAAATAATCATGTGCTAATATTATTTATTAATCAAATGACTAAATTGATACTTATCTAAGCGCTGTTTAGTTCAAATGTACAATAATATCGATTGCGAAAAGTAACAATTTGTTTACACAGCAATTTACTTTTCACGAAGATTTAATCTCGCCGCTTTAATTGTTTCAATTAAACTACTTACGACACATAATAAGCTCAATTAATAGCATTTGCTAATAAATTACATTTATAACTTACAACCAGTATTATTAGTTTTGCATATCAAAGGCAGCTGCAAATAATCCACCACATTGAATACACAAACATAAATATACAATACTAAGAAGCGAAATACATAAATCGTGCTATAGTATCTATATCATTGGCATTTATCGAGTTGTATAGTAGTTAAATTCAATATGACTTAATTGACATTGCGAACGTGCATACTCGTAGAACTCGTCGATTGATTTCAGCTATAGACAGCTTGAGCATGCATGTTAAAACGTGTTGTATTTCGTAGATACATCGTATGCATATGAAGTATAAATGCCACAATAAAGTGCAATATAATCAGTTTAATTAATGTATAGATAATACTAATAAGTAATAAATTGGCTGCCATTGTTTCATAATCAGCGCAATAGTATAACACAGAATGTAGGCCCTTTAGGCTTCTATTAATCCTTTACATCAACTCTTGCACTACTCTTCATATACAGTACTGACATGCAATCAGTGAGTGTAAAATGTGCTTAAATATCATAGCGTGTCACTCATACGAATATGCTTTTTGTTGTAATTTTATCTGATTTTTTATTTTTTTCTTACACCGACACACTCAAAACAAAAACAAAAAAAATTCAAACCCAACCAAATTGCTTGCATGTCACGCACATGTGTCACAGGAATCTCGCCCACAGTGACTGCCACAGCCCTTTCCTTTATGATTTTATAAGCACCTCTAATTACAACCGCAACACTGCTGTCCTTCGTCCTTACAATGCCATTTATTTTTGTACTTTTGCAGTTGCCGCCATTTGCTACTGATTTATCTAAATTAATTGTTATTGCGCTTATTTGTCACATTTATCGCATTTCATATATAAAATTTCTACAGCATATACGAGTATACGAGTATATACATATGTATCTTGTGGATACGTATTTAACTGTGCAGTTTGTGCATTTAAATTCATTCATTCACCACTTGCTGTGCTAGCATTTTTAGATAATTGCTGAGCATACGCCAAATTAATAATCCTGCGGCGTTGTTTGATTTGATTTCGCGCTTATTATTTGTGAATTTGTACGATTTCGTGTGCCTTCTGCTTTGAAAAATATAATGGGGAATGGTTTTTGCTGCGGATTTTGCGCCGTGATTAAATATGCGATCATAATTTCAATTGCAGTGACTTGAATTTGCCGCTTTAGCTTTGTGAATTTTCAATTCGGTTTGAACTATTTTATATCTATATGTATAGTATATAGAGCATAGTATAGTATATAGGCATTTTATTTATTGGTTTAAAGGATTTTATGCTTAACTAAGTATAATAGTGGGTTCACGCGGTATCAAATATCTGACATTTTTTTAAAAATTGTATTTGTTCTCTTTAAGTTGGAATTTGTTGATACCATTTTCAATTAAATTCGATGAAGTCAACATTGTTTAACAGTGTACTAAGTGGAGTTTGAATCACTTCTAATGCAGTGTAGTATTAGATACGTTGATACAGTCGGACAGACGTATATAAAATTGACCCGGACTAGTTAAAAAAACAACATTTTATGTATTTTATTACAAATCTTTATTATCGCCTTCAAAATAGGTTCCTTTTGAGTCAATACAAGCATGCCAATGGTTAATCCAAATTTTCATACACTTGTTATACGCCTCGGCCGGAATAGCCTTTAGTTCCTTCAGCGGATTTTTTTTTATAAAACTTCGTCACAATCAAGCTGGAATGTGCAAAATTTGCAAAAAAAATCAGGTCTTTTGGTACGTGTCTGGCGGCGATGCGTTTTATACCCAAAACATCAACCAAAATGTGTTCAGTCGATCCATACGAGATGTTGAGTATCGCTGTTATCTTTCTAATACCAACACGACGATTTTCGAGCACAATTTCCATCACTTTTTCGATGTTTTTGTCGTTAACAGAGGTGCATGAACGACTTGCATGAGGCAAGTTTTCTACGATTTCACGACCCTCACTGAATGCTTTATGCCACTGAAATACTTGCGTTCTCGATAGAGTAGAGTTCTCAAAACACTTTTGTAACATTTTAAATGATTCCGTTGCCGTTATGCCATAGGAAACCCAAAATTTCAAGCAAACTCGTTGTTCAATTCTTTTTTCCATGTTAGAAATCGCCATACAAACTTTTTGCGTCGTAAACAAAGCAGCTGTCAGACATAGACTTATAATCGCATCTCGCTCAAACCTGGCATGCATGTCAATGATAGTGACAGCCAACTTAAGAAGAACCGAACCGATTCGGTTTACCGGTTCGGTTTAAATCCACCGGGTCAATTTCAGTCCAGACGTATACTCAAGTTTTGATGCTGAACAAAAATACAAGTTGAATCATACTGAAAACGAAACTTTTCAATAAATCCCACTCTAGTAGCACTTTCTATATGTGATCTA
Source organism: Leucophenga montana (assembly GCA_035044765.1). NCBI lineage: Eukaryota > Metazoa > Arthropoda > Insecta > Diptera > Drosophilidae > Leucophenga > Leucophenga montana. Next base: position 66,108 of record JAWNNQ010000334.1, on the reverse strand, counting down.
CTGCATTCATGCACAAAATGACAGCGTGTTTCTAGCATCGGTCGAAAAATTAACTCAATTTAAAAACGGTCTTGAAAACATAAATGATGGCCAACACATGTTGTTCAACCGAAATCCGTGATCATTCCAATTTCCATCAAAGATCAACCGAAATATTTACTGAAATTCATGCAATTGGAATTGCGTACTTCCAAAACATCAAATTATCGCATATTGACCGAGAGGTGTCTACAAGGTTTGTTCCACATAAGTCGACTGGCGACCAAAACAAAACTGACAATTGTGACCGATTATTTGGCTAAAAATCGCAAAGTTATCATCAACCATTATGCGTATTCGCCTGATTAGTACCGTGTGACTTTTAGCTTTTCAGAAAAATACATTTGTCGATTAAACGAAAGTGTTTTGTGGACGTAGTAGCCATCGAAAAGACTTGTAGCGACATGCTGCACATATTTGCACTTAAGATGCATTATCTCCGCTTCCAGTGAACCAAATGTCATGACGTTCAGTCTGAAGTAAAGTGAAACATGAAACTTTCGAACTGCGATCGATTGTGTCAATCTATAAGCTTTCTAGTACATATTGGGTGTTCTATTTAGGGCCATTTTCACGACTTGCCTATTTTTGTATAACTTATTTTTTCCACCATATACTCCAGTTTTTCATTTCACGACTATTATAAAACATATTGCATTGTTAGATCACCCAATAAATATATTTCAATGATATTTGTTTTAGAGCTGCCAACTTGGTTTCACTATTTCGAAAGTAAAACCAAAGCAAAAGCAAAAACAAAAACAAACCAAACAATATTGAAACTTTTTATTAATATTCTGGAACCACGGAACTCAAAAGTGCATATTATATTTATTTACGTTTACGTTTGAGTAAATGCATGGTCCACCTATGCAGCATTTAGCAGGTATCCGATAAATAAGACAAAAGTAACCGATTATTCAACGATAACAGGCCAAAAAATCTACTGCAGGGCTACTCGAATTCGATTTATTAATATTGTGAAGTCGTGAAATTCACTACAAAATATATTTCCAGCAAAAGCATACCTTGGCAATAAGTATTTCAAATATATTTCTAAAATTGCAATGAAAATGGCCCTTATACTTTGTTAAGTACTTTACTTTTAAATACAACGCAAAAAAAGAAGAAAATTTAAAATTTAGTAACTTGGAAACCTACATGGAACATCATCTATAAAGTCTTGTTGAATATAGTATCTGAATATTGTGCAATGCTTTTAATAATAATCCCTTTCGCTGAGCTTGTTTTTATGATTTCAACAACTTTCACTTCCGTACAAGTACGAGCACGTCGGACTTCCTTGAAGCGCTGTTCCCATTTTAAACACAACAAACTTATTTAAAATCAATTCAATATCCCTTTTTAAAATAACAAGCATAAAAAATACCAATTTTCAAAAATATTCTATGCATTAACAACGACACATTAGAAAAGGCAAGGTACTAAATATATTATCTATTTCTTCATACCAGAAGCATCACTTGCAGCAAATGCTTCACAATCTTGCAACACGCAACAACACTAACACACACATGCAATGCATTAAAGTATTAACAAAGTTTTTAATGCTCAACGGATATGAAAACTGCAAACACCAATAAGAGAGAACACAATGAAAGGATCTGTAGTTGGCGTAGGAAGGATGCCAGCAGGAAGTGGCATGCAACAGTGAGGAAGCAAGCCAACGTACTGGCAACAATGAAAGTGTAAAAGGCAAAAGTGCGTTGAAACAATGTTACAACAGCTGACCCACATAATGGACATACGCCCTATTGTGGGGTAAAGCGCCGCTGTGTGGATGAATAAAGTTAAATTGGGCTGGTCATTGATGCAGCATGGTTTTGGATGGCATGCAGCAAACCGAGTGTGGAGCGAAGCGTGTTTATTTAAATTTTGTTTTAGTTTGAAGCCCTAAGTCGAAATATAAAAAAGTCTTTTAATCTGTCGACTTATGCAGTAATCGTTCTGCCAAGTTGTCAATTTCTTAACCTGACCACTTCACATCCGTATAATTCTATTAACTTATCAATCTGTCAATATGGCAAGCTAACTAGTCAAACTGACACTGTGTCAGTCTGTTAACAATTCAACCATATCAATATGCCTAGCTGTCAAAATGCTTATTTATTATTCTATGAACACTTATCAGGCTACTGTTAAACGGATCAATCTTCTTTGAATATTTTATATTCGAAAGCAATAAACCATTCAACCGCATTAGTCTATCAAAGTGGCATTATAACAGGCTATCTATCTATCTATCTATCTATCTATACATATTTAAACTGTCGAACTGCCAACCTGTAAATCAAAATAAATCTGTTAAATTTTAAAATGATCAATCTTCCAACAGCTCAACCGTACTAATTCGTAAAACTGTCGACGCACCAATTTGTGAACTTAGCAATCTTTAAATCCCATCGATCCGTCAACCTATTCATCTGTCCAATTCTAATCTGTCATTATTTAAAAATCACAGCCGTGTTATTTCGATGATCCATCAAACTGCAAGATATAATAATTATTATTTATACAAATTTATTGTATTGCCTTCAAAGTAGGACCCTTCCGAAATAATACACTTTTACCAACGAATAATCCAATCATCAAAACATTTTTAAAAAGCATTTTCCGAAATCAACTTCATCTTTCGCCGCAAGTTCCTTCAGTTTTGGAAAGAGAAAAAAGTCGACCGGTGCCATATCAGTTGAATACAATGATTGTTCGATGTTATTTTTTTAAATTTTTGGGCAGAAATTCGTTCACAATAATTGTCAACATAGACTTTTGATCGACTTTGACATGATATTTCGGTTTTGGCTCAGTTGTATGGCGCCATATCGAAGCTTGTTCACTGGTTTGTATGAGAAACTCTTAAGCCCATGTCATATCATTCTGTCAAAAGACAGGCTCCAATTATGTTCCTATCAGTTGTGTGATCCATCCAGCTATTCTTCACGCTTTTGACAGAATATGTGATTCGGATGTATTTAATACAAGTAACAAGCAGTTGTGAGTTCACAACTTCGAAATAGCCTATCAACTTTCTTAACTTAAAAAGAACTACAATAGTTGGCGCTAATAGAGCTAGATGACGTTGATTACCAATAATGACCAATACAATCGTTTTAGTTCTATGATATGCCATCTAGATGGCGCATATATTGAAAAGTAGGCAAATAAGAGACACACTTAGACGTAATAATGTATTGTATATCAAATCCTCACATGCATGTCTTGTTTACCTTAAATCGATCAGCTAAAGTGAGTCAAAGTTGGAAGCCAAACTAAGTTTATAAAAAATTGTGCTTCACATTCTATTTCGAAATTTATCGACGATGTGGCGGCACTTTTTCTAAATAAGTGTGGTTAAAGGCACAGGACCATATCGTTGCTGCTCTTCTGATTTAAGTACACTTATTGGTCCGCTGGTGATTAAGTTGGCAGCCCCAACAGCTGTATGAAGTAAACTCAACCATTACAGAAAGAGTTTTTACTCATCAATTTGATGGAGGTTCAGAGAAAGACAGTGGATAACAAGACAAAAGATAACAATGGATAACCAAGCTGACAGCGCTTCATAAAGGCAAACAAATGCATTACATTCCTTTTAAATTCAATTAATAACACTGGCCTACATGAGTTTTCCGAATAAGATGAACCTAGTGTTTCCGAATGGATTTTTTCATGCTGAACACGAATCTGGGTTCAAAAACATTCCATTACGACACTTTTTTTGAGAAAATTGGAGTTGAATCCCCTAAAAGCAGCGTTTTTGAAAAATCGTGAGGCAAAATTGTGCAAAATGTGACTCATTCGATACAATCAGAATGAGTCATTTGAAGTCGTGTGATGCTGTTTCATTCGGATTCTGTTAGAAAAACATAAGCAGTCCATGGGTCCATAGTAAAGAGCCAATGAAACTGAGTTACATTTTCCATTTAATCATCAAAAAAATTGTTGTCGCCTTCAAAGTAGCGTTTTTTCTTCGAAGCGCCTTTTATAGTAGCTTTCCTTACTCCTCGAATTTTATTTTTTCGCTTTTGGCCTTTTTTTTGTTCACCCTTCTGATGCCTGTTCACTTGTTTGCATGTCACGCCCATGTTTCAACACTGGTTATGATGCATTCCATGAATGTGGCATCACAATTAACGTGATTCAGTAGGTGAGCCAATAAAATTGAGTTACAATTTCCATTTAAGCCAGTCTATAAAGACCTGATCGAAGTGTTGCTTTTGTAAAAAAATTATCCACCAAAATCAAACGATCTGATTCGTGAGAAATAGGAAATCTCTCTTAATCTGGAATAGCGATAGTCGAGCATAAGTTTGATCAAATTTTCGAAGTTTTCATCTGTATAAGTTTTTAATAAAACTGATTTACCATAACACTTCATTTCTAACATTCTTAACGAGGCGGCGAAATACTAAATGTAAGGCAAACTCTAGTTTTTAGATGTACTAACTTATGCAACTGCTAATTGGCATTGGTATTGTATAGTTTGGCATCGTAATTAGAGAAACTGCTGCCAACTTGCGATAAAAATGTATTTTTAAACCAGTACTAATCTACATCGTTTTGACGCCACTCCATTAATTCTCCGACGGCTTTTAGAGAGTTGAAAATATATAAAGTCACTTATCAGCCAGAAAAATATAGATCGGTTGAGTAAACGGCATTTAGTTTAACAATTTTTCAGACCACCCAACTACTTCTTGCTGTTGCTATACTACAAAATTGTTGCATCTGACATATACAAGTGGCACGCGCTATAAAATCCAGAGAATCTAATGAAAAATTGCGCCAACTGAAGTAGTATTTATTTGTAAAAAAAAATTTATAATAAAAAACGTAAAAAACAGAAACGCCCAAAGCTACTGCAATGCACTTACAACTACACGGTGTTGTTATTTAAGCGCTAAACAATTGAAAAAAAACAACACCAGCCTCAATACTCAGCTACAAATGTTTTTAATGTGCTTAAATCGTATTTAAATAAGTGCGCGCAGGCAGACAGATAGATAGATAGATGGTCAGGCAGACAGACAGACAGACAGACAATCGAACAAAGCGCAATACAACGCGAGTAATTGTTATCCCTGTTGGTAATGCACAGGCACGTAGCAAGAGACGGAAAGACAGACAGACAGACAGACAGACAGATAGACAGATACTTTACTCATACCACTTAATGTTACTACCTTAATACAACTCTACTTCACTCAATTCTATGCCACTCAGTAGAGCTCAACTGAACACCATTTCTATTAGAGTCGTCATGCTTATGCCACTCAGCAGCAGCTACTTGAAGCATACTAAGTGCACAAAAGCAATAGCTTCAAAAGTAGCTAGAACTGCAATCGAATTGTAGCTGCCGGAAGCTTGTAGCTCATTTCTGTTATTTATCTAGGTCTTCCTTTTTTTTTCTCGGAAAATTTTGTATTATTGTATCAAGATAAATTTATTTATTATTTATTTAGGCATCATGCTTTCTACAATAGAATTTGCCATTTTAGGTTCATTAATGCAAAGCGTTGCTTCTGAGAAAAACAATTTAAAAGTATTTCGAGAAAAAACTTTTTTCATTAGAAATACAAACGCATATCATTTATAGGCTGCCTTTCATTGCAAATGCAGCAGTATATACTCAAGTTTCAACGTCATACGTTACGCGTTGCATACACATATGCATCTACAGTCGACTTGTCACTGGCATTGCAATCTGCCACACTTCATCTATGTTCTACATCTCAACGTCAACGACATGCTCAATCGCGTTTTCAATGTCTGCTGCTGCTGCCGCTGCTGCCGCTGCTGATTCCTTCGCATATTGCATGCAGCTACTTGTCGCTGCTTAGCATGAACTGCGTTCTACAAAATTCGGATGCTGCATGCTGCAGTTTTCCATTTGTGAAAAAAAAAATGTATTTTCTGTATTTTGTACTCTATGCTCAAATTGATTTTAGCGAATTTTCACTGCTGGCAAGTGACAGACAATTTACCGCGCTATTGTATCGGAAAAGGAGGTGGCTGTTTGTGAGATATATATGTATATACAGTATATGTATGTACAGTGTGGGGCAGAAAGATGTACGTTTTTAAAAAAATCGAATTTCATTGCAATGTTAGTACGGATATTTAGACGCCATACATTAGCGCGTCTGTCATAAAACACGAGTCTATTGGTTCTACTCCTATTTGTCAATTTTTCCAAAAGCAAGAAAAGTGGAAAAATTGACAAAGTTTCGATTTCAGCAAAACAGTGCAACTGGGCGTACATTTAATGCGGAACTAATAGCCGTAAACTAGATGTTTGTGTGGAAACTTACCGAAGAACATGACAGCCAAGAAGTCAAGAGCTGACACCAACAGAATTTTTTCTGTGCAGATACATGAAGAGTAGAGTTTACTGTAATAATTCAACTATTGTTTCTTTTCAATAAATAACAAGTTTTACTTACAAAATGTATAAAGTGACTGGTTGTTGTGTATGGAGCCTACCGCTGGAAATGGGTCGATCATGTTCATTTATATATGTAAAGCATCCATCCATAAGAAGCCACCATATCGAGTTTCAAGCCGATATTACTTGTAGTCAATATTTTTCATAAAATTGTTACAAAAAATTTAGCTATGATGCCCATTTTTCAATGGCACTAAACAAAGCTAAGCCTTCATTACCGATAACGAAGCGTTCAAGACTGATTCAAGAAGACTGCTTCAAAAGCAGCGGCATCTAATGAGCACGAAATCAACGACATATTGCAACGGTCTCCACCAACTCTGGTAGTGAAACTTTCATCTATAGGAAGACCAATCGATCGGACCGATATACGAGTAATGGAGAAGAGATACCAGCGACTCAGGCTTTCTGCAACAGCAGCGCATGTACATTTTTAATGATTAATGCATGTTAAATAAATAATATGAAATATTAATAGTGCTATATCGATCTAGCTCTTATCTTCTTTTATAAAATAAGACTTGAAAGTGTACAGCACAAAGTATGCATTCGATTATTTCTACATAAAAAAGTTGTCTGTTCATTTCGTAGTTGTAAAACCACGAATTCTTGTTTCAATTTAGATATGTGGTTAAAAATTATATTAAAGCACGAAATTAGTTGTACAATATGTTTGTGTTTTGCTTCTATTGATTTTATATTGGTCCGCTGACTTTAGCAAAAGCTAGCAGATCAAGCTGTTTTTAATTATTTAGGCACGATCACAAAAAATATAATTATACAACACAATTAGCACATACGAATATTTAATATGGCTTTTTCAACTTGTTCTGCTACATTTATATAGTGGACGCACCACACTTATTTATCCAAACTAGTATGTATGACCAGCGGTAGACTCAATCAACCGCAATGAAGGCATATTGCATATTTTGCGCTTATTTATTTGTTGTAATTGCTATTTTAACGAGCGTCAAACACAACACAACTACAAACGGAGCGTTAGTCATAAAAATAATAGCAAAGCGCATAAAAAGTAAAAAATCGCTCACTGATCAACTTGTCAACTCCAAAGTGGCGGTAAAATTTTTATTGTGCACTTATATTTCATGTAAAGCCTATGCATGTCATTTTTTTACGTTTTGTGAGTGATGATTGCTAATATCCTTTGCGCCCTCAATATTGCAATATTTGAAAAAATGTAAATTGTGCGCATCTGCAAAGGAATACCTTTTCACCAATTCTTTGAATAAATTCACCCCAATTTTAAACAAAGAAAAGTTAAATTTTCTAAATGCAACAAACACTTTTCAATCGCTTAACCCATAGCTGAGTAAGTAAGTAAGTAGGTAAATATGTAATCCATAGCATAGGAAAGACTCATGGTGTTTGCATATTAAATGTCTATATATAATTCTACCGCTAATTTCCACATACTACATTGTACTATCGAAAATCTTTTCTGTATTTCTGGCTCATTGGCTCTACACTCATTAATTGTGCCGCCTACTTCCGGTTTTGTGTTCCGAACCACTTCCGTTTAGAATCACTTCACACATAATTCGCTCCACATGCATTTAAAGTTCAACCGCAACCTAAATACGAACACAATGTAATAAGCAAACTAAACAAAAGCCAACAAAAGCTCAAACAAACTTAAAAATATGTACGTCTAATTGTTAGTTGCATAATAAAGCGCTCTACTTCACATCATGTTTATTTTAAATACGGCAGGAGCACCACAACGACTTCCTTGCGCCGCAACAATAACTTCCGCTGTGGTGTGGTATCTAAATATATGCAAGCACATATGTACACATAAGAACATGAAGGATGTTGTTTCTACAGGTGTTGAACTTTGAATTGAATTAAAAAGTTTGCAAAATTTCAAACTTTAAACTAGCTTTATTGTAGCAAGATATATGTATGCCAATAGTATTTAAATATGATTTCGGACATGTGGTGCCGCATCTGGCAAATTGGATTCTGGAAGTTCGATTCTCGACCACTTTAAATCGGCAACGGTTCACACAATGTTAAAGCTGTTAAAGCGCACGATCTCGGTGTCCATTTCGAGAAAAAACGCGTTCGTCAAATGTTTCCTTCAGTAAGTCGATTGTTTAACGCGCTGTTTTGCATCTAGCACCGATCTGTTGGAAAAACATGTCTTCAATAAATATCGCGTTCAATTGGGGCACGAAATAATCGCTAATCATGGCTCTATGGCGCCAGCCAGCCTCATTTTCAAAGGAGTAAGAACCAATGATTCCACCGGCTTACAAAGCACACCAAATAGTAATTTTTTGTGGATGTAAGCTTGCCTCAAGAATCTCTCATGCACAGGATAAAGAAAATTTGTCGAATCTAAATAAAATTGACTTTTTGGTTGCCTGTATGCCGTAATTGTAAAGACATTGGCGGATCCAGGGTAGAGGAACTAGGGAATATTAACTACCCCCCCCCCCTCCTCCTTCAACAGCAATAGTCTATTCATGATAAAATGACAAACCCAACACTGAGCTCAAATGACAATAACGTTGCCAGATCGGACCAATATCTGGCAGTTTAATTCGTATCAAAAAATTTTACTTCTAAAAAAAGTACCCTTTAGTAGTGTATGTACATACATACCTATAAAAGGCAAACAAATATTTATACCTGCTTACAAGTATTACTTGTGTATATGTATATGTAAGTAGTTTGTATGTATTTGTATGCGTTTAGTGAAAAGTGCGCTGATGCGTGTACACCATTACTTCCGTTTAGTCAGTGTTCTTTAAATGTGTGTATTTGCGTGTGCGTATGTATTTTAAATGTCAGTCGGTCGTTCATGCAATATGTAAATGTGTGTATCTGTGTGCGACACGTGACCAGCCTGAAAGTATGCAACACGCAGCAAGTTGGCATTTTCACTACCTTTTGTGTATGTGCTTGTTTGCCAGTGTTTGTATATCTGTCCGTCTGTCCATCTGTCTGTCAGCTTGTTTGTTTGTCTCATTGTCTATCCATGCCGCGCTTATTCGCTTCAATTTTTCTCATAGATACTTGTACAAAAATATACTCACACATACTCACTCATATAAAACATTCTCATATTCTCACGCACGCCGCAAATGATTTATTACGCTTGATTGGCATGATTGCAATTTTTCTGTGTCTCTGGCAACATTTTATCGTTGAAGTATTTCAGTATTCGTTTATGTTATTTATGTATTGTATTTGCATTTATTATCAATATCATCATCAGCATCAGCATCATCGTTATCTTTATCATTGACACTGCACCAATCAATATTTGTTTCCAAAATATCTTTATATTGGCTCCGTAATGCGCGGCTGCAGTATGCAGAATATTTATGTTTGTTAACAATAACAAACTCTGAATACAAAGTATATGAAAATCGTAAAATCTTTAATAGTCTTCACTAAGAATGTAATGCATCGCAATCAATAAAAACGCTACAGATTTCCAGCATTTTTTATACATATTAACAAACCTTGTTCATAATAAATGTTTATACTCTACACAAGTACTGAATGCACGCCCGGTTGAAGACTCCAGCGATAAAACGTATTAATCTAGACAAGTCCGTCTGCCTATATGGATGTATCGTATGATTCATATAAATTGAAAATCTCGCTTAGTATTACAAAATTTTCTTGTATTCAAAAAGTTTTTGCTGAAAAATAGAAAAGCAGAGCTTAGAAAAAAAATGGTTTAAATTTGAGAAAAAAAGTGAGCGTGGCATATCAATATGTATACTACATAAACTTGGGACCAAAATAAACATAAATACCGGCATTCAGTCAGATCGACTCATAGATCGACTAGCTGATATATATACTTTACGGAGTCTACGATGTCTCCTTTAATCCGTTACAAACTTTAGGAGAAACTCATAATACCATGTGACACTATATGTGAATGGTATAAAAAAGAATGTCACAGTTTATTGGGATTCACTGTACCTTATTTATGGCTACTTATATGAACCATAGATTTGTTGGGCTATATTCTCCACTAGGCCCATTTCTACGTATGGTGGATTATTACTTGAATTGATATTAGTATATCTTGCGAGCGTCTTGGTGTATATTTTGGCATTTCTAGCTTAATTAATTGAAAACATAAACAAAATATGTGGTCGCTCAAAATATAAAAAATGTAGGGCGTTTTTGTATGAGGGCTACCCCTCACAATGTTCACATCTGAGCCTATAAGAAATATTTTGTAAAGATGAACGTATGAAGTCTGGCATATATTAACAAACAAAACAGCATTTTCATACAAAAACTATAAAGGGGGGTCAAGTTTGAATGGGATGAATCCTTGTAGTGGTCTTACCTAGACCTATAAAACATAGTTTATTAGGATTTACTAAAATTTACCAAATTTGATGTTTTTGGCGTAGTTAACAACAAAACAAAAAAATTTGTATACAAAAACTAATAATTGGAGGCCAGATTTGTATGAAGGGTAACCCTTATAGTAGCGATAGCACTTACATTTAATATACCCCACAAAAAGGAGTCGTCGAAATATTCAAACTTCAAGTCTCTATTTTATATAATCTCTTAGATCTCCATGTGCAAACAGACGGTCACAGATGGCTGTAACAACTCAGCTTCCAACGCTGATCAATATGTGATTCAATATGTGACTTGAGATTGTCTCGTTTATGCGAGAGAGACAAAAAATGTCAATAGCGTTCAGAATTCAAATTTTTTTTTTCTCTAAATATTCTAAATATTTTTCTTTCTCTCTTTCCTCTCTTTGTAAAACTAAATAAAACAAATCAATTAGTTTCGTAAGACTCTGCCCGAGCAAGGCTGACTATTCACAGCGCGCGCCCCTTCTACTGTCAACAGGCAGACACACAGACACCAACTGAGAAACAGTAAAATGACAAAATAAAAATCATAAAATCAGCGTCCTGCTCAGCCAACAGACTCAGCACGCTGCTCATAGTGTTACAGCACACCAATACAAGCTCACTTTTTGTCGCTCTGAAAGCCAAATTAAAATCAACTTCGGCGTAAATAATTTGGCTTTTGATAAAGTACTGCATCACACATGTGAAATGGGCACACTGTATTAAATATAACGCTACTAACCTTAAACTCATCATAAATGCTTCGATTGTTATTCCTAACGGATAAAATCTTAGAAACTGTCGTGGTGCAGTGTGCTAAGACGCAGCACCTAGATTCAGGCACAACGGCTCTGTGTTTATTTGTATGAGTGACCGACGCGTCGGTAAATTAGTCAGCGCCATGAGTGTTAAATGTTTGTATTATTTTCTATACTTATAGTACTTAATGAAAAAACGAAAAAAATAACTGTTGAGAACGTGAAATTGACTCTAAATTAAAAAAAATTATAATTAACAAACTGAATGTTCATTTTGGTGAGTTTATAGTTGGCAGAAAAACAAGACAAATTTAAAAAGCATTTTAATAGCGTTAATAAACTGCACTAAACAGATAAACAAACCGATGTACTTGCCTACATTGATTTATTTGAACACGTTGATTCACCCTATCTAAACTATTGCCATTTAAACTTACGTGTATAACATCGCGTGCGAAGTATTTTAAAGGTAAAATTTTCCCGTGCTCTGCTTAACTGTTGATTTCTCTTTAATTCTAAACTACTACACATATTTGTAAGCAATGCACTAAATTACGCACAATTATGCCAATTACACTTCTTCAAACGGATATGAAAATATCTTCTGTAGTCGACTCGAAACACCCCTGCTGCAAATGTAGCACTTTGCGCATAAAACTCACTGTCGCATTCCGCATACCATAAAGTTTCCCGGCAACATTTCACATTCACGTATAATTTTCACCTGTAATTGGTGTAATTAAGTGCAAGTACAGAAAAATATTTTACATGCCAGCAATTAACATAAATTTTCACGTGACGCTGGCAACAGTAGCACAAATGCACAGAGAAAAAAAAAACCAAAAAAATAAACGAAAAATTAAAGTGCTACGCAAACAAATTGCAAAAGGATAATAAAGGATTCATTGCTGCTGCTGCTGCTGCCTCTGCTACTGAATTACAAGCGATAAGCAAATTGTAGCAGCATAATTGCCGCACGTGACAAGTGTGAATATTAAATTCAACACGAATGCGAGGAGAAATTTATGCAAGACAAATAGCGCTGAGAAACATGTTCTACGTGGCATATACTGGTATATGTTTTTTTTTTTTTTTATTTATTTTATTATTAAATTTGTGTTGTATTTTAAAAAGAAAAACAAAACTATTGCTATAAACTATTCAATACAAAACTGCGACCATTTAAAATTTCATTTTAAACTATTTGTGCTACTTTAATAGTGCAACACACTGTGCAATAAATTTTCATGCTTGATTTTTTATTCTAATTTGTTTTTCCAGGAATTGCTTGCTTTCAAAGATTCTCGGAACAGCCAAAGTACACTGAAGTGAATCCAGGTCAGGATGCACTCTTAACATGCAAAGTAATCGATAAGCGTGGCACATGTTCATGGCAAAAGGATAACAAGGTAATTATCAAGCTGTATATACTACGATAGAAAAAGAATTATTATACAAGTACATACATATTACTATACTCAATATACAAGTACGTATATAAGTTACCTTAGTTCTATATGTATATATTTACTCGTGTCTGTAATCAAGCACAAGTTGCCTGATTGCTTCAAGTCAAACGCAAAAGTTAACCTGAAATGTACGTGTTTATATACTTTTATATCTTCTACTCGTATATATATATATATATATATATATATATATATGTATATCATATCATAGGTATATATACAATGTATGTGGTATTGTACTATGCACATGCATATTCATAACAAACTTTATAAATATTTGTTTCTGCTAAAAGTTGTAAGTCTATCATGGCAAATGTACTCGTATGTTTGGAACGAGTTACTTTGATAAATTTCCAGTTGCTCATTTGTATGCAGTAAATGTTTTGCGGCTCAATTATATGTTTGTTCTTTGGTTTTACCAGTGCCAACTTGCAAAAAGGCCAAACACAAACATTAAATGGTTTCTTTGATACAACTTGGCAAAAGTTTAATTATAATTTAATTATATAACTTGATATCTTGTCGATTTACGAGCATATACACGTATGTACATATATGTATCTTCAACGTAGACATTTGGTAGAAGATTGGAAATACAATTTACTCTTTTCAGTTATTCTTATGTAGACCAAAGTTGGTTTTTACTATGGTGTGACTCTTAAAAACTTCAGTATATTTTTAGGTTGTTTTTAGTCTTTATACATTTTACGCGTCGAAACCAATAAATTCCAAATATACTACTTATATAAAGTACACTTTCATAAATAAAATGTACATATTGCCTTAGCTCCCAATAGCATGCAACATGTTCTATTGTTACTACCTAATGACTGGATATATAATTCAACAATGATGATGCGATTTGAGCGAACTTTATGAATTATGGTGTAATTGGTTTTGCTGCGAAGATTCCATACAAGGAAGAGTATTTCACCCAGAATATACCTGATATAGACAATCTTTAGCTGCATAGATTACCCCAAAAACACTGTATCAGTCTTCAAGCAGCTGTTATAATAACACTAGCTCAAACCATGGCTTAAAATTTAAGATTTTCAACTCCGTCTAATTTTGTCGTAGCCACCATTTGATCGATTTCATCAGAACAATTCTACTAATCTATATTTTATTTTAACAACATGTTAAGCGCAACATGTTGGTCATACTTAACGCTCACAGCATTACGTGCCAGACTTATGATGACCACAACATGTTGATCATACTGAAAATTCTCAGCATTAACAAATAGCGCTGAACTGTTTTGTATTGTCGCTACAGGGCAGACACTAGTTATATTAAATTTACTAAAAATTCCAATAAAAAGCTTAACAAACAAAATTTGAAGGAGGTACGTACTTATTATAAAAGAATTTTTTCTATAAATAATACGGTGCTACAATGATTCTGAACTTTTTTCTTGAGACATACTGTAGATTAAAGGTAGAGTCAAGCATAAAATGTTTACTTCTTTAAATATCTAGCACTTGCAAATTGTTCTTGACTTCTTAAGGGCTTTTAATTTGCTCATAAACAATGATTTTTTGTTGGCATGAACATAAGCAGGATTTTGAAGAAAATATTACGAAATTGTGATCAATTTATATTTTTTAGTGTAGCTGTTTATGTGAGCCTTGAGCAGTAAATACAGAAAATCGTTATCAAACTATAGATTAGTAATCAATTAGAGAAGGTATATGTAAAAACTAATTGTGAATTATAAATGCTACTAAGCTTTAAATGATAGTTTGTGTAATTCCCCGCATTTAAAACAAATAAATATACGAAGTTAAGCTAAATAAAAGCTTTAAAAAACGGTGTTAAGGAAAGAAATGAAAAAGAAGACATATCAGATATGCGTATAATGTTAGATGCACAGAAAGCAGCATGTACCGTTTTTGGATTAGTGTGCAGTATGATCGATGGAGATGAGACAAAGGGAATGAGACGGTAGCAGCATACATTGCTGTTTGATTAGTGAGATTAGTTCGTAGTATGTCAATATGCCAATTGTAAGTATGTAAGTATTTGTACTAGAAGGAGAGCTGATTTTGAAGTTCGATTTTCTTAAAGGTAGACCGTTTATTTAAAGAGAATTAGTACATTTTTAAAATAAGTCATGTAAATTTTAAAAGATTCAATAAAAAAAGCATCCAAATACACGCGTTTAGCTCTCAATAAAATGAACTTCAAGTCATCACAATCGATTAAAACTTAACGAAACCATTAACTTATTATTAAGTTATTCCAAAGAATGCAAATTTTCGTTTGTTTGTTTTCTTTTCAGTCTTGCATTCTTCAAAAATGCAAACGATGAATGGCTAAATAAGTACTTGTTTTAAATTGTGGTAAAGGCTTAATCTTACGATTATAGGCCGAATTGTCAGAACTTCTCTTTAAGTGACCAGCAGTAAATACCAAAGATTCAAATTATTAATTTTCATTGGAGACTTTCAACCGTCGATATTTCTTAATGTAATTGTTCGCATAGTTCGTCATTGAACTGATTGGGATTGTTCGGAAAGCTAGAATTTATACACTATTCATATAATAGGTCGCTAACTAACATCTTAAGAACATAAGAATTCAGATACTATGTTCAACTTAGGAAATTCTCTCCTCTCACAGTGTTACCACTTCTACATGTATCCTTAAGTCACACCAACAACAATAATCAAATCAATATGCTAAATGTATCTACAAATGCGCGTATCTGTTTATGATAATTTCACCAACACAAAACAAACAATGATAGATAGATAGATAGCATATGTTTCTGTACGTAATATGCGAAATAAATACGAGTATACAAAACTAGAATTCGCATTTTAAATGAACATCCACAGTTTCAGCTCTCTACAGACACATGTAGACAATATACACTGCATTTATATCATACAAATGCCTTGTGACAACAGAAATATTAAATAAAATCGACAAAAGTATCTCATATACTTAATAAAACATTGTTAACAATTTTAAAGAGCGTGATGCAATGCATATAATATATGCAAGTATGCATCTACATTGTTAAGAGCATTTGCGCTTTTAAAAGGATATCTATCTATGCAACATATACAATATCTGTTTCTGTGTTGGTTTGCTGACATGTGGCAGAGTTTCATTTGAAATTGCAACATTTACATAAATTGAAGAACGTACCATAATAGCAAATAAAAAAAGAATTGCATGACAACAGCAGAGAGTATTTCGTTGATAAAATATACTTGAGTTGAATTGACATCATGAAATAAAGAAAAAAGATAATTCTTCCTTACTTGCATTACTGGAAAGCTGCTTGAATAGCAAAGAATAATAAATAATAAAACAGATTGATAATGATGTGTTCCAGAAATGCTTTTATAATCCTTAGAAAACCAATATGAATAATTTTATTGTTAGTTTAGCAAAAACAGTAAGTTGTGAAAACTTAGTTGTGAATTGTAAGTGCTTTCAAATAATAAATTGAAAATTTTAACTGCATGGTTTAATATTGCAGTATTCTATACAAACTTTGCAGTATTCGAAACAATTAGAGATAAAAGAAAGTTGTTTTATAAAAAATTTTGATTCGTTTTTAAATAGAAAGATTATTACTTCGGTACAACAAATGAATTGCAAAGTGTTGCATTTGGCACGGTATCAGGCAAAAGCTGAATTAAGTGACAAAAAGATAAAAGCTGAAACATAACGGAAGAAGCGTTACGTTTTGTTGGTGTTATATTTTGATTGGAGCGTGAGATTTGTTTCCTTGTTCGTTGTTGTTTTTCTTTGCTCCCTTCTCATATATGTGCACTTCTACATCTATGGTGGATTCTTACTAATTATATTAGCAGCATAAAACTTAATTAAGCTAGCAGGTCAGACTACTACAAACCTGAACCGCATTTTTGATTTTGTTTTTATTTTCTGTAAAACTATCCCACATAGGTCCAGATCAGACCACTTTAGAATATAATTGCTTACAAATCTATGGCTCAAATAAGTATCCTCAGACAAGATGCAGAGTATCTCAAAGTCGAACACACTCGACTACAGCGTGCTTCTTATTTCATTTCAATTTCTGTGACATCTGGCTGAACTACGGTAAAATGATTTATTTTTGTCTAACGAGCATAGTGTAAAAACATCAATGTGCCACGCCCACTTTTTGGTGCAGCTCCCAAACAAACCCACCACGCAGATTTTTATACGAAATACTTGTTTATAAAAGTCAATGGAGATTTCTTATGAACAATGCGTTTGTCCCGCTCACTTATAAAGGCAGTCTTCACACAAACCAGCCAGTTACTTTTGAAGTTTTGTAAGAAAAACTTTTTTTTATCATTTTTACTTGAAAATTAACTTTGAGGTTTCTTATGGACAGTCGCTTAAAACACTTGTTAAATGAATAAAATGGGGCTACCTCTTATATCATTTCATACACTTTATCCGAATTTCGAAAAGAAAAGTATAAATGGATCTAGTTCTTATAATCTGCAAGATCTTGGCATTCAAACGTATTTTCAGACGGACATACGGACATGTTTATATCGACTCTAGTTTTGATATTTTATGAAGAATGTATGGAGTCTGACACGCCTTCTTTTAGCTCTTACGTAAATTTGTACAAATTTAATTCACACTTGTATCCTGTTTTTTTTTTTTTTTAAGAAGCACAGAGAGGATATTTTTAAAGGATATACTCGTATATTGTGCTGCAAAAGTTCATAGATAAAATTGATAGCAAAATTACCAACAAATCAATATAAATCGATTTGTAAGCTATGCGACAAAAGGCGGAACAGCTCAGGATACATGATTCAAATGCGCAATCGAATTTGTAACGACATAAACATCTAAGATATTTAAATGTTTATGATAGTTTGCAACAAAGTATCTGAATAAATATAATTTCCATTCGAGTTTTCAAAGAAAATATCAAGGAAAAAAGCATAATACGGTTTTCAGACTAGGCAACAGTTAGCAGTTAGCATAACTGCTGGCAGTTATCAATAGATACAAAAGAATAGATACAAATTAATGCATCTGCACAGAAGTTTTTTTCTGTTGCAGTTGGTCTAACAGCAGGCTCTAAATAAATTGGCCCTACATGCATCTCTATAGTATGTAAACGGATTTGGTAACTGCTAACAGTTGCCTTGTTTGCAAAGAGTTTGACGAAGCTGACGATGATGATAAATACGATGATGTTTATATACGAAAATGAGATATAGTTTTGATGTGACACCACGTGGTTTATGCAATTTCTGTTGGTATACAATATATGCAGTACACGTAGCGAAAGCACAGACTCTCCATGCGGTTAGTAGCAAAAATATTTGCCTAAATTGAAATTTGTATTTATAGCAGCAGGGAAGCAAAACTTTTTTGGTTAGTTTAATGTAATATCAGCATGAATTTGAATGTATTATTTGCTTTGAGCGACATTTACTTTGAAAATGCAATGCAATTTTCATATATGTGCTGAAAGTAATGACAACCGTGGGTAAGGTTCACCATAAAGTACATCTGCTGCGTTTTAGAATGTTTATTATGTAACAAATGGGAATTTTATTATATAATGGGGCATGGAGTTATATTTGCGGTCATTTAATGTAAAAACAGTACTAAAAATATATAGCGGAGTTGAAAAAGATACCCACTCTGTTTTCTGTAGTTTGTCCAATAATACATTAAGCTTTTTACAAAATAACGTACGTGACAATTGCAGAGGTTAATAAATTTAAATTTTATTCAGTAATGCACTTATTTGTAGAAATAGTGATTTCAAGTATTGCACAACGAGTGGACGCGAAAACGAGAGTTTGCATGTTTTACTTTGTATGCGCTTATTTTGGCGTCTGTCAGTTGGTGACTTAAAGATGAGAGCGCTAGATCGCATGCTACTACCTTCAATTACTGCACTATAATTCGTTTCTCTTTGCTTTAAATCGGAAGAAGAGCATGGCAAGGCATATGACAAAAATATGATAGAAGTTTTAAAACTTGCTGGTCGTGTGTTTCGTTCGAACGTTGGTCTCCCTTTTCGCAGTTTTTGTTGTGATTTGGTGTAATAGGAAGGACGCAACAAACGGAAAGACCAACCTAGATTGCGGTCGATTGACTCAATTTACCACGCCTTCATGGCTATACTGTTAAATTAATTTTGATAAATGATAACGTGTGATAAGCGGTTTTATAATGTTTCTGAAAAAAAAAACGTTTACTTTGGTGGAACCGAAGCTTTAATACCATTCACACGAAGCCCAACAACCTAAACTTGGGTTGTAAGTTTGTTGGAGCCTAACCACTGAAGTGGGTGAGGCACACCCCTTGATAATTATGCGAAGAGTTCGTCCATATGAAGCCAACATGTCAAATGTTAAGTGGTTTTTGCCTGAAATGATAAGTTTTTTCATTAAAATCTCAAAAGTTGTGGGTGGGCGGGTTTGTATGGGGCTACCCCTAAAAGTGAAAAACACACATTTTTCTCTATAAGCGCAACGTTCATCGATAAGAAGCCACTATATTAAATTTTAGGCTGATATTGAGCCTTAAGTTTCAATGGGGGCTACCTCTAAAAAGAGGGAGGGGGGGGGATTAGACGCACTTTGATACTTTTGTGAAGTGTACGTACGTAAGAAGATACCATGTCAAATTTCAAGAAAAAGTGGGCAGATGATGCTCTATTTAGCTGTAATAAAAAGAATTGTAGAGCCAATTTACAACAGCATATCTTGAAAATTGGTCTCCAAAAATCGGTAACAACATTCAGAAAGACAGAAAAAGATACGCATTATCTTTTCTGTAATGCAGACAGACAGACGAACGGACGAATAGACAAACGGACATAGCTAAATCGACTCATCGAGCTGATGAAGAATATATTATTTATGGTTTCGACGATGCTTCCTTTAATCCATTAGGATCTGTCTGACAAGCTGATAATACCATTTACCTTATGTCTGAATGGTATAAAAACAGTTTAATTGTAAGAACTGTAAATGCAAGTGATGCTAAAAGATGACTCTATAAACATAAAGAAATGAAACTAAACACTTTAATATTACATAAAAAAGCTTCTAGTTGAAAAAGCTAAGAAATACAAAAGTAAATTTTAAATTATGTCCATTATAAAGAAAATTGCAAGAAATGAGACGAATTAATATAGAAAAACAGGGCCAGACAACTGTAGTAGCGCTGTTTTAATGCAATTAGGCGTGCCTTATAAAAACAAAAGATAGACAGAGTAGTGGTCAGATTGAGAGAACGACAGACAGACAGGCAGACAGACAGATATGCTGGCAGACATCTAACAAAGCAAACTGAAAGTCAGCAACAAGCATAAATACTCAAATGTGAACTATGGACAAAGATCACTAATTGTAATTTAATTTCCAATTAGCAAACAAACTAATTCTAGACTTGACAACACTAACAGAAGCAATAAGGAGAACAACAACGACAACAACAAGAGAACAACAATTACGTCAAGACTGAAGAATAGAAGATGTAAGGACAATGTGCCAAGGCAAGTGGGTTATATAGCGAAAACAAAAGCAAGCAGAGAGAAAGCGAAAGATGGAGATAACCATAAAAAGTTACTAGCCAAATGAAGTGAGAGTAAGTGAGACAAAGGCTAGAGTTAGCCGTACGCATACAAAATTAAAAGGAACAACCATGTACTGCAAATATACGCAAGAGAAGCGAAATGCAACACTGTGTGACTGAACAAAGACGACAAAACGTGTTCTGTATTCTGTAAATGGCTTAAACAGCAAATTACACACTTGAATACAACTTGTAAAAGTTAAACATGCTAAACATGTAGCACTCAATAGACCGGCAGGCAGTGGGACAGGCAAACGGACAAACAGGCAGACACAGAGACAGACAAACAGGGACTACGAATTACACTATCTACTCGACTAAACCATTTCTCTTACCTGATCTCACGCTCTTCCGCACTTGCTTCGCCTATTACCATCTTACTCACAAATTGGGTAACCCAAATAGTTTTCACAGTCTGAAGCTTCCTAATCGAAAACTATTTCATAAAAACTCTTACATATGAAATTCCATCGACGAAAATGTCACGACTGATAATTCAAATAGAGCACTTACCCACCAATTTTGCAGTCACGTTCGAAGATTTGACGAACTTGTAAATGGGAAGGCGTGCAATTGCTTACTTTTTCAGTGTGTTTTATTTTTCTCGGTTTCCTATACATGTGTACTAAATCTTATCCATCTGGGGACTGAGACATGCGAAAAAGATTACTCAAGCATATCGCTCGCTTACTCTCATTTGTTCTCATGCTTACACTGCTCGTTTTCGTGTATTATGTCAAACGAAAACTAGTAGCTACATAATATCTTAGATGTGCAGTTTTTGGAGGCCTCAAGGCTTATATATTTACAAAATCATATAGTATGTTACTATCGATCGAGAGAATGTTTCTGACTATATATCATTTGGAAAAAATGGGCGATGCCACAAGAGAAAATTCAAATTTGTCGTATCTCAGCAACTATTTGAAACAACTTGATGAGATTTGGTACAAATGTATACAAAGAGCACCGGAAGAATTAAGGTTCACTGGAAAAGTTGGGAGTTCCACGGCTTCTATATGAGAGAAAACCCAAATTCGTCATATCTCAGTAACTATTTGAGACTGATGGATGAGATTTTGTACATATGTAAGAGGTACCGGGACAAACAAGATCCAGTGGGCGGTGACACGCCTACTATATAGAAGAAAAACAAAATTCGTCATATCTCTGTAACTATTTGAGGTATCTTCGAAGGGTACCGGGTAACTATATAACCACCAGAAAAATGGGCGGTCTCAGAGCCCATATAAAAGACAAAAATAAAAGGGGCGTAGCAAATCAAAATTCAAAATTCTAACTCAAAATATATCATTATAGATATCTTTATCGCACTATCAAGAACGATGCGCCGCAATTCAAGCTGATTCTTCGACAACTCTATAGATCGTTGGAAGTATTTCACCCATAGTCTGGCTTCTTCCTTTACCATCCTTTACTACAATACTTTACACGCCAACTCATTACCATGAATTCTCTGCTGATTAGGGATGGAGTATATTCACATTCTCTTTAAAATGCTAACTGTATTTAGAGTCTCGCTGCCCAAAATGATTTTTTTGGTCAATGCTTGACTATCAATATAGCTGTTGAGATTGTGTTCAGCGCCTATAAGTTTAAGTTGCCGCCTTACAATTAACTCAGCAGAATATAACTCAACATTCACTTTTGAATCATTGTTATTATTACTGATATTTAGAAAGCTCAGATAAAAACAAATAAAAATTATAACTTTTTTTTACACAGAAATACTTTAAGGGTTGCCTAAACATTTCCATTCTGATGGACTCACTACGCTTTCAAACCGATTTGCAATGATGATTTTACTTCACCTTATCTCATTTATGTTTCATTGTTTTAGCACACAGAATTAAGGCAATTCATTTCAAACACCCACTAACCCTTATATACTTATAATATCTTTTCTCTCTTCTCATTTACAGCCCGTGGGCATCTATGCCAAGAAATACGAATGGTCGGCACGTCCGATGAGCAGCAATGGCGGTTTGCATTTGGATTTACATCCGCCGCCGTTGCAAATCGGTGGCGATTGCTCCTTGTGGATACGCGCAGCGACGCTGGACTTTGATGATGGTCTGTGGGAATGTCAGGTGACAGCAAGTGATTTTACCACACAGGATGCATTGACCAGTCAACCGGTGCGATTGGTCGTACGTGGTGAGTGTAATCAAATAGTGCATATATGTCTCTATGAGTATCAAGTTACTCAGAGATAGAAGGCTTTCTTGTTTAGATGTAAGCATGATGACACTAGAAGACAACGTTAATCAATTGCAAATGATTGTATAGCAGTTTAGTATTACATACAAATAGTAGTTATATCTGAAGTTTAGGTTGTTGTTGTTTTTTTTTTTTTAATGCTGCAAATGCATTTGTACTTAAATAAATATGCACTTAGACATGATTTGAAATTAAGCAGCGTTGCACTTGTAAGCAGTCTACTTAGTATACTCATATTTGAGTACAATGTTTGCATTAATACGAGTAGTAGGTGCAGGCATAATGCTACATATTGTTCCAAGCAAATAATGTAATAAATACTATCGATGACATAAGAGTCATTACATTACATAGATATACAATTATATTTTGAATTACAAATATAGCACATTTTTAAGTCATAAAAATTTAAAATTAAGTTAAATTTTAAGTCATAAAAGTTTAATTTTCAAGGAACTGTTCCACAAGCATATTCGCAAAAGTTCTTTAAAATTTCATATAATATGCAGGATTAAGATGGTCATAAACACTTCACCAATCTTCTATAGATGTGACATAACACTCACAACTTGGTGCAAGATATGACACTTAAGGTATTAACAAAGGTCTTGCAACAATAATAAAAATGTACAAAACTGCACAAACGGCGTCGTGAGCACACTTGTACAAAATAAAGTGGACAATCAGCTGTTATTTTTTCAAGAGAGTTCAAGAGATAGATCTATTTTACTTGTACACCCCATGGTCTGTGCTTCATTTACGCTAAATTGAGTGGTGATAACCTTTTTGCTAAGTTAGCGGATGTCTCATAAGAAAATTTCAGTTTGAAAGTTTTTTGGCCAAAAACCAGAAATTTTTAACATTTTGGCGAGTCTCTCCGAAACTAGCAGAGATACGGCAAATGTTATCATAAACAAAAGGAAAATGATTAAAAAGAAGTTATGGTATCCAAGATATAAGGCCGGGAACACGGGTTGTTCCAAAATAATTATAAAAATCTGAATTTTTTATTTTGGCTTGTATCTCCGTAACTAGCAGAGAAACGGAAAACTTACCCGTGTACAAAATTAAAGTAAATTTAATTTGCAACTTCATGGAACCACTTAACAGCCGTTATTAATTGTGTTTTGGGTATTAATCGCGAGGATGAATGGCGAATGTTGGTCGAAAACATGCTTCAATCCTTCGATGATATTATCAAACCGACATTACTTTAACTTTGTTTATATGATACATTTTCCGCATCTCTGCTAGTTGCGGAGATGCTGGCCAAATTTAAAAAGTTCCGTTTTTTTTTTTTGGAATAACCCATGTTCCGCCCTTATAACTAAGAAACTATCACTACTACGACTTACAATCTCTAGACCTTTTAGCTTGCAAATTGAATTTACTTTAATACTTTATGTATATATTTTTCGTATCTATGCTAGTTTTGATTTTCTGTTAAAATCACTGCTACTGCTGTTAATGCAATTTAGCACTATTTGCATTAACAGAAACTGCAATTGTTTTATCAGAAACTAACATTGGTTCACTGCTATTAAAACTAAACAAGTTGTTTTCACTGATACTCATATTAAATATATGCTTTTTTATATGGGTGTGCCAGCACCCACTTTAAGCATCTGAATGAAGTTCCTAATGGAATGCACAGTTAAAATCAATTTTAAGCTTAAAATTATTGGCTTACTCTTATATTGTGTTATCTATAAAAATTTAAGTACATATCTTGCATAATCTAACTACGAAGTCCAACTCTCTAAGCATATTAAATCTTTTAATGCATACAATGCACTAATTAGTTAGTAGACTCACACTGCACTACATGCGACGCATTTTAATTAAAACGTATACGTCCTTTAGTTACTTATATACATACGTATATATATGTACTTATAAGTGTAGCTTGTGCAACTACAGTACATATAACAACAAAATTGTAACTACTTTACGCACTTACACTATGACTAGGACATAACCATGACATTTATTACAGAACCACAAACCAAACAACTAATCTTTGTATTAAATCTCTTTCCAACATGCTCGCATTTCAATTTATTCCTGTTTGTACACCCCATGGTCTGTGCTTCATTTACTCTGTTCTGGAACACAGTGGCGCCACAACGTCCACGACTCGAGTATGAGGGCGTACATGTGCCGCCTGGACATAATATTACCGTCGATGCTGGCGCCGTAGCGACAGTGAAATGCATCTCACATTATGGTAATCCGCCAGCAACGCTTAAATGGTTTCTGGGTAAGTTGATGCTTGATGCAAATACTGGTAGTAGCCCAACATCGCACTGCACACAGCAAAGCACAGATATACATAATTATTTGTGCTTAGGTGCTGGTGTTGTTATCCTTTAATTGCTGAGGAATTATCCAGTAGCAATGTTGCTTCATTGCACTCTGAGTTAATTTCAATCTGTTTGTTATTGGTTTTTTTGTTTAATTTCTTCTTTTATTCTTCTTCTTCTATTGGTGCTATAGGTGACCAGGAAATTTCACCAATACATCCACAAACAAATACAACCGAACCGGATAATCCACGTACTTGGTCAGCCACATCGGTGGTGCAGGTGTCGGCAATGCGTGAAAGACACGGCGATATGTTGCGTTGTTTGGCCTATCACGAATCGTATACGGCAAAAACAGTGCCAGTCGAGGCGCGTCTGGACGTGAAGTGTAAGTGATGTTTTAAGGAAAAATAATATACTGAGAGTTGCAGTTCATTCGAAACTACAGATGAAGAAATCAGCCAAGGATCCATGAATACCGAATATTTTTCTACGCCCTTGATGTTGATGGTGATTTATTGCATTTGATATTATAGCAGCGAATACGTTCTTCATTGCCAGTCACAATTCAATGAAAAAATGCCTTCTGTCATTCAAGCAACTGTTCACAGGCGAAAAAACGATTTTCCACGTTCCTTGTTTTCAATTTGTATGGCACTCAATTTCCCTGCTTTTGAATCATGTCCATTGCTTTGAACCGTTTGCTGACAGTTGATTAGTCAACACTCAATGAATTAACGGGAGCGGGAAGAAGGGGACAGGAGAGGGAGACCGTTTGCGGGTTTTTGATCAACTGGAACCATATTGGCAAGTGGGCTTTCAGTGATGAAGAAAATGCAGAAGTTTTTGTAGCACATATTCGAAATGATTTACCGCCAACAAATAGTTCTGTGCTTCCTCTTCAACCTACTGCCAATCACAGTCAATTTGTCAGACGCGTATGACATCAATATAATAAAAAACAAAAACAACTTAACCCAAAAGAGACTGCAGGTTATGATATGTTTACTCCCAAAATTAACTCTAATATGAGAATGTGAGTAATGATACCAAACACAGGAAATATTTAAGCGCAGGCGATGTCATACAGATTCATAGCCTACTATTCTGCTTCTCCAAACTTTTTGAAAAGGTTCTATTCAAAATCGGCTCATACATACGAGACGTCATTCGAGCCCATCGATACCTACTGCCTTCATATGTATTTGCTTTAAAATAGCTAACGAAAAACTTTCAATTTGGCTTCAATTTAAAAGTGCTAACTTGTGTCAGACAGCCAACAAGTCAGCGAGTCAGTCAGTCAGCCATTCAGCCATTCAGCCATTCAGCCCTTCAGTCAGTCGAGGCCATGATGCCAATGAAACAATTGAATTAACTGCAATTCTCAACAATTTCCTGTTTTGTTAAACAGCACAAGGATGTGTACTGCTAAAGCTACTAGAAGCAGAAGTTCTATCCTGTTGCTGTTCGAGTTTCTCGACTTCCTTATCTTGTTGACTTATTTCTTGTTGTTGTCTTCTTCCTCTTCTTCTTCTTGTTTCTTCGAATATCTTTCTCAACAGACGCGCCAACCATTCGCCTAATTGGCTCACCGGAAATCGACTTGGAAGAGGATAAAGATGCGCTCATCTTACGTTGCGTAGCCGATGCCAATCCGCCGGCAAGCATAGTTTGGCGACGCGCCGGACGTTCTGAAATTGCCAGTTTGCAGGTAAGTTGAGCTACTAAAACTTGGTTTGGAAAAAAAAACAAAAAAAATGCAGAAGTATCTAAAAACATAAGCAGCTGCAGTTCAAGTTAAGTTGCTGCTGCTGTATGTTGTTACCTGTCGAAAATGTGCTTCAATGCTTATTTTCTGCTTATTTATCTTAAGTCTAGCAGAAATTTGTAATTGTATTAAGTTCTTTTCTCTATTTCTATTCCTATTTCTATTTCGTTTCTTTATTTATTTTTTCTAAAAGGAAACGCTGCAATTGCGTCCTGTCGGACGTCGTGATGCAGGACTATATACATGCCAAGCGCAAAATTCAGTGGGCACCTCAGAACAGCTTTCTGTGCAATTGGACGTTAAATGTGAGTAACTGTTGAAGTTGTTATTTTGTACCCTACACATATCCTTATTATAGAAGTATGATTATTTTAACATTGTAGCATAAATGTAGGTGCACTTGATCAATGATAAATCTGACTTTGTCTGGTGAATTGAGAGTCGCTGAATTCAAGTCCGGCAAAAAATAATTTTCTCAACGCACTTCGTGCGGTATCTTCAATTTAAAAAACCGAGTATTCGCAAGTCGCGGAATCTATGAGTCACATATGTCTCATCGGATTTCAGTTGATCGATTTTTTTCGAACACTTCAAGCCAACATTTTAGAAAAATCGGTTGGAATATGATTGAGTAATTTGGGATTGGGAAACTGGTTCAAACTTTAATTTTCCTCGAATGTACCTCAGTTATTTTTCATTCGATCAAAATGAGTTGGGTGACGTTGAACCCAATTTGCTCAGCTTTCTAACTATATGTAATTTATTTCGACCGATGTTGCCTTTCAGTCTGATCGCTGGTTTTAGTAAAATCATAAAAAGCATATGTCTAGTATTATGCAAATATGGCATAAATAAGACAAATCAAATGGACAACAACTTTATTGTAACTCAAAAATTTACTTGGTCAAATGTTGAGAGATGGAAAATGGAATCTGTTTCAGTGTAATACTAACCCTGAACTAAATAAAACCTCCGTCGACTCTAATATAATATAATAATCCATTGAGACTAATAAAATTGGGACGAGAACTGGCGTTTTGGTGAACGGATCCATCTCTTCATATGTCACATACGACCAAAAATTGTAAACATCCAAATGGTAGGCAAACTTGTAGAAAAAGTTGTAGCAATCTTGGTATCACTTCAACAGATCTTGGCATAACTTCAACAGATCTTGCTATCACTTCAACAGAGCAGTGGTATCACCTGGCAGCACGGCCATGTGATACCACTGACTTGAGAGTACACCTGATTCTACCTCTTCCGCCCCAACGACTGCGAAATAAGCGTCCAAATCGAATAATTAATTAATCTTTAAAATAGTTCATAATCTGACCTATTTGAGTAGTGATAAGTAAAAAATAACAATAACTCATTTTACAAAGTTTTATATTCTTTGTGAAACAATTTGGATGTGTTCATGCACATTTTAGTATGATACTGATCCCCCTTCAATCTGCCAGGTAGTTAAATACTTTTTTAATTAGCTAGAACTATGCAGCAACGAACTTACATAGGAGCATCGACTGAATCCTTGCAGGATATTAATATTAGGTTTGAATGCCGTGCCCTTGAGCTGTATGCCAACGATCCATACCAGCTAGGGACGGACACAACGGAATAATTACGAGTCCAGTAATATAACCTCATACATTGGAGCAAATAGTTGTCATCAATTGAGCAAGTATTTTAATTGATATATAGAGAAATTGGTTAATTCACTTTTATAAACGAGTTCACGTCGATATCCTAAACTTAACGAATGCTAAATGAAGTGATGTCTTTTTATACCTTGCCCTTTAGGACCAAGCGTATTCTAAGATTGTGCAAGGTATGTAAAAGGCAGAACGATATTCCTCCATCACCGTAAAGTATTTATACTCGTATTCTTGCTCATCATTGAGTCAAGAAGAACCAATGAGTTTGCTATTATTTGTACACTATATGCCAAAAGATAGCGCTGGCTTAAGACGTAAGTCAGCGCCATCTTCTATTATTCTATTACAAAGCGGATATAAATCTGCAATGGAAATTGTCATCTCTAATAAGTCCGATCGATAGTAGCGATAACAGAGAGATCGAGCGCTTGAACATATTTAATTATAAATCCTACTACCTACTAAAATTATAAACGCGAAAGCTTGTATGTATGTGTGGATGTTTGTTACTCTTTCACGCAAAAACTACTGAATGTATTTTAATGAAACTTTACAATAATATAGCTCATATATCAGAATAACACATAGGCAATAATTTAGATATTGTATAAATTTACCAAATTATAACAATAAGTGTTACGTAAGTCGGAAAAAATTCTGCCACAAGAACTGCACTATACTAACCTGTGTTATCGTAAGTGGCAATACACGTAATATACATTTAACATACAGTAGCGCCATCTGCTTCGATTAATAGTACTGTACTAACATTGTGCACTGTCTTATAACCGCACGCCATCTATCGTCAAAATTGTTGTAGCGGTTGTATCGGGTTGTTTCCGGAAACAAAAAATTGTTGTTTTCGAAAATGGATGCAGATATCAACCGAATGAACGAATGCATATAAACAAAGACGTAAGCACATGAGCAGATGGCGTGTCCAATTCTACTTTCAGTGGAGATAATCTATAGTTAAGTCTTCGAAGCGCCTTTTTAACCAACCAAGCAATTGTTTTGCTCTAGAGCACCATGAGCTGAAATTCAGATGAGGTCATGTATCATGAAAATCAACTCATGCCCAAAATGTACTAAAATATATTGCTATTCTAAAACCAGAATAAAATGTGTTGTAACTAGAATTGCCTCCCTGATATAATCTTTCATATTTGAGGACTTCGAGCATAAGCTTTGTGCTAAACCACCTTTTGACTCAGTGAATTAAATTACTGAAACGATTTAAAAACTCAATGATTATCTCCGAATTCAAGTTCCACAGAAAGTATTATTTTGAGATCACCATTTATCCACTACAAAACACTCCTAAGATTTACATTACAATTAAACAGCCAATATAACGCTTTGCCTGAGAAGCGAAGCAAGGTATAAGT
Organism: Leucophenga montana; assembly: GCA_035044765.1. NCBI lineage: Eukaryota > Metazoa > Arthropoda > Insecta > Diptera > Drosophilidae > Leucophenga > Leucophenga montana. Next base: position 36,055 of record JAWNNQ010000334.1, on the reverse strand, counting down.
ACCAACCCATTACAAATAAGGCCATCGAACTGATGAGAAGTCGTAGCTGAGTTCGATACACGTGTCTTCGCAGCTAAAACACTCTTTGTAACTAGCATTCTCTGCAACAAGAAGCAATTACTTAGACAACCAAAAACCCGACTGCAACAAATACAAAAGAGCGCATCGGTGGATGCCCCACAGAAGCGAAACTTATGACCTTAACTTACCTTACGACACACCAATCAAGCAAGACAAATTTAACAATACGTCATATGTGAAAATCGGCGAAGCCTTTTAAGCTACAGTATTATTAAAATAATAGGAAACCCTCTCGTTTTATTTATTGGCAAACACTATATACAAATATTATACACCCAATCAAGACGAATCTAACGATACCTTATATGTCAAAATCAATTAAACCGTAGGCTACAGAGCGCCAATGATTATACAGACATACATAAATATACTCAAAAAACAATGTGTATCCTACGTATGGTAAAAAGTATTACGAGTTATAAAAACACACAAAATCTATTATATAATTTTCATTGTTTGAGTTCCTTACGTAATTTTTATACGAGATTATCTCATGACGCTCATTTAAAAGAGCACAAACTGTTCGGATTAACTATGATTTAAAATTTGTATATATACTATATGGTATTTTCTCCATTGCTCTGTCAACTAGAAAAGCCTAATTTTGATTTTATTTTACTCTACCATTGCAGATCCACCGAAAATTATTTCAGCTGGTCCTGATCGTCTGACAACCGCGCCGCTCTTTAGCCCAGCTGCATTTGAGTGTGTTGCCGATGGCAATCCAATGCCATCATATAAATGGGTGCAAAGGTAAGTTAACATAACACAAGCACAACCACCAAACAGGTAAACAGGCAAACAGCCTACAACCAACTTAATTGCATTATTAAAGTGCAACAATTTTCAAGCTGACGCCATTGAACTGACTGACTGTGACTGGCTAAAAATGGCAGCGCTGAAAATGTCAGTCAGAGTTCGTTTCGTTTTATGCTGCTGCTGCTGCTGCTGCTGCTGATGCTGCCGCGCTTAAACGCTTCCAGGCACTTGAAACGCGCAACGAACCAAAAATTTCCATTAAGAAATTTTTCAGCAATGTCTTCGTTGCCAACGTCAGCGTCCTTGTTGTTGTTGCTGCTGCTGTTTGTGCTTTGCACTTCCGGCCGACATTTTTCTTATTTTTTTGCTGCGTCGCTGCTTTAACCAAAAACGCGTTAGCAATTCACAAAATGGCTGCCAGGCTTTGTGCGATACTATTTCGTTGCGCAATTTCTTTTGCATGCCGCTGCGACTTGCTCGATAGGCTGTCACTTTTTAGTCTTTTGCCTGCTGGCGGCTTAAACCTCAAAATGACAACAGCCAACATCATTTGAACATCCTTTACGTCCTACATTGCAATATACTGCAGCAGCATTTTGCGTCATGTTTTTATTTAATTTATATTATTTTTACGTAGCTAGTATGTCTTTGGCTGAACTTCATGTCATCCTCATTGCGTCATCATCGTCATCATCATCAACATCGTCAACGTTGCATTTCGAAGTTGTGTCCTTGCATTATTGTCTGTATTCGTTGTTGTTGTTGCTGTTGCTGTGTATTGTCCTGCGGCCGCAAAACGCGCATGTTACATGCTCAATGCCGCCGTCACCCTGTTACACTTTGAACACAGTTGCACACTCTTACCACTCACAGCAAACAGAAGTGTCCTCTTGAGCGCCACTCGTTTGCCGGCCCCGGTCGTGCTGATTCTCAAGCTCCTTTGTTAAGTCGTTTACTTCCTTAATTAAAAGTCTACACTTCATTTTATGTCGTTTGCGTTCTGTGTTGCCTGTGTTCCATGCGGAATGCCACACAGCGTATATGGAATTTATGTTTTTTTTTATTTTATTTAAATAAATTAAAAATTACTTTTTTTATACACTTCATACATTATGTTGTAAAGGTATTAACTGTTTGTCGCAAAGTTTGTAACGCAAGCAAGTTTTTATATATTTTCTTCAGCGACTATAGACGCGCTGAGATTTTACAGTGCTTTAAGCCAACTTTAACAGAACATATTATATGTCCTCATACTGGCACACGTTTCTCAAGACTTCTTCCCAGTAGCACAGGCAGTGATTATGACATAATCCGTTTAACAACCGATATGAGTACCGGCGTTACGATCTTCAGTTTCAACATCAGCATCTCTATTACTGTAGGCTCAGAGACATAGAGTGTTTCATAATGCGTGCCACACGCAACCTAGCGCTCTCATTTTTGAGTCGCTAATTATAATTGTAAATTACCAAAGTAATAGCGAAGCGCATACAAAGTAAAATACGCACAACTCTTTCGGACTCAACAAACCCAAGCACAAATAAAATCAGACAAACAATCACTCTAGCTCTTTCGCGCTCACAGTTTTTTATCAACTGGTAACTGACTACTCGCATGCTACAGCTTTTATAAGTACACATTGCACATAGTAGCTATCGCATTACCCAGTGTGAATTACACAAAGAATTTTACACTTCTTCGTTATATAGTAAGTTCGTATGCCAACGGCGAAGCAAAAATATTTAATATATTGGGTGTACAAATAAGTTTTGAAAGACTTACAAAAGATGTCTTAACTAGTATTAAATCCCATCGGATCATCTTGAAACTAAATTCATGTTAAAGAGTCATCAATTCTCTCCTTTCGCTGAAGTGTAAACAACATACTTAATTGGCGATTTTGACACCAGTGTCAAAAAATGCAAAGCGAGGCCAGTATGAAGTATGAAGATGCTGAGTTGGAGGAGTTATTGGACCAAGATTAATGTCAAACCCAAGGAAAGCTGGCTGAAAGCTTGGGAGTATATCAACAAGCGATTTCAAGCCGTCTCAAAGCCATGGGTGTAATTTAGAAACAACAAAATTGGATTCCGTATGAACTCAAGCCAAGGGACATCGAATGCCTTTTTTAACGTGCAAGCAACTGTTACAAAGGCAAAATTGGAAGAGTTTTTTGCATCGAATCGTGACGGGTGAAAAAAAGTAGATCCACTACGACAATCCAAAAGCAGAAAGTCATGGGTTAAGCCTAGCCAAGCATCAAAAATAAAGATGTTTCACATCAAAACTTAATTTCTTCCATCAACACTGTTCCGGTTTTCACTTTCAGGAAGATTTTGGGAAAATGATTTCGTTTCTTATTCTCTATCGATAGGAATTAACGATTTGAATTCACTTGGCGTTAGATACTAAAATTTTAAAATTCTCATGCTCAATATAAAATTTTTAATTAAAGAGTATCAAAACTTCGGTTCCACCAAAGCTAAAGATTTTTCGCTGTTTTTATTTGGTTTTGCTGCTTATGAGTATGTGGCATTTCTTTTAACCTGTTTGCACTTATTTCTTGTACTTTTAACGAGTCGCCATTATGTTCTAGAAGAGCAGTATCTGACTTTCACCAACATTGCGTATGCGTATTAAAAAGTTTTACGCAATGTTTCTGATTTTCATACGAAACGTTGCAATACAATTAACAGATTTTTAGTTAAAAAATATGTTACTATTGTACAAGCATTTCATTTTATATTTAATCAACCTTTCTACATTTGAGCTCAGCTACTACCAGCTTACGTAGCACTCTACTTCATTAGCAGCAGCAGCAGCAGCAAACAGTGCAGAAAAGTATCTTACAAAAAAAAAAAAAAAACTGCAAAACATAAAACCCCAAAGAAACCACATGCTAATGAGTTTTTTATTATGTACCACAAGGAAATGCGTACCGTGTAAGCGCATCCAATACATTTCCTCATGTATGTTTCCGTTTCCGGTTGCATATACTCTTCATATACGTACACTAAATGCTGCACTGCAAGTAGTGAAAGATATAGTGCTAAGTTGAAGCTTTGCGTCATTTTAATTAGCTGCAATACTGCGGAAGTTTCGCAAGAAAAAAATAAGGTAAAAGCTTATATACATATGCGAGTAGCTTCAGTATAAGACATGTGGCAACATCAAACGTACGAAGAGCGGATATGCTGTTTTGAGTTGGAAGTGTGTGTAGCTGTGGTAAGTCTTAGATATGCAGGCTTTGCAGCTGCTACAACTTAATGGCATATGCAATGTTCATTTTTAAATTTAAAGATTTTGCTGCAGTCAGTTGTGTACCTTTGGAAGTCTAGGGAGACAAATATACGGGCATGTTATTAATGGGCATGTATCTTAATGTGATACTATAAATCTCATCCAAAAAAAATCTTGTGCTGTCCAGTCTAACAACTAGAGATTGAAAGATTTTCAAGATGTTAACGCAGATAATCAAATAGCTGTACATAATCAAAGAGAGCGGTAGGTTTGTATGGAGACTATGGCTGCTAGAAAGCGTTTACTGTAGTTTTTATATATGTTCCGCATCGGAATGTCCCCATACTCAATTTCAGATTGAAAGCACAAAAAATGCAACCCCCTGCCAGATATAGACAGATAGACATGGCAAGATCGGATTATCTGTTATCTTGATGCTTGGTGATGGACGGTTTCGGGTTTCTCGTACTTAACACAGTTTGTAAGTCTTTTCAGGAGTCCCCCTGTCTCCTAAGGTGCTGGCCTGTGAGACAGTGTCCTGTTACCGCTCCCATTAAAATTGTTACATCCATTCTACTCATTCTAAGTAGATACTGAGTTCTTTTTCGGTCACACTTAGGTCACGCCTGTCTTAAAGTGCTAGACGTGGTAAGTCTAGACCACCTATTGTTTTTGCGGTCCTAATAGTGTTGGTTTTGATTTGCAGCTTACTGGTTTATAGCAGTAAGCCAATCGACTTCTTATACTGTTGAATATGGGTAGTTGTTCACACTTCCAGAGCATTTATAGCTGCTTGGCTGTATGAGTATAGGTGCACTTCTTTCCTTCTAGACGATTCTAAGTAAAACTTTGCCTTCTGGTTGGCCGCGACTTCCGCTTGGTATACGCTACAGTACTTCGGTAGTCTAAAGAAGGCATTAACATTAGTGTGGAGCGTATAACTGAATAGCGTAAAGCTCTAAAACTGTGCACCATGTATCAATGAAAGCGATGAAAAAAGACGATTGGAAAAAAGTTAAGAAGCTTCTGTCAAAGACTAATTTCAAAGTCATTAAAGAGAATACACACTTTAATATGTTCAAGTTTGAAATAAAGGCACCTTGCTTCATAAGTATACATTAGCTATAAAGTTCAATCAAATTTTCATATTAAATTGCATGTAAATCTAAACTGTAGACTTAAGACAACCTATTGCACAAAACTTGCTTTAAAGTTTAACACAAATTTGAACCAAACATGGAAAAACTTTTTGTGGCACTTCTGCTTCAGGCCTACTCCAGGCTGTCAACCAAAATGTAGACTTCATGCAACGTTTGCTAATTTTTGTTACTTTTTTTTTGCTCTCTCCAGTCGCACTTGGATTTTGTAAACATTGTTGACTGGAAAAAATGTTGCTTGTCACTTTGATTTACGTGATTCAAGTTTTTAGACAATTCTTTTTGCTTTTACATTTCCACTCCCACATACACACACACACACACACACACACACACACACACACACACACACACACACACACACACAAAAGACAAGAATACACATACTGTGAGTTTTAATTCCCACAGGATTTCTGTTACACCACTTTTTCGACGACGATTGCTAAACTCGAAATTTGCATTTGAATGGCTTTCTAATTTATAGACTTAATTGTGCGCGTATTTGTGTGAGTGCAGCAAGAGTGAAATGCAATGAAACGAACTGAAGACATATGACATTTGCAACAAAAATAATAAAAAGTTTCGCCTCTACTCTAGCTCAAAAAAAGAAAAAAAATATATTTATAAAAGAAAAATAGCTCTATTAAATTTCCGCATTAAAGCGTATAAGATACAAAATAAGATACAAAAAAAGATACAATTTAAGCAATTTCGTTACGGCGCGACTGCCTATGCATTGCATACTTTTGTGCGCATTTTCGGATTCCTTGCATTTTTGCCAGCATTTCAGCGCAATATTCAAAGCCAACGCACAGAAAATGAAATATTTGCGAATAAACAATGCAAAAATGCCAAAGCAAAGCTGCAATACCGAATACCAAACAAAAATGTAATGTAGATGCAAAACGCAAATGCTAGCAGCGCAAAATATGCAACAACAAAAAGAAAAGCACACAATTTAAAACTCAAAGCAAGTCGGCTTTATTTTTCTTTTTTTGTATCTGCATCAAATCAATCGCTCAGGAACTGCGCCAAAAGAAAAGATACATTTTCAAAAAAATTTGCATTTCAAAACTCATGTTTCTCTTCCATTTTCTTTATTTTCTTTTTTTAGAATCTCACACGGCTCCAAGTTTGTGGAGCGCGGCAATGAACCACGGCTTGTCATCGATAATGTCACCTATGACTATCAGGGTGAATACGAATGTCGCGCAACGAGCTATATCAATGGACAGGAACGCGTTGCAATATCTGAGCCAGTTTCACTGCAAGTTGTGGGTAAGTTTTTGCATATAGAGTATATGGCTGAGTAGCACGAAACAGTGTTTTTGCGCTGACTCAACCAAACCGAATATGATGCAGATTAGCTTTTTTTGAATCGAAAATATTGTACCCTAAACGTGAAACTATGAAACATAAGTTTGTATTGAAACTATTTTGTATATATGTAGGTATAATATAAGATGGTGAACGAAACGGAACTATTTGAAAACAGTAGCTCCAAGATGAAAAAGTTTACCAACCCTGATCCAAATAAATGCGGATTATTGTTAAAGTATTGGAATGTGTAGAGTTGGCTTCAAAATATACATTCCGGCGATGGACTAGCATGACGCCATCGAGGCATGAAAATATTCGCTGAAAACGAAGTATCGTTGCAGGAGGAGGATGTTTTTTGAAGTCTTTTAGTGTATTGTATCCATCCATAGTACCCGTAATTCCAAAAGCTTGGCAAAATATCCAAACCGTCATGAATCATTCGTTTTTGAGGCCGCTAATTAGGAATCTGGTGTACAAAATTTGAAAAAAAAACCATTAAATTTTTTTGAAACTCGGTATTTAAAAGTTTTTCGCTAATTAAGTAAGATATCAGAAAAAAAACAAGAAACACATAGTTCCGGGGGCTTCTAAGTTAAACGTATGGAGCAAAAGAAAGTTTTACAATTGCAAACCAAAGAAACACATCTTTCTAGATGGCTCTTAACCCAAAAGTCAGGAGCAAAATAGAAAAAAATTTGGAATTTCTTTCTGGAAGGGCGAACATGGAAGACTGCTTACGGATGCACAAGAATCAATGAGAATAGGAAATACGGCAATAGAGAAGTACATCTAGATCCTCAAGTATCTTGTACAGTCACCGGACCATCGATTCAGTAATTAAAAATCGGAAGAATAATAATGAGTTGCCATCTGAGTTATTCAACACTGGTGGCGAAGCCTAGGCCCAACGATTGGAGTCTCAGTGTTCTTTGTTCTAACTTCAAGAAAGGAGATCCCACTTTACACGCGAACTACCGTGTAATAAGTCTCCTTTCAATTGGATACAAAATTATTTCCCGCGAAGCTATACACTGACGCACTGATGGGAAAGTACAGGTATGGCTTCAGACCGAAGATAGATAGATAGATAGATAGATAGATAGATAGATAGATAGATAGATAGATAGATAGATAGATAGATAGATAGATAATAGATAGATAGATAGATAGATAGATAGATAGATAGATAGATAGATAGATAGATAGATAGATAGATAGATAGATAGATAGATAGATAGATAGATAGATAGATAGATAGATAGATAGATAGATAGATAGATAGATAGATAGATAGATAGATAGATAGATAGATAGATAGATAGATAGATAGATAGATAGATAGATAGATAGATAGATAGATAGATAGATAGATAGATAGATAGATAGATAGATAGATAGATAGATAGATAGATAGATAGATAGATAGATAGATAGATAGATAGATAGATAGATAGATAGATAGATAGATAGATAGATAGATAGATAGATAGATAGATAGATAGATAGATAGATAGATAGATAGATAGATAGATAGATAGATAGATAGATAGATAGATAGATAGATAGATAGATAGATAGATAGATAGATAGATAGATAGATAGATAGATAGATAGATAGATAGATAGATAGATAGATAGATAGATAGATAGATAGATAGATAGATAGATAGATAGATAGATAGATAGATAGATAGATAGATAGATAGATAGATAGATAGATAGATAGATAGATAGATAGATAGATAGATAGATAGATAGATAGATAGATAGATAGATAGATAGATAGATAGATAGATAGATAGATAGATAGATAGATAGATAGATAGATAGATAGATAGATAGATAGATAGATAGATAGATAGATAGATAGATAGATAGATAGATAGATAGATAGATAGATAGATAGATAGATAGATAGATAGATAGATAGATAGATAGATAGATAGATAGATAGATAGATAGATAGATAGATAGATAGATAGATAGATAGATAGATAGATAGATAGATAGATAGATAGATAGATAGATAGATAGATAGATAGATAGATAGATAGATAGATAGATAGATAGATAGATAGATAGATAGATAGATAGATAGATAGATAGATAGATAGATAGATAGACAAGTGACCAAACATAATACCTTTATCTTTGAAACATAATACCTTTATCTTTATAAATATAAAATTATTATATATGCACGAATATGTTACCGTTAGAAGGGTAATTTAATCACATAGTGATACTAGGTGTCCCAAAAGAAAGTACACATTTGATTTGCTGGTTGCGTGAACGCAACTATTCCAAGGGGCGCGGGGGGTATGTCAATCGGTAGCCTAGCTTTTGGGAATTTAGTCGATATGGAGCGTTTCTGCGTGAGTTTTACAAAAACGTTAATTCACGAATGTAGCGCGCAGAAAATTCTGCAGTATTCGACATGTTCGTCATTTAAATTATGCGCAAAGCCCTCGACTAATTGGAAACTCGGTAGAGAAGTTTGAAGAGACCGGTTCAACGCTGGAAAAATCAAAGTCCGGACGTCCAATGTCTTCGAGAACGTTCGAAAACGTAGACAGTGCTACTCAATCTGTTCGTGACAACCCGGAAGCGTGCTGTTGCTTTAGACGTGCATAGAACATCATTGTTCCGCATTTTTAGCAACTTCAGACACGTCCAACAGATCTCTACCACAAGTTCATGAAATTTTTCCTGGCAAATTGATCTCCAGGAGATGGGACATAAATTGGCCTCCACGAAGTTCCGATTTAAGCTCTATGGATTTTTTCCTGTGGGGTTACTCAAATCTAAAGTTTGCGGCAACAAACCGACTTCCCTAGCACAATTAAACGGAAATATCCGTCACGAATTGGCAGCCATCACGGAAAATACCTGCCGAGCAGTCATAGGAAATTTCAGTGAATGCCGTGAATGCAACGATTTACATTTGGACAATATCATTTTTAAGAAATAAATTCCCAAAGTGTGTGTTTTAATATGTAATAAACATTTTTTCAATAAACTACTTACTTTCATTTTTATCGATTTTTTAAATGTGAACTTTCTTTTGAGTCACCTTGTATATCAGACTGGTTCTTCACTCTGTATGCTGGTTCAAATTTTTAAAGATATATTAAATCATATATTAAAAGAAAAGCAAATATACCGTTAGCTAAGTGTATGGCCCAAATAACAAAAAAAAAAGAAACAATAAACTTTTCGTGTTCAGCGCACCCAAATTGCTCCAAAAAAAAAGTGTAATAGAAAGTTTTCATCGTTTTAAAGTAGAAATATGTCAATTACTGCAATACACAAATTCCACAAATATGATATTACAAATTTCATACGCTGAGAGTAGCGTATAAAAATATATATTAAAAATATTCTCGGAATATGATCTAAGAGCATGCATGTTCCATTTGTATGGTGTGCAAAAATAACTGTTAAACATTTTGTCAACCACCATTGGAACAAGAATTTTAACAAAACAAACAATACAACACTGCGTTTTTGCTTCTATGGTTTCAATATATAAATTTATATTTCATAAATATTATTTGTTTTCTTTTTTTCCGCCACTCTTCATCGTTTCTATATAATATTTTTCATTGCAACTGTAACGCGAATACATTTTAATGGCGAATTTTCCAATTTAATGCGGTTGTGGGAGAAAATGAAAAATGAAAAAATACAATTTTATTTTTCTATTTTTTTGAATATCAAAGCTGTAAGCTGAGCTCACAAAAATAAGCACTTTAAAAGTTATTTGAACAATATTTTTACAAAATTTACTGAAAATAGACTATGAAACTCTACCGAATTCGTAACATTCATTTGTAAATTTCAAAAGTGATTATGAAATTTGATGAATGTTAAATAAAATTAAAATCTTCAAAAAAAAAATCAGAAGAAAAACAAATTCTTTCAAAGCTGTAGTCATTATCTGAAGCATTACTTTTGAGCACTTGCACAGTAAAACAAAAAAAAAAAACAAAAATAACAAAGCAAACAAGCAAAATCCATTTAAATTATTACACATACTCGCAGATACTTGCACCAACATACCAAAGTAGCAAGTAGCAAAACTTTTAAGAAGACGCACAGACACACACACGAGGGTAGTGCAAAAAGTCTATAAAAACTACAAAAACTCAAAAAATGTGCAACGTTTCAATATAGAGACCACTTTCTTCTTCTTTTTTGTGTTCTGAATCCCAACTTTGACAGAAATTTAGGCTACAACAGAATGTAGCTCGAATATTGCTCGTAGGTATTCCCATAATATAACGTACTGTGTGAACAAACGAAGTTTGTGCTTCGGCAAAAGAAGGCTAACATTGGACAAATGAATTTCGACATTCAAATTTCAAATTTTGGTGCGAGACATTCCAACCACACTAATGTTCTATATACACGTTTCGTTGATCATTCAGTAGATGCTAATATACACACCGATAGTTTTTACTAAGTTCAAGTTTAAGTTTAATGAAACTGTGAGACACATAGATTGGTCGAAATTCATCATGATTGTATTTTTCTTACAGTGTATTTGAAGGATAAATGTCAGATGCAGAACGATCTCATGGGCGGAAAACTCTACAACATTCGGTAGACTCAGTAATATCTTTTTTTGCGGTATACACTTGGTAGAATATATTAAAATAACATTATAAGCGTATAATAAGTTTGTTTCAATAAAATCTTTTGTCTGAGTTCGTCCGAGGTTTGAACTCGCAACATAGAAAATCGCTTACTGCTATACGAATTAACGCAGCTGCACTTAACCAAAAACGTATTATAGAGTTAAAGAACTAAGAACCAATATAAGCAACACAAGGCAGAAATAAAACAATATTTGCTGCGCACACAAACACGTATACGAGCCGAACATTAAGAGCGTGAGTGCGAGAGAGTGTTTGAGTTGGAGCTCACTAATGTAAATGCAAGCGTGAGGGGGCGAGATACAGCGATTAAATATGTACGAGTTATATTTATTTGTAGTTGTATTTAATTGAAATAATTAAAAAATTAAATGTTTTTTGGTTTGTTGCCGGCAACGTCAAACTATATAGAAACGCGTTTTATCTCTTTCTCTCGCAGCATATATTTATAGTAGTATGGACACGGGGAAGGAGGGGCAGGGAAAGGAGTGGCAAGGGGAAGGAGTGGCAAGGGGAAGGGCAAAACTAAGTCTGCCAGGGTATAGCTAGTCAAACAAATATAATAAATACACAAAGAGTGAATATTGTGATCGAAGCAGGTATCGCAACAGGCACGAAGTCAAAACGAACAATTGTATAATTATATAATCTGTATAATTTAAGAAAAAAAAAATATTTGAATTAACGAGTGGAAATAAATGTGACTTTATCGAAAAAATTGAAATTTTCAATTAACTCTTTGTATTATACAAAATAATGATAAATCAGTGATAATAATTCAATTATGACGCTAACACGTAAAATTATCGTCCGTAAACCGACTTTACAGACAACCATTTTTTTAATAAATCGGAATATTGAAATGCTTTTGTTCAATTTGTAAGAAAAGCACGATGTCGTAACATCATTTGTATCTTCTTTGTGTATTTTCTTTAGAGCTCCATGATTTCCTAACATGACAGCACATCCATCAGTACCAATTGCGAAACATTTTTTATCAATCAGCTTCATATTCCTCATTTCATTTAATATCAGCTGGTCTAATGCAGCTGCAGTGAGATAAATCCCGTTGTAATTATCTATATCAATGAAGGTTGCGAAACTTTCTCTAATAACAGAGTTCGTCCAATGTGTCGAATATTCGAACTAACCTTAAAAATCAGAACACAAAGAATATTAATAGACTTATCCGTGTCTTTTATGCTTTATAAGTTGATCGAGAAGACGTATTTTTAAATTGGCTTGCCATAATACTGTCCATTTCCGTAATACTGCTGATACTAAGTAGTACCATCATCTTGAATTGCATAGTTGTTGGTGGTGATTTGTCCAACGTCTCAATGTCCTTGTGGCGACATACGAGTATTTTGTTTGCTAACTATTGAAATCAACATGGACCTGTTTTGCTCCACTTGGGATCGATGGTTAACGTCGATGAGATTCATAACATCCAATTGTCGGTTAGGAACACTAAGTGGAAATTCTTTTCCTACAGTTGTGGCGTTGCTGTGATATAGATTATTACGAAGTTCTAAAGTTTTTAAATGGTTGAATCACGAAATCGCCCCAGGGACCCTTTAATATAATAATTTCCCTTCGTTTGATAGCACGGGATATTCTCTACAATCCCCCAAAATCACTCAACATCAACCAACATCACTCAACTAATCTTTTTTTAAATCCAATCTTTGGGATTAAAGAGAGACTTCAATCACATTCGCAACATCTCTATAAAATAAATCGTATGATTTCCATTTATTTTTTATACCACCCTCCTCGTACATAGCGATGGAGCAAAATTAATACCCACTGTTGCAACTATTTCCATTCGAGTTTCGCGTTTAACATATAAACTAAAACCGAAAACCAAAGCACAACATAAAATCAAAATGAACTCTTGACCACAAACAATAACAACAACTACAACAATACCTTAAAAAAAAAATAAATTGTTATAACAGAGTTGCATGCTAGAAACTAAAAAAGAGTAAAAAATTCCTTTAAAAAAAATTCCATATTTAAATTTACTGCTCAGGACCACAGCACGTACATAATTTATGACCGACCAAGGACACGAGCAATTTAGCAGCAACCTAGAAAAAATGCCACTGTATGTACGGGTGTATGTGTGTGTGTATCTGTGTATCTGTGTGCATACAGCGTTTAAGGCAAGCTAGCCAGCCAAGCGCACGCGGTACAGTAACTAACTAACTGACTAACAGCAAACTAGGCAGCCCAGACAGCCAAGAAAAAATAGCATTCTGCTCATTATGTGCTACAGCTCTGCACTACAATGGTGCACATGGCAACACTTGTGCTGCCTTAAACGATTTCTGTTTGTTTGTGTAACGAAATGCCATGTGGAAATATAAATTTTCTGCTCAACTGACCACTTCCAACACATACACAATGAATATATATACTAGAATGTAGAAGGAAAGTATTTTTGACTGGCAGTGTTGCAAGTTGTTGCATTTATGAGCTGAGGAAAGAAGCAAGCGGACATGAAGACTATTGTATATGATATTGCAACCATTTTCCGCTGATTCTTCGGAAAAAGTCTAGTTAAACGATGTTAGCTTTTAAAGAATTGTTATGTGCAAACATGCTGTCTGGCAATTTAACTTTAAATGTATGGCTATAAGAGCACATATGACTTAGCGTATCGCTTCAAGTTGGAGCATAGCGGAGCGGAAACAAATGACAACCAACGACTTCTATCAGTCGGTAGGGATCTTACTTTATTTCATGTTACGCTCTAAACAATTTCTGAGTGGACAGTGCGAATTCATGTTTAGCTTGGACGCCTACTCTTACAGCTACTTTGCGGGTACCACTGGAAGACCATCTTCGTAATGTTGCCGTCTTATTATAATTACTATAAAATAAAGTTTTTATCACTAACTCAATCTTTGAAAAACACTTCTGTGATCGTAAAATGTCACATCCAGCAATGTTTACATGGCGTGGGTTTGAGCTTTTGTTTTCAACGAACACTGAATAAGTAAGCTAAAAGAATTTTGGTAATTTGTGGCTAACACAACACTAACTGAAGCTATATGTATAAAGCAAGAAATAGTGTTGGTAACTTCCGAAAAGTATTAAAAAGCTTTAAAGTGATTCATGTTGCTCCGAAAAAAAAACGAACTGGTACACCTTGGTATACCTTGAAACTTGAAGTATGGAAATCATTTAAAATGGCAGCCACTTAGTTGCACATGGAACTAAACGTACAACTAGTTGTGATCATAGTACTTTGATTTACTTCAAGTTACTCTAAGTACTGTGCTATGAAAACTTATGAAAATCTAATATAAAAGTCACACAAAATCCTTTAAAACATTTCAAGCACATTTATTATATTCTAGTTGAATAATAACCTGCTTTACACGGGAACTTCACTGCACATTGAAATACACCAGCCGAATTCTGTTGTTTAATATGTCTCTTACCAGTTAACCTTCAGGCTTTGTAGGTTCCTTGGACTGTTGACATAAGCTCGGAATTTCAGAAAACTGCACAAAAAAATATTGCACGGTGTCAAATCGAGGTCGCTCCAAATCGCCCCTTATTGAGTTGAGGCTCTTCGGGAAGTGTTCCCTCCAAATAGCCATCGATCGTGAGCCGATGCTCATTCGTGTTGATACCAAAAGTTGTCTAAGTCCAATTCTTCAAAACGTAGAAAAGAAATTCGTAAAGAATTCGCCTCACTGAACTATCAGAGAGTCTAAGGGCAGACGCATGCTTGCGCGCAGAACGCTGCGGGCATTGCAAGATGGAAGCTCTCAATGCCTCAATGATCTCAGATGATCTGATAGGTAGAGGAACTCCAGTTCTTCGTCTTGTCACACATTTCACATACAACAACTACCATGCAATACATCGTCATGTCATCATTGTTGTTGCGAAATCGTTGAATTCTATTCAGTCATTACGCCATAAATTAAAGAAAACGCTTACAATAGATTTATGAGGGTGGCGCTACTCTCATATCAATATATATTACAATATATAATTTTATGTACGCTATATGTTAAACATTTTCAAAGTATCTCATGTGTTTATATTTCAATTTTGGTATAAATCCATAAAATCCATGTGTACAACAACTAATCTCTTACAAACGTGCAACCAATGTTTTAAACATATACGCATACATTTTCAATTAATTTAAAATATTTGTTTCCTCTTTCTTCCTTACAGGTGCACCGCAAGTACTGCGTCTACATCCCTCAATGCACACCGTTTCTGTGAAACGCGGCGAACCGGCTACATTGACGTTAGTGGTGTGCGCCGATCCAAGACCACAACGTGTGGCCTGGGAATGGGGTTCGTTGCGTTTGGATGCTGGTTCAGGCATTGGTGCGTATGAATAAATTTTGTTTTAATTGCACTTAAATTCTATTTGCAAATTTAATGAGCCGGTTAAATTCGTATATAATTTCACAATAATCTTGTTAAATAAATATACATTACATTACATTACATTACCTACATATTTAATTGAACCTATTCCCGAGGGAGGAGACCAAGAGATAAACTTTTTACTTGATGCCTTGATGCTGTTGTAGTCTTTAAATGCATACATATATATGTAGAGCTGTAGACTACCTAGCATACCATATTACGTTTGTGAGCATACTCAAAAAAAAAAGTTTTGGTCAACAAAATTCAAAATGATTTTTATACATTCAAATTAAATGTATTGTCTTCAAAGTAGGCCGCTTAAAACACTTTTTAAGCGCATTTTATGAAATCGACTTCAGTTCTCGTCGCGAATTATCTTTTATATCTTCTGTCGACTGAAATTAGGTGTATGCCGCGCAGCAATAGGTTGAGATTCGGCAGCTATATTTGCTGGTTTCCTGTTAGCCGAGTTGATGCAGCTTTGTAAGCCAGCGTGATTTGGTTCTTGTGTTGTCGTGGTTCGAATATCAGCTACTCCATCAGATAATTTTTTTTTTTTCTTTGTGTATGTACATTATGAAGAGTATTATCTATCACGGAGCTCTGAGGCGCTCCAGCACAGATTGGTTATCTAAATGAGTAAACATTAAAAGATCCTTCGGTTTGAATAGGCATATAAAGCAATAGAATTTTTGGATCAAGCCATTATACCACACATACGGTGGTATAAGAGCACGTATATACTTATATATCTAAGTTTCAGTTTTCAGTTTTTGTTTGAAAATCAAAGCGTAAGCCCAGCCATGCACAAATTTTAAGAGAGCGCAGTGATCTACTTTGAGTTACTCCTGCCTAACGAAACAAACACTGCAGAACATTACACACAACAATTGATGCAATTGAGCCGAGCATTGAAGTTCAAACTTCCTCAATATGCCAAAAGACATGGCAAAGTGATTATTCAGCACGACAACGCTCACCCACATGTTCCAAAAGTCGTCAAGGAAGCTTTATAGGCGTTTCAATGAGATGTTCTACCCTGCCCGCTGTATTCCACCGACATTGTTCCTTCTGACTACCACTTTTTCCAATCGTTGAGTCATGGCCTGGTCAAGTAGCTCTTCACTTCTTACGAAATCTTGTCAAAAGACGAGGAAGTTTTTCAATGCGAAACCATATGCTGCCTGAAAGATAGGCAGCTAACGATTAACGAGGGGCAATACTTTGCATAAGATACATTGTACCAATTTATCTGAATAAGATACAAAAAATAAAACTCAAAACGTATAACTTATCGCAATAAGTAGGATCTTTTGGCGTATGATGCTATTTCTTGTATTATGTTACTCCAACAGTTGGTTCTTATTTCATTATCGGTTTCTGTAATTTAGGTCGCCATCTATTACGAAAGACTGGCAAATTTCTCTCTTGCTCTGAAACGAATTGATCATATTTCGGCTGGCGAAGTAAGTAGAGTAAAACGTGTCTAAACTATTCTTGACAACGTCAAAATCTCATCACATTTCTGTACAATTTTTTAAACCGATATTCGATGCTAACTATAAAGCGATACAAATAGAATAACAAAATTATAATCCGAGTAGTATACACACCAATTGGTTCTATAAAATATCTGTTTAAAATACATGTGTGAGAATTAAGCCAATCAGTCGCTTTGCCATGGCATGCCCCAAAATCAAATCGTTGTTGTATGTACTTGTTAATGCACTTATGTAAGTACCAAGAACTACGTGTATGCGTAATGCGCACAAATTACATTCCAGCATCATCTATACACATACAAATAGAGGCGCAGTCAGTCAAGCAATAGAATGCATTTCCAATGTGAAATGCATATCGAACAAGAACGCCAAATGATTTTGGTTTTCACTTGATTACGTTTTTTGGCTGGTGCGATTGAAATCAAGGCAATGCATGTCAGGAACAGCCGCTGGCAGAATAGTTCACTAAGTGCAGTGTACATGATCAGACATGCTGAAAATGAAGAGTAATGCGTGAGATTTACTGTGGGATTTTCATGCAAGAGACATAACACACAGATTCAGATATAGATACAGATACAGATGCAGATACGGATACAGATTCATACACATACACATATACAGCTGCATATACAGATACATCTACAGATACAGACCAGCCGCATTGCAAGTGAAAAATTGTAACTTGTCTGTCGCATTGGATAAAAGCGGAAATGACTTTCTTTCTTGTAACAAGCGCGTGAGTTGCGGCACAGTGACACGCAATTGCAAGCTGCCTTGGTTGTATGGCTTTTCTTTTTAGCGTTAGCGTTGGCGTTGTGTCACTATGTGATGTATGCGATCGGACAGACTACTAGCTACTGCAAAAAAAAAAAAAAAAATGTAGCTACATATGTAGCGCTGTTGTTATGTATCTGTAGCGCATTGCGGTCGACTTTTTCACTAGCACACACAAATTTTTGTTCAAGCTCAACTTAGCTTCCGTTGGCTGTCAGTGTGTGTTACTGTCCGTCTGTCTTGCTGTCCGTCTTGCTGTCGCACTGCGTGTCCTGTCGCGTTGTTATGTTCATCCAGTTAGCTTAGTCAACGTTATCCTTTGGCAGTGACTGTAGCATACCCAGTCCAGTCCAGTCCAGCCCAGCCCAGCGTCGTTAGCCATGTAATTTGTCTTGATTTGTATGCAATGCGTGCGTGTGTTACGGACTTTGACTACTATACGGCATACTCTGTGCATGAGTGTGTGTTGGGGGGTGTATCGCTTGGCTGCTGTCAAATTTGCTTGCAAAAGGTTTGCTAATGAGCACTGAAGCATGTTTCTCTGTGCCAGCGTCAAGTGTGAGCGTGTCAGCGTGTGTTCAACGGAGCTGAGAGTTGGGCTAAACCGTATTTGCTTTTGACATGTCCAAACACACTCTTCGATTTTGGTTTTTTTTTTTTGTTATTTTTGCGAAACTAATTAAGTTATGTACTTTGATTTGCGAAGTGAAGCATTTAATTGATTAATTTTATTCACTTTTATTTGCATTTTTTTTTTTTATTGGTCTAATGAAGTGTAAACAAATAAGGCTTAATGTCGACTTTTATGGGATTTGTTCATTTAGCCAGAAGAAATACTAATTTGCATTTGTTGTGCATGCAAATCTTTAAAAAGTCAAATTTAATTGATGTGGTAAATAGTTTTTATCAAGATGAATTTATCGATAAGGTGTCTTATTCCGCTGTGGTGATTTTCTTAAATGCTTTGAGCGTGAAACAAAAAATGTAATGCCCAAACCGCAACAAATGAAAAAGAGTAAGACAAAACATACATAAGAAATGAAAAAGAGCGGAGCTGAGGGGGAATACCTCAACTTTAGTATAAATTCACTACAGTTTTTATGAAGCAAATATTTTAGATTGAAAGAGTTGAATTATATATTGTGCATCTTGACAACCCTAAATATTACCAGCACACAATTTAATTTGATAGTTTGACACTTTCTAGTAGCACTTTTGCACTCAAAAGTGAGTACCAACAAACGAAGGCCTTGTGGAAACAAGAAGAAATCGTTTGATGCACATTCAGAACTGGAAGGTGGATGATCCATCAATTCGATATTTTGGGTATTGAGAAACTCTTTTGTGTGTACCGATGCGGTATGCAACGCGAACAAATCTTGTATTAATCTTCACGCACAACATCGGAGACAACATAAAGTACGTATAATCTTAATCAGCTCGAGCCGAGACGAATCAAACTAGCCTGTCTGTCTATCTGTCTGAAATATCCGTCCCCTGTCTTCTGCAAAGTGCATAACTTTGCCATTTATGCATGGACTTTCATCAAAAGTAACTTGATGAATGTAGCAGATTCACGTAAAACATTTCAAATTAATCGAATTAACATTTTTCTTGGAAATTTTTTTACAATAGATAAATTTCGAGCCGATTTTTGCCAAAAAATACCGTGTTTTTTTTTACCTACCAAAATAGCTGCAATTTATAAGACTCAAAACCATTTAAAAAATAGTTTTGGAATTCTCAACTACCTTTTAATTTGCGTAGTCGGTCAATTAGAACTCGAGATTTACTCAAAATTGTCAGAGCCACTCTGAAAACTTAAAAATAATAAAAACTTTCGGAAAACCATATCTCAAAACGAATCCATGTAAAAATTTCCGTTTTTAGTTCAAAATGCATTGGAAAATAATAATGAGATATGGAATTTTGTTCTCTAGCGTTAGAGTTGACTTAGGCACCAAAAGCCAATAAAGTGCCCTAAGGCGTAAACCAAGTTGCTTTCTTTTTATAAATGTGTGACTACGCCAAGTCAAGCGGCCATCTGGACATATACCAAGAAACTTTGCTTTATCGCTCTGTGGCAGCTGGTAGTGGTTAAGATAAATAGGAGGACATGTACCTTGTCTAAGGGTGAACGTCACATAAATCAATTTCTGTTCATTTACTTTGATCCGCCATTTATCAAGCCAAACGTTTATCTTATTTAGGTTATCTTGAAGGTTGCGTGCTACTACTGTAGGATCCCTATTTTTCGCCATGATGACAGTGTCAACGGCAAAGTTTGCATTATACATATGCGGAGACAGCGGTAAATCGAATGTATATAGTGTATACAATATTGGTCCTAGCACGCTATCTTGTGGAACGCCAGAATTTATTTCAAATAAATCAGTGAACTCATCTTTAATTTTGACCATAAAGCATCTATTTTTCATTTATGAGTTCAAGATTTTGAATGCATGATAAGGAAGAAATATTTTGAGTTTGTACATTAGTCCAGGGTGCCATACTTTACCAAAGGCTTTTCTAGCAACGAAGCGGTGCAGTATTTTATGTTTTCCAGAGCAGCTTTGCAAATTTGTACACCCTGTTAACTTGTTCTAGTACTTTCTGAACCCGAATTGATGAGTAGGGATAAGATAGTCCATAATAGGACTAAGTTGTTCAGACTTAGTCCTATTATGGAACAGAACAATCTTATGCCTACTCATCAATTCGGGTTCAGAAAGTACTAGAACAAGTTAACTGGGTGTACAAATTTGAAAAAAACTGCTCTGGAAAACATAAAATACATAAAATAGCCTTTCCAATATTTTGCACAATATTGGCTTATTGACCTATGTGAGTTTACGTCTTCTTGTGGTTTTCCTGGTGTTGGTATGGCTATTATTTGTGCAACTTTCAATTGACTAGCAAAATAGTCACATCGCAAGATTTCATTAAATATTTGTATAATAATGTGAAAACTACTCGCTCCAGAAATATTCAGAAATGGCGCAATTCGTGTCAAATACATGTAGCAATAAGCCTAACCCTTGCCTAACCTTGCCAAATTTTAAAAACTGAAGAACATTTCAGTGCTTCCAAGCAAAATGACAATTGTAAAGAGTCTTCAGTTCTAACGAAGTTAACGTTTTTTTCTTGTCTTTTTTTTTAAATTCTTTAATTCAATTTCACAACTATTTCATAGCCAAAAAAAAAAAACAAATTAAAGATGATATTATGATGATATTAGCCAAAAAATTTTCAACAAAAGTGCAAATGCTTTGTTTCAAATTTTGTTTTCGTTCGTTTACACAAAAACTTTCTCGAATCAAAAGCTTTTAAATTATTAAATAGTTAAGCTTACTACATAACACGCAATTTGTCTGTAATTATTCAAAGGATTTTTTTTTTTTTTAATTCAGATGCATGAGTGCTATAAATTTGTATTCTAAAATTGCAAAATAATTTATTATTTGCAGACAAATTGCAATGCACAATATGCGCCAACAACGCATGGCAACAAATCAATTAAATAAC
Organism: Leucophenga montana; assembly: GCA_035044765.1. Lineage (NCBI taxonomy): Eukaryota > Metazoa > Arthropoda > Insecta > Diptera > Drosophilidae > Leucophenga > Leucophenga montana. Next base: position 14,629 of record JAWNNQ010000334.1, on the reverse strand, counting down.
ATATATTTTTATATATATATACATATACCTACATACATATTAATATAAACATTTATTTAATAAAACAATAAAGTCGAATGCGCAAACATTTGCAGAACGGAATTGTACAATGAATACATATTTCCGGTGCAAACACTGTGTTTAACATGAATATTTCATTAGTGATGGAATGTTGTCGATAAATTTAATGTTTGGCGTTTGAATGGCAAACAAATGAGTTTTTATTTAGAGTTTGTTTCTATATATAAATATCAATATACTAGATCCCCGCGACGTATAACGCGGCCCTCCTCTTCCCCTGCGACTCCTTCCCCATGCCACTCCTACCCCCTGACACTCCTACCACCTTCCTAACCTTCCACATGCTCCTTTACTCTACCTTCAATTCTATTAAAATTAGAAAAATCTAAAAAAAATTTACTGTTTATCCAATCGCCACAAATCTTCATAGGATCACCCACAGAACTATTTTGAATATTGCTACAAAATTTGATCAAAATCGGTTGAGCGGTTTCAGAGTCTATAGGGGACATATATATATACTTCCATTTTTATATATATAGAAGATAAATTTAAATACATATAATAAAGTAGTAAAAAAATTTAGAAACACCAACTCTTTAGCTCATGACCAGCTGGTGCGACATCTAGCGTTGTGTTGAACAAGATCAAGTTCGCTTGCTAGCGCTTATGTGAAATTGTCACATACATACATACATGCATATATAGATTTTAGATTTATATTAATATTGGTGCTCCGCTCCTATTGGTATTAGCGTGATGATATATGGCCTATAGCCTTCCTCGATAATTGGGCTATCTAACACTGAAAGAATTTTTCAAATCGGACCAGTAGTTCCTGAAATTAGCGCGTTCAAGCACACAAACAAACAAACAAACTTTTCAGCTTTATAATATTTGTATAGATTAGTACTAAGTTTCATTTTATTCTTCTCTATTAACAGATCGCTTCCATGCCGATGATGTACTGCAGGATTCACGCGAGGATTGTTATCTCTCAACTTTACATATACATCACACCGATGAGCACGATTCGCGTCCATATTATCTTGTTGTAGAAAACGAACGTGGTACCGATCGACATGCCATACATTTGAATGTGGAGGGTACGTTTGCAGGTGCAGAAACTTTTTTTAATTTTATTTTGCTAGCTCTTACTTTCTATATCACAGTAGTACACTCACACACACACATCACTTATAAACAATAACACTATGCAACAAAATTTTCAACAACAAAAAAACGTTTTTGTGACCGACAGTTGTTTCTTATAGATTTTGAACTGCTGAACACGAAACTCGCAATACAATTTTATTCTATGGATAGGATTTCTATTTATAATATTGAATTATTTTTACGATTTTTTCGTAGCTAGTCTTATATTTTTTAACATATAACATTTTAGGTTTAAACGATCTAGTTAAGTAAAACAATAAATCGGCTTGATTGTTACGGAACAAATGGAAGAAATATGTTGAAAATATTGTTTTCTGTTGAAATTTAAATCGAAAATTCATTAAATAAACGAAAAAAAATATTTTATGAAGAAAACAAGCTGCTTCTGAAGAAAATTCATGCAAAGATAACGAATTTATGTACGAAATATGTCTTTGAAGATGCACTTCCTGCAAAACCACTTGGAATTTTTTCTTCCGAACATTGACGATGTCAGTGACGCGCACAGTGTACGTTTACATCGACAAATTAAATGCATGCCAATCATAGCAACGGTATAAGGGATCCTGAAATGAAAATATGATGAAACTGCAAGAGAAAAATATGCATTGTTTTTAATTGTCTGTCATATCTTTTCAAAATAATTGAAAAAAATATACATCAGATTAAATAAAGTCGAATTAAGCGGTATAAAATGGGAAAAGCCAAAAAAAAACAATATTACCAAAGTCGAATTTTGATACTTTCACTCAAATGCACATAACTTCGTTAGCTTTCCATAGATTTTCTACAAACCCAGCTTGTTTTCTTCATAAAAGATTGTTCTTTATGTAAAACTTATAAACTAAGCATTTTTACACTTTTTAGCTTTTCTATTTAACGAATTTTCAATTAAAAATTTAGACAACAACAAACAAAAAAAATACTTTTTCGTTATATTTCAACTTATTGCTGCGTAACTACCGAACCGATTGACTAAGTTATGGAACACAATTTTTTAGTTACTTTAATTATTTTTGATTTGTGGTCTTTAGCCTAACTAAATCGCTTAAACACAAAACGAGATATGTTAAAATATACACAAGATGAATAACAAAACATTTGAAAATTTATAACTCAAGTTTCTATACATAGAGAAACATTTTATTGCGATTGTTTAGTAGCTCAAAATCTATGAGAAAAACCAAGTGGCACTTCGAACGAACACAAAAATGGTGTTGCATAGTGTAATTAAATATGAAGCACTGCAATGCTTGCTGACTCTTCTATTTATTTACATTATAAAATATACAATTTACAATATATACATACCTACCTATACATTGAATTGTATAAATGAAATAATTGATTTGCTTTCCATTTGCATAAATTAAATTTTAATTAAATATTCGCATCTCAAAAGCATTAAAATTAAAATGCTTTTTCACGTTTCGCTCATACAACACGCATTGCATTATATACTATATTTATGCATTTCTCTCACTGTATATTACAATCAATAATATTAATTAAAATATGAATATCTGTATGTATATTCTGTACGCGTATACACGTATATATGTAAATGTATCTCACAATATATCTTTCTTTACATGATGACTTGCGTAATCCTTCATAACAATGCCCTTACCAACAACAACAACAACTACAACAACAACAATGAATCACTACTTAATTGCATAAACTATTTGCCATACAATGATGTCCTGCACAATGTCCTGCTTCTTATTGCTGCAGAACCTTTGGAGATGAGTTATTTACTGGGCGTTGCCGGCGGTTGTTTGGCCGCGATATTAATATTAATTTGTCTCTGCATTTATGCAATACGCAGTAAAAAATGCTGCTTCAAAGGTAAGTTAAGAGTAAATTATTGAATTTGTGGATGCTTTATGCATTATTGCACCCAAGATCCCGCAGTGTACACCAAGAAATTAAGACTAATACCCAATAGTACGAGAAGTTCTATTTATATTTCGGGAATAGCAAATAATAACAAACGTTTTTAAATGAAAATGGCTTTATTGTTTTTTCAAAATATTCCCCTTGATGATGAATATGCTTTTGCATTCGTTCAAACCATTTGTCATAGCAGTTTTTCCATTCCTCTTGAGACACCTCCGAAACATGGTTTTTGAACGATTCAACTGATTCTTCGGCGCTCGTAAATCGTTGACCAGGCAGTTTAGCTTTGATACTCGGGAACAAGAAGAAATCACTGTGTGCTAAATCAGCACTGTACGGAGGATGAGTCATTAATTCGATGTTTTGACTGCTCAAAAATGCACTTGTTTGACGAGATGTGTGCGAGCTCGCATTGTCATGATGGAGAATGATTCGTCTTTTGTGGTTGGTTTTACGAATTTCTCCGAAGACTTCCGGCAAACAAATGGTCGTCTACCACTCAGAATTGCCTTTCCTACGTTGCTCAAGCGAAACAGTGGCCACATGACCCATTCGGCCGAAGAAACAGGCGATCATTTGCTTCGCTGTACTTCTTCCACGAACAATTTTTGTTGAATTTGACTCGTCTTGGAATACCCACACGGTCGATTGTTGTTTTGTTTCCGGCTCATACGCATATATACATGATTCGTCACCTGTCACGGTTTTATACACGTCTTTTGTATTGAAGTGGAACTAATGTGCAAGCGATATGTCACATGACGATCTTGCATTATCAGTTCACACACTGCATCGATGTTTTTGGGTACAACTACGACCACGATTGAATTCACTATACCAGCGATATACTGTGGTTTTTGATGGTGTTTTATCGCCATACAAAGAACTGAGTTTATCGACACACTCTTGTTGAGATAATCTACGTCGAAAAATGTGAAAAATAATGCAACGAAAACCTTCTCTTGAAATTTCCATTTTTTGGCCAAACTGCTTTTCTTAACTCACTGTAAACAAAACAAATAGCAATTGTACATCAAAACTTTGTGAGTACGTTTACGCCAAAAATGGTCAAACTTTATTATGGTGTTGCCAGATTTTAGCTTTTGACATTAGTGTTGCCATTTCCCGAAATATAAAAAGCAGCCGTCGTAATCATTTATGTTGCATTCTAGAAAAATAACTCGCATTTTAAGATAAAGTCAGCAGTAATCAAAATAACACTTGAAGAGAGTTAGTAATACAGTGTGCCTTAAAAAATATTATTTTCGAAACAATCACCAATGCTATGAAGTGTTGAAGCGAAAGCCGAGAATGTTTCGGTTATGCTTAAAGTAAAATTTACTGAAACACTTTTGGAATTACCATGCAATTTGCATGAACCTCACTCTCAGAGTGGAGAATATATAATCTCCTACGCTGTTTTAATTTCAACTAAATCAAAATGTCATATCTCACAAGAAGAATGTTATTCATGTATTTACTTATGGTTCTTATGGCTTGACGGATGTGTCGGTGGAGGCTAGAGTTGATCGATATTTAATTACCTGCTATTCAATCACGGCGACTGAAAAATCACTGATATCAGTTGCTATTCGATATTATAAATACAAGTGATTGAGTATCATTTGTTTCTTACAAGTGCCACTGTGATTCACGGCGTACAAAAAATATATCATGCACCAAAAGTATCAAGTTGATGCATGATATATTACTGATAAGCCGTGAATTACAATATCGAGTGGCAAATAATATCAGTGATTTTTCAGTCGCCGTGATTGAATCATAAGCAGATGTCTATCGCTCAACTGATATAGGTATTGTATCATACACGAAGTGTTCACAGACAAGTACTTCATATTTCACAAAGCTAAATAAACACTTGTTTTGAATTCAATCTTTATGCTTTAGTTTTGCCTTAGTCCTATGTCAATCCTATGAGAAAAATAGATCATCCACTCAATTTTTGGAATCGAAAATGAAATCTGCAATAGTTGACACTGAAATAAATCCAAAACCGAAAACTTTCCATCTTCCCGCCACAATTACTAATATTTTGTTAAATAAAACTGCTTCTGTTAAGGGAGCCCAATGCTTTAAACTATAACCAACTCTCTGCTCTTTTTTTTATGCCATATTAAGCTAATCCTCTCAAAAAATAACACACCAAAAAGAAGATATTCCAGAATCTAATTGCGGTTAATCTTCTTTTTGGTGTGTTATTTTTGAAAGTATGAAATTAGTCCCAAAGAATTGTACAGCAGGTACACTTGCTACTTGGTCAATCCTGGGAAGGATAATGTGGGATATACATGTTCCAATAGGTTTTTAGAATGGGCGCTGCAATCAACCATAGTTGGCACTAAAATATATACAAATCTAATGACTACCTAAAATTACACTGTTTGTAAGGTTTCTTGTACCATTTTAACGCAATCCTCTCTGAAAAATGTCACTAGATATCGATTTGGTGGAACATCTGGCTATCACGCTTGCATAATAAAGAAACATTTGAAAAAAAAACACATGGCGTTGTGAAAATTCTCCTTATCCTAATAAATTTCTGAGGTGATTTGCTTAAAATGGTACAAGAAACGATTTGATGGTAAGAAATATAGTGGGAATCATTGGGCTGCCGTAACAGAATATGCGCTCCTTACAAAGATCTTGAGAATTTAGGCGGGAACAGGGTATTTCAGATATTCAGATTTAAGAAGACTGTGAATAAAAGTTTTGCTTTAATTGATAAAAAACAATAAAGATGATGAAAATTATGTTTCTTTTTTTGCTTTTTAATTTAACAGTGATCGCAGTAGCAGTTGAAAATCACAGTGATTTCAAAGTAGCAGTCACGATAATCACTGCTACTCAGAAATTACTGACTAGCTCATCTCTAATGGAGGCCTCTTTTACTCAAACTTAGAGTTGAGAGAATTGATAGTGAAGCAGATCTTAAAAAACTTAATTTATACAGTAACAATAGATCAATTACTACTGTATACACAGGTCGTGCATATATTCTGATGCTAGCATTTTAAAAACAGCAAAATATATATTTTTTGTCTGTTTTAGTTCGATAATTAAGTTTTGAAGATTTTAATTGATGTTTCGAGCAGAAAGAGGTAGTACTTTCATCAAAAAGATATTGTTGTAATACCACGCATATCTTCTGACTGGCGCAGTTTCTGCTTCTTTTTCTCATCAGAATGTCCCTTAAACATCATATGCTACATGCGCTCACCAGGAACAATTTTAAGATAATATGGGTGATTACTTAGAGCAGCAAGGAGAGCGTTTTCACCAAGATGTGCTGAACTACTTTGAACGACATTAACAAGGCCAGCACAACGAAAATATGATGGGAGATTACATTTAGGGTTTAATACGACAAAGTTCAAACAAACATAAGAAAATCAGTGATATCGCCGAGCTCTTAACGAGATGATAGAGCAAATCGGTATGCACCTCAATTGAGTTCCAGAATACGAATATATTGAGAGCAATTGTACAGCAGATGCTAGGAAAGCACACAGTAGAAAACTCTATGGCCAATTTCATAGCGACTACGCGCAATGAGGAATAACTCTAATGCAACAGAAGACTTTGGTGTGGGATCTCACATGGTATTGCCTAATAGAAATTCGAGCCACTCGGTTAGACGTTAATTTCAAAGAATTTGGTAAAAGCTGTAGAAATGTTAGATGAAATTTGGTAATATACTATTCCAGGCTACCAGGTTCCAGACTATGCAAGATTAATAAAGCCACTGATGGGATGACAGCATACCACAGCGTTCATATTTGGTCAAAACCATAAACGATTAGTTCTGTCGCAATTAAAAGCCAAATGGAACTTTTTAAAGAAAGCTTCTCAGTCTACTAAGCGTCTAAGTTGTTATTTCAAGAGCATGCCCCACCTACAAAAATTAGTATGAATATTTCAAGCAAGCTGCAAATTTTTCTTAATTATTCGCCCCAATTTCTTTTGCCTAGCAAAATATTTTGAGAACAAATATTTAGCTCGACTACAAGCACCAAAATAAATACAAACATAAATTTGCAAAATAAATATACTATATTAGAATTTCTGAAAAAGAATGCCCCGAAAACCACTGCACTGCAACATTCCTGCGCATAAAACAAAACACGGACACAGTCGCCGGAAAAGGAAATAAAAACAGCTAAAAGAAAAAATAACCACAAAGGAAAAATAAGAATAAATCTGAAACAATTGCTGGCACAAAATGTCTTCAACACTCTTTAGAAAAAAAAAAAAATAGAAAATAGAAAATAGAAAACTTATTAGAAAACAAGAAAAAATGTTAATGTGAGTAAAACCGGAATTTAGATACGCTTCAAGTGCGTTAAAAGGTCTAGCGTATTGTGTGTCATTAATAGCCTGCGCCAAAAGACAATGAAAATGAGTACAGCATCCAACGAAGAAAGTATCTACAAAGTAATCAAATATGTTAAAATTATATGAACGCTGTATATACAGTGTGTTTATACCCTCTAACCAAAGAGTAGGATGGTAAGAGAAGAGTAGGGTGAGAGAGAGGAGGCGTGGTAGAATCCAGAAAGTATATATCTTGAAGAGCATCGGAGACTGAATTGATTTAGCCATGTCTATCAGTCCGGCCGACCGTTCATCTCAATGTATGAAACATTAGATCTCAGAACTAGTTATAAGAGGTAGAAACTTCCAACTTGTACATTTATATGCCCCATTCATTTTTTTTTTTTTTTTTAAGAAGTATAGAACTTAGAATTGAAATAAAATACGTACAAAATGGAATGAGTAACTTTTGTTTGTTTTGTTTGATATACAATTTTATGGCATTAGTGATGGCAAATGATTTGAAGCATATAGCCGCCATGAGAACATCTGACGAACTACTTCCCGGCATTCCAATTTCCCCACCACTTTTTCAAACATTTGAGTACATATCTTACAAATAGCGCACTCGATATGGGCTGAATTCGATGGTGGTTTTTCGGCATAGACCAACGATTTCAAGTATCTCCACACAGTAGTTTCCAGCGATGTCTTGCAGTGTTAATTTGGCTTAATTTATGAAGATAATGTTGTTGTCAAACTCTACCCTCAATTAGGCAATGGTTGGTACTGTTGAAACCAAATACCTTCCAGACCACGTTCTCGTACTTTTGGAAACCGAAAATTCTTCAACATGACTCCATATCGGGCGCCATTGACGGTGACTGTTGCATCTCGTTTCGGAATGTGTCGCTAGCTGATGCTTCACCATTACTTTTTCTGCTGACAACATCATTGAGCCAGAGATGGGCCCCATCACTGAACAAAATTTTGTGGATAGACATCCAACCATTCAAACGCACAATCACTGAAGTCATTATGTAAACTTTGGTCTTGCGCCTTTAATTCTTGCATCAGTTGAATCTTGTATGAATGTAAGCCAAGATCTTTGCACAAATCTTTCATAGCGTTAGTAGACAGAGACTAAGTTCGTATGAACGATGTTGAATTGATGAATTTTTTGGACACCAGCTTCCTCGGCGACGTTAGTTTCATACGACCGTACGACGATGGCTTGACATTCGAAAGAGTAAAAGTGCTGCGAAATTTACGGTCTTTTCGATAAACGATAAACTTTCTGAGTGCTACCACATTAAAAAATTCCATTTAGAACGCTCAAGATCACTTTTTTCTGTAAAAATTTTTTCGAGAATTATCTTCTAATTTAATTAAACAAGCTTTAAAATCTGTAAAGAACACTAGTTGCCCGTAACTTCACGGCAGCTAAACTCTAGTAACAAACTCTTCGTAAAACCTACTAAACGCCATTTCAAAACGTCTGTAGTGTATAAATAATGAGCAAAAAAAGAAGTTTAAAAATGAAACGCAAAATAAAATTGACCGCAGGCGTTTCACAACAAAAGCGCTAATGAATATTTTATGAGATTTATTTGAGTTTGAGTTTCTACACAAGAGAAATGAGTATAGAAGAATACAAGAATAGAATTGAAAGCAAAACTTTATTTGCTTGCCAAAGGATTTTATTTATAAAACAATTTTCCTTCCCTATTTCTTCCGTTAACTTCAGTCTGCGCTTTTATTTTTTGCAATTAGCGTCACAGGATGTTGGGGAAAAAAATAAACAGAAATCCTTAAGGAAGAAAACTCATTTATACAAAAAATAATGCGCAAAAATGCTTTAATTGTTATACTTGGTCAGCTAAAGCGACAACAAATGTGCAAAATGTAATTAATAGGGATATAAAAAAAGGCAAGTTAGAGTTTTTTCTTTAATTGTTTGTTTGTCGCGGATTGCAAATTTTTCTGTCTACAACTTTTTAATGAGCAACATCCTGTTGAGGACTACTACTACTACTACTACTACTACTACTACTACTACTACTACTACTACTTGCTGCTATACATATAATTTATGTTAATGATTGAAGCGCTTTGAACTTGGAAACGACATTTCGTAGCTGAGATTTCAAATGAATGAAATTTAATATACGATTTTTGTTGTCTTACGAAAATTTTAGCATTTACTTTAATTGAACATCGACGACATGTCGATACTTTTAATCTATTTTGTTTTTGACAAAATATTGAGATACTTTATTTGATTGTAGCTGCGAGTTTAAACGACTGTTTAATTATTCAGTGTTGCAATCAGGCCACCTTGATGGCATTCGTTTGCCACGTGAAACAATTGTCTGCACAGCCAAGTCAGTAATTAAATCACGCTGCTAAGCAATTTTCAAATAGCAATTAATTAAAAGTGAAAAGTTTTTAGGCAGCCAAAAGAGCACTTAACACGCACGCCACTCAGTCAGCCAGTTAGCTAACTACTACAGTCATCCAAATTAACTCAATCCAAACTAATTCGATATGAAACAAACGAGCTGGCCGTGCAAACCGCAGCTCGAACTTGGCAAAGTACTTTTTCAAGTACTTTCTGTGTGAGAAAAACAGCTGGAAATCGTTTTAATTGCAGCTAAACCGAAGCTTGAAGACGCTATGCATGCATTACAAAAATAAAGGCTCTAAACTGTTTATAACTTGGAATACAGCAATAATAAGGCAAGCCGACATTTGAAGAATCAAGTAAATAAAGAGACAGTGAAAAAATAAATACTGAAAATCAGATAACAGACAGTTTAACAAACAGACTAATCGGCAGACAGACAGACAAACTATTTGATAAACTAAAAAAGGCAAACAGCCAAGAAACATTAAAATTCAAACAAACAAAGAAATTCAGACAGAAATTCCGAGGGGCGCGGGGGGTATGTCAATCGGTAGCCTAGCTTTTTGGAATTTAGTCGCTATGGAGCAATTCTGCACTATTCGACGTGTTCGTCATTTAAATGATGCGCCAAGCCCTCGACTCATTGGAAACTGGGTAGAGAAGTTTGAGGAGCCCGGTTCAACGCTGGCAAAATCAAAATCCTGGCGCCCAAGGTCTTCGAGAACGTTCGAAAACGTAGACATTGTTACTGAGTCTGTTCGTGACAACCGGGACCTTTCGATTCGGGAGCGTGCTGTTGCTTTAAACGTACATAGAACATGACGGACAATCGGTAAACGGCATTTGAAATTTAAAATAAAAGTATCGATATTTGATATTTAAAATAAAAGTATCGATATTTGCTGTTTAAAGTGAAAGTACCGATATTTGATAACGTTTTCGAAATTATTGCACCGATGGTAATACGTTAAAAATTATTGTACTGCAGAATATCAATAGACAAACTAACTAACTAGTATACAACTGGTATGACTTATCGAACAAATAGTGAACCTATGTATATACTTTACTAAAACTTTAAATCATCCATTCACTGCATAACAAACTCTTCGAAGAACTAAAAATATTACACATTTTTTGAAAGATACTCTCAAAGGATCGACTCAAAGAAAAAGTTTAGCGCCTTGTGCATGACAGCTGAGCTCGCGACTGAACCATAAACGGCTGCCAACAGTAGACATTACCTCGCTGATGGAGATATACCCACTTGCAACATTTTCAACTCGCTATTTTACCTTTTCTTTTTACGAAAATTGAAATTCATTTTAACTTGTGTATGTGTATTTGTATCTATCATATGACAACACATTGCAATTTCTTAGACGTCAATCAAACTGTCAATTTGTAGTACCGGTGACGAGCGTGTAACCGTGGCAACTGTCAGAGATAGCAGCGGAAATGCAGAAAACTTCTATACACAAAACATATCCTGTGAAATTGTCAAACTGTTTTTGACAGATCTCTAGTACGAGTGCCTTTTTAGATCCATCAAAAGAGTATGAACCGAAATAAAATAAAACAAAATATAAAAGAAAAAAAGAAATACTCCCCAGACAAACTGACTTACAGCACAGCGCGCTCGTTTATCTCCTTAACTAGGAAATTTACAATATTTGCACACTAATTTTTACAACTTTTATTTCAATATTTTATGCAAACAAGAAAAATAAAGAAGCCAAATATATTTATATACATATATGATATATTTTATATTATTGTTGCTACATTTTACTTATATTCAATGCCTTTACAGGTTCCGCTGGCTATAAATCATCGGATAAAGACAGGTAAGCACAACGACACTGTGGGCTAGTATGGGAACTTGTAACATTTTAACACTATGTACAACAAATAGCCCATTTCTCTATGGTATGCTATATACTTGTAGATAGATACATACTTACATACATACATACTTACATACATACATACATACGTACTACGTACAACGTTTTCGACCAACAGGTGGCGCTGGCATGCACGCCAATTTATGCAATGTACGTTCATTCATTCGAAAGCCATCCATGAAAATGAAAAATGAAAAATGTACATACCTACATTATAAAATATTTTACATTTTTCATACAATATATTCAATATTTCGGCATCTTCATACGCAATTTGTTTGCAACGTAGAATACCAATGCCAAAAAAAAATATTTTATATTGTCGGCAACTCCCACACACACACATACACACACACTCACACAAGCAGTTTGGTTCTTATCGCTACTGTGAAATTATAGTAAAATTCAGCCTGACATGAGTTATGAGTTGTGGACTGTGCGTGAAGATTGCAATTGGTTCGGTTCAAGGTTTTTATGGCATATAAATCTGCCGAAACTTTAAAGAAATTTTATGTATTTAAAGTATTTGTTTGGAACATATTTAAATATGTTTCGGAAACTGAAAATAAGTAATTTTCAGAAATATTATCGAAGTAGTGTAAAACAAACCTATAACTTGCAATCGAGAATAAACTGCAGGAAAGGAAGCTGCAGCATTTTCTGCCGTCAGTTGTTTTATTTACATTGACTGCGGTTAACTCCACAAACATCACTAAACGGAGAGATCGGAGAGATCGGAGAAGCGGTATTGCAGACGTATTACGGAATGAATCAGTGCTTCAGCTCAAAGAAATGAGCATTGAAGTGCATAAACTGGAGCGTGAGTTCGAAAACAATCGCGCTATGCTAGAACCTATAAAAATTATATAAAGAGCAGTGCAAGAACAGTTTGCTGTTCCACGGTAACTGGTGTATTGCGGCTAAAATGTCATAGCCAACGCAGCAATTCCGGGGCGCTGAGTGACAACAACAACAACAACAACGCCAAAAGAAAGCGATCTAAGCGATGGTTCGCCGAAATCACATCGTTTAGAAAATGGTCTTATTTTTGCAGACCAAATCTGTCGGTAGAAAAACACAACGAAATACCATTAATCAAAAAGCTTTAAGATACACGTCAAGCGAGCGTTTATGCCGTTGCATCAAACACAGACTGTCTAAATAAACTAAAATAAAAACAAATTAAAATTTGATTAATGCGCTGTTTCCACCGAACGCATTTCGCAACTCAGATCTGTTGAACAGTTGATTTTGTTTCAGTTATAAATGATAAGAGGCAGAAAATTGTAAATTTTAGTCTTCTCCATTCTCAGTGGTTCCACCATATTATCAGCTGTTTTATACATTTTTGTCTTTTGACTATTTCTATCAAACAAAACAAGGGACGACTAGCTCAAAAATTGAAAAGAATCAACTTAATTTTATCAATTCATCAAAAAAAATAATATACGCTGTGATCTAAAAATAACCGAACTTTTTAGTTATAAAATAAAACAAGCATGGTATTATGTTTCAAAGCTAATATTTAGACAAAATACGATCCATTTAACTCAATACAACTTTTGCAAAGCTCAAACGATTTTTTAAACTCGCTTTTTTGGGATGTTCTTTAGCAACTGTGTCACAGCTGCTTGTATGGCTGGAAGGTCATCGTAAAAAGCTCCTTTCATGGCAGTTTTCATTTCTGGGAAGAGAAACTAATCGCACGGTGATAGATCAGGCGAATTCGAAAGGTGATCGATGAGACAAATCGGTTTTTTCATCAAAAATTCAACTGATGTGGAATAAAACGTGCACACACACACACCTTTCTTTTATCCCAAATCTTCAGTTAATATTTTGTAGATTGTACAGTAAGATGAATTTAATTCTTCTGCCAGCATTTTCACAGTGAAATTTGCATCGATAGCAATTATTTCACTTACTTTTTTCACTAACTCAACACGATTAGATGCTTCGGGTAGTCCAGGTCTTGGATCATCATTTTTAAATCGTGTAAACGATGTGGTGGAAATGCCACATAAGTTCTGTTCGGTCTTTTTCATATTGTTCCATTTTGCAAATGAAACTTTTGGTTTAGAAATCAAAAGCAAATCGTTCGAAGACTGGAACAGCTAAAATGAAATTGTTCAATTTCGATTCGATTTCAAAACGAATTAATTTTTAGAACGGGAACAGTGCGGTTTGTTATAAAAGATCAGAAAAGAACATGACAGATCAACGTAAGATCAAGGGTAACCAAAAGTTTAAATGAATTCTCTGCAATGAGAATCATCTGGTACGTAAGCGATGCCAGAAATCACTGGGATGAAGCCGATTCAGTCTCCTACGGCAGAAATTCATTACCAACAGCACAGCCAAATTATCGCCGTGGGCTTGAAGGCTCTCACTGTAGCCGTGTTGTGTGTTGGTTGATTTGCTTCTTAGGCGAAGGAATTTCCATGGCTCGGTGGAGTACCACGGTGATCTCTCATATTTTGAGACTCAATGTTTAAGAAAGTTTAAAAAAACGCAAACAATGCACTCTATGGATCATAAAATATGCTGAGCAGCACATGGCGCCTTCCACCAAGTCTGCTGCACTGGATCCTCATTTCATGTAGTTGTGGTAAGCTGACAGGCCTTGAAGAAGTTCTTTGGACCGCATCACAGTGACATTTAGTCCACCCCCACAAGTTGAATGGAAACGATGCTGGGAATCTACCCTCAGCACATCTACACGAGTCTACTCACAATGAAGTTTGTACAATGCCTCTGTGCCACAGGTACCATTTCGCTACAAAGCTATTAATACAGTCCATTTGACCGGGAGTTCAACAGTAGAACGGACTACATGACTCCCAAACCCAACTTCGCACAGACACCAATTTCATTGGGACTAGGT